>BSBM01000343.1:5810000-6410000 GCA_027924585.1 Larix kaempferi
ATTTATGCAAATATTTTCGAAGTGGGGGAAGGTTTGGCATTAAATGGTGTAAACGTTGGAGAATAAATGGTGTAAACATTATACAGGGGCGCGTGCATGCTCCTGACGTGTACGCGTGAAAAACACTCATGCGTACCACACGTGCGCGCCCCTGTTACTAGTTAAAAAAAACTAGAGTTCTCTGTTTCCCGGGAATTATACCAAAAACACGGGTTTCACTTCTTTAGCGGGTTTCAAGCTCTCACAGGTTTCTTATTGGCTCACACTCATTGATATTTTGGACACTCTTTGATCTATTGGACACAAAATCACCCTTGGAATCTATCAAACATATTCAGTGGTCTTGGAATCTAGTGGATTCATTCAAGCTACCAATTTCCATTGCAAGTGGAGATCATTTCTATAGAGGTATAGTGAATTGTAAATAAGTCTTTTCATTCACAAGATTTGAGATGAGTCCATGCCTTTTTATTTTTATCATATTCCCACAACAATATCCATGCATAGACAATAATGAATTTGACAAGAAGATTTCCCAAGTTCACATCTAAAAAAACCCATATGAACACTAGACAAGATGAAGTATGCAACCTCCTCATTGTGTAATTAGTTCCCAAGTTAATTTTATTCTTTTCACCTCATATTATGCTAGCAAAAAAAACCAGACACTCACTAAACATAACTAAAAGCCGGCAAGAAATGCACCCCTTTAGCGAATTTGGAATGGCCCTCACTGAGCAAAACCCTATCTCTGGAGATGGCTCGTTGGCACCGCTTCTGAGTCTTCGGGGGATGTTGTGGGGGATCCCCTAGCTGAAACCTGATGTCCCAGACCCACCAGAATCGACGGATTCACGAACCGAGCCATGGTTCGAGTGCTACAGGCATTCTAGTCAGGAACCCTATGGTCGTTTAGGGACACTTAGAGGAATTACCACGGGGCCACGGAACCCAAACCGGCGAGAGGACTTGGATTTCATCCCCTCCCATAGGTCCACATGGCCATTGTGGACCTGTCCATGGTGGCCACCCACGCCCAGGGGCCTTCGGATGAGAAATGGCCCCCTTGAGCACGTTTGGAATGGCCCTCACTAAGCAAAACCCTAGCTCTGGAGATGGCTCGTTGGCACCGCTTTCGAGTCTTCGAGGGACATTGTGGGGAATCCCCTAGTGGAAAATCGACGTCCCGGACCCATCGAAAGTGACGGATTCATGAACCGAGCCACGGTTTGGGTGCTACGAACATTCTAGTCGGGCACCCCGGGGTCGTTCAAGGACACTTGGAGGAATTTCCCTGGGGCCACGGAACCTGAACCAAAAAGAGGAATTGGATTCTATCAGCTCCCACAGGTCCACGTGGCCATTGTGGACCTATACATGGTAGCCACGCACTCTCGGGGGCCTCCGGACGAGAAATCCCCCCCTTGAGCAAATTTGGATGGCCCTCACATTGGGGTCAACTTTGGAAAATCGTCGACTGGGAAGGTACGACTAGCGTTCCCATCCGGAACCTGTCTAGACACACCTGCATGACTCCCTGGAACTAGGTTTTGCTACACGGTTTGACTTTTATGCCCCCGGCAGGTATCTAGCAAGTGTCCCTGAAGGCCTTTTGGATGCGAGACAGAATGAGCCATAGAATGACGATCGTGGCTCAAATCGACAAACCGTCGACTCTGTTGGATTCAAGACGTCTAGATAGTTCCAAGGGTGCCCCTCTCCTCCATTCCCGTGGCCCTGGTGCCATCTTGTACGTCCATCTTGGAAACTAGGGTTTTGCTCAGTGAGGGAGTGTGCAATTTTTGCACACAGGGGTCAACTCTACAAAATCGTCCACTGGGCACTTATGACTACCGTTCCCAGCCGAAACCTACCTAGACACACCTACAGGACTCCCCGAAACTCGATTTTGCTACACGATTGGACTTCTATGCCCCCGGCAGGTATTCAACAGGTGTCCTTGAAGGCCTTTTGGATGCGAGATGGAACGAGCCATAGAATGACAACCGTGGCTCCGATCGACGAATCATCAACTCCGTTGGATTCAAGATGTCAGGATAGTGCCAGGGGTGCCTCTCTCCTCTGATCTTGTTTCCCCAGTGCCATCTTGTACGTCCATCTTGGAAACTAGGGTTTTTCTCAGTGAGGGAGTGTGCAATTTTTGCACACGGGGGTCAACTCTGCAAAATCATCCCTCGGGCACTTACAGCTAGTGTTCCCAGCTAGAACCTGCCTAGATACACCTATAGAACTCCCCAGAACCCAGTTTTGCTTCACGGTTGGACTTCTATGCCCCCGACAGGTATCCAGCAGGTGTCCCTGAAGGCCTTTTGGATGCGAGATGGAACAAACCATAGAATGACGACCGTGGCTCCGATCGATGAACCGTCAACTCCGTTGGATTCAGGATATTGGGATAGTGCTAGGGGTGCCCCTCTCCTATGATCCCATGGCCCGGGTACCATCTTGTATGTCCATCTTGGAAACTAGGGTTTTGCTCAGTGAGGGAGTGTGCAATTTTTGCACACGATGGTCAACTCTACAAAATCGTCCGTCGGGCACTTACGGCTAGCGTTCCCAGCTGGAAACTTCCTAAACACACCTGCAAGACTCCCTGGAACTCAGTTTTGCTACATGGTTGGACTTCTATGCCCCTAGCAGGTATCCAGCAGGTGTCCCTAAAGGCCTTTTGGATGTGAGACGGAACGAACCATAGAATGACGACCATGGCTCCGATCGACGAACCGTCGACTCCATTGGATTGAGGACGTCGGGATAGTTCCAGGGGTGCCCCTCTCCTCTGGTCCCATTGCCTCGGTGCCATCTTGTACGTCTATCTTGGAAACTAGGGTTTTTCTCAATGGGGGAGCGTGCAACTTTTGCACATGGGGGTCAACTCTGCAAAATCATATGCCAGGAACGTATGATGGTGATGATGATGAAGATGATGATGATTGTGATGGTGATGGTGATGGTGATGGTGATGGTGATGAAGATGATGACGATGGAGAAGATGATGATGATGGAGATATTGATAAGGAACCTAGAGTTAGAGTTAGAGTTAGATTTAGAGTTAGAGTTAGAGTTAGGGTTAGGGTTAGAGTTAATGATGATGATGGATATGGTGGTGATGATGAAGACGTTGATGATGATGGTGATGGTGATGGTGAGGATGAAGAAGATGGCTTAGTGCTAGGGTTTGGGTGAGGGTTAGGGATAGAGTTATAGAAGGAAATTGAATTAGGGTTAGAGTTAGAGTTAATGATGATGATGAAGATGGTGGTGATGATGAAGACGTTGACGGTGACGGTGATGGTGATGGTGAGGATGAAGAAGATGGCTTAGTGCTAGGGTTTGGGTGAGTGTTAGGGATAGAGTTATAGAAGGAAATTGAATTAGGGTTAGAGTTAGAGTTAATGATGATGATGAAGATGGTGGTGATGATGAAGATGTTGACGGTGATGGTGATGGTGATGGTGATGACGAAGAAGATGGTTTAGTGCCAGGGTTTGGGTGAGGGTTAGGGCTAGAGTTATAGAATGAAATTGAATTAGGGTTAGAGTTAGAGTTAACAATGATGATGAAGATGGTGATGATGATGAAGACATGATGATGATGGTTATGGTGACAGTAATGGTGATGGTGATGGTGAGGATTAAGAGGATGGTTTAGTGCTAGGGTTTGGGTGAGGGTTAGGGATAGAGTTATAGAAGGAAATTGAATTAGGGTTAGAGTTAGAGATGAAGATGGTGGTGACGATGAAGACGTTGATGGTGATGGTGATGGTGATGGTGATGGTGAGGATGAAGAAGATGGTTTAGTGCTAGGGTTTGGGTATCCTAAGAGTGTAAGACTCTAACTCTAGAGCGCCTTGTTTGCATGGAAAAATGGGACAACTAAGTGCACCCATACTAGGATTATCCGAGGCATGCAAGCATGTATCCTCCTAGATATTTTCCCCCCTTAACTTAGACTGTAATCCTCATGTATGAGTGCCTAGGGGACTCCACTCTCTTACTGTGCATGCAAAACTAAATAAAACAAAAAATGCAGAATTAGAATTGAACTGCTAATTTAGGAAAAACATCTAAACTGGAAATTAATGGAGCATGGCACATGCATGTGCTCCCTATCTCTCTCATCCATAAATGCTAGGGCATCGTGTTACATCTTGTTTTCACACCCAAGTGGCAAAGTCCTAATCCTTTAATGCTACAAGTGCGACTTCCGAAGATGATTGCCACTGTCACCTCAGCAAAGATTTTCCCAAGTTTTAGGCCTACTTTAAAGGCCAAGGGAGGCTTCTAGATCAAGGTTGGAGAGAAGGTCTTAGGATTTCAAACTTGTTTGAAGATTAAGATGTGTTTTCCATTAAGTTAAATTCCCATGTGAGTGCTTAATTCAAAAAGTTGCAAGTGAATGAATCAAATAGACACCTTTCAAAAATAAATATTTTCTCATGTGTAAAATGAAAGATCATTCATGGATAAATAAAGATATTCACAAAACTTAAATCAACAATGAACCATAATGTTGTAGAATCAAAATTCACATTAAAACATGTTGGCTTATTTCCCAAAATCATCCACAAATGATATTATCTAATAATGCCAAGGTTATAGTTATTAGTTTACGAGTGATTATTGAATGAGACCCTCTTGGAGAGAGTAAAATCTTTGCAAAAGGGTGTCACCCAATCTATTAAGGGTCCAACTAGGTTGTAGTGATTTGAATCACTTCAATAAAGATGGCTGAAATCTTATCTTCACAAACTTAATTAATTAAATGTTTTTCCATATGATCCATGAGCATATAAATATAAAAATATTTGTTGGAAATAAAATCAGTAAACCACTTGCGCAGGTTTGGTAACATCTAGAATGTAAATGATTAGATGATTGTAAACATTCATTCAATAAACCATAAACATTTAGGATATGTTGTGTGTAATTGCTTAATACAAATTTGTGAAATAATAACCATTCAAATAACATGCAATTGACACTATGATCCATAAATGAGAGTTGTGAATCGTGATAGACTAGTCATTATATATGTGGCGAGGGTCCTATTTCAAATGGATTAATTTAGGATAATCAATCATTTTAGGTGTTGTATATGAAGTGGTTATGGACCTAGTAAGTCCAAGGGTGAATCCTATAGATCTCGAGGATGGAAAGGTTTTTTTGGAAAAGGATGGTAGTTGGTTGAAGGTTAGAGATGGAGGAGACAATTCTTTAAAGCATGCTAATAATGATAAAGGTGAAGACAACAAAGGGATGCAGGTAAATGATGTTGGTAGTGTCAAAATGAAGAGGAAGAAGTGTGTAAAACATAAAATATCTCTTATGAGGCTAGTCCTAGGAAAGGATATCAAAATGCATGAAGTGGTGGGAATGGATTCCCGTGCTCTTGTTGGAAGATTTCATGGTAAAAAGGTGGGGGAGTTGTCTCTAAGGGTGTAGTTATAGGAAAGATGGGCTCTTAGGTTTGGGTACATTCCTAATTTATTTTTATCAACTACAAGTTACCTAGGGTTTCTTCTCATATATCAAGAGGATTTTCAGGAATATTTTGGCCCATGATTGGAAGTGGGAGATGATTTTGCTATGCTATATATTTTTTTGTAGCTGTAAGGTCACAACACTTTGTAATGTAAATATCACTCATTAGTTTGATTGGTTAGGTATGTTGTTCCTGAAAGGAAAAGATGCAAGACCCATTCAAATACAAGGGACTCATATTGAGGTCACTTGGTGTCTAGAAATAACATCTATATGTATGTGAGAACTTTTCCATAACATTCTTATCGAAGAAAAAATCATGTATGCAAAAATTTAATCAAAGATAAACTCATATACACAAGTGCAGATCCATCTATTAATACGCAAAAATGATCCAATCATGTACACTTTTTGGAAAAATGGAACATCATTCCCAGCGTCTATATAATGGCAACTCGTGCCCTGTACAAAAAAAGGCAACTCGTGCCCTATATAAAATATGGCCCATGGTTCCCTATACAAAATATGGCAACTCGTGCCGAAAATGCCACATCATGGGTAGTGTACATAGAAGGGTCTCTCAATCCTCCTGCCCACCCTCGGAGCTCCCAGGTGCATTTCCAAAATCAATCTTCCTCTTCTTCGTGCTAGAGGAAGCTGGGTCCTTCGGTGTCTTTGAGCACGTCCCCCTGAGCCTGAAACGACAACAATAATATGTCAACTTTTCTTGGCAATTATACAAGTATAAAACATAATTTCAAAATAAAAATAGTTTTCAAATCTTGGATAACTCACTGCATGCAAGACTGTAAGTCGTGAGGGGGTCTCCCTCCTCCATGATCCAAGTCTCTCGGCAATGCCACCCTGCAACATTTAGAACAATCAGATCAATGCTGAAACTAGATGCATATAGTAATTTCCGTTAAAATTGAACAAGATTTTGATAAACTAGTCAATCTCATTGTGAACAAATTCGGCTGGTCTTCGGGGCTGGCAGATGGAGCAGTCGGCTGGACAACCTACTCTGATGCTAGGGTGGACGGTTAAGAGGAAGATGTAGCCACATCAACAGTGGCTACACCACTAGGGGGAACAGTGGAATAAGGGGGGGTGGCAGGAGGAGGCATGAACTGGGGTGGGCGAAGTTGAGATGGACATCTAGGGCTATAAACCCCAACTTGTTGTAGTATGGATCGGGCCACCCTGGAAGGCAAAGCGAGTGTGGTGGGGGAATGTGGGGGGGGGAGGTGTATGTGTTGTGGTAGAGGGATGGGTGACTGTGGATGGGTGGTGTGCCGTTGTCGGATGGGGGAGGGTGGGAACATGGGAAACTAATACAGAGGTGGAGCTGGATATGATACGTAAGGGGGAGCTAGATGGAACTATGGTGCTATATAGGAGGGGGAGGTTGTATGGAATGGGTTGGGGAATGGGGCATGTATTCCAGGGGATACAACTGGCATAGAGGGTGGTTGAAAGGTCGGGGAGGGAGGAATAACAGCACTGGTAGGTCGAGGTGCTCGCACCTGCATACACATTTATAACCTCATAGTTTAATATACAAAAATATAAATATACACGGACAGGTCATCGTATTTGAAATTAAATTTATGCTTTAATACACACGATACCTGCGCATGGGGAGAACTGCTGGTCCCCGGTGGTGGTGGCTGGTCGCTGAAGCCCGTGGACACCTGTGCGAACACTACAATTTTGAGACTGAATTTATAAAAACAATATTAACAATATTAAACACAATGCAAATGAGAATGACAATGATGGTACTTAAAAAACATGAATACAATTAATTTATATTCAAGTTAGATGATATTCAATATTCTGAAAGGATAGAAGGTGTCATGGCATGAAATTAAAATTAAATAAGGTGAGAGGGCATAGAAGGTGGCATGGTGAGCTTTTCCTTTTCTAGAGTCATCCCCATGAGTAGGTGAGCTTTTCCTTTGGCCCTAGAGAGATGTGCAGTGCCTCATAAATGAATGGAATTCATGTACATTTACAAATTTGA
Organism: Larix kaempferi; assembly: GCA_027924585.1. Lineage (NCBI taxonomy): Eukaryota > Viridiplantae > Streptophyta > Pinopsida > Pinales > Pinaceae > Larix > Larix kaempferi. Next base: position 5,817,531 of record BSBM01000343.1, read on the forward strand.
ATTGGAAACCTATGTAATGTGTTTGGGTTCTTGATGAAGAGTTCATAGGTTTTGATGTCTTCTTATAGATTTGTAGTTTCCTACAAGCTTGATTCACCCAGTGGAAAAGTATTTGCATCCCTAGAGTGAGGATCTTGAGTCCCTTTATTTCCAAAACATTTACATCATCAAATAAAATGGCATCTCATTGTTTAAATTTGCAAAGAGGTGCTGAATAGCAGTTAAGTTAGTTTGCATGTTATTTAATACACTTTAGAGTGTTGATCGTTAGAAAAAGGAAGAAAGAGAAATCTTTTTCATGATTAACTTACTTACAAGCTTGAATGTGCCATGTCCTTTTGCATTGAAAGAGTAATTATGTGTTCTTGATTGAATAGCTATGTTGTCAAAATGATATCACTTGATTGAAATCAAAGAAATCTTTAGTGAAATGAGTTAAATGAGTATTCTTGATGCCAAATGTTTTACCAAGTTGTATTTGAATCAATATAATAGCAAGGTCCCATAGGCCATATTTGTAATATTATCGCTCTTCCTTATGGGCCTTACATCATTTTCAAAAACTTTAGTGACAATACATGTGATAAGTTGTTTTACATTGTTTATATGTCTTTCCTAATAGCATGTTCTAGGAGTAGTAGTATGATTACTTTCAGTCTCAAGTATTAGAATAAATTGGAAATCCCGTGATAATAAAATAGGGTAATAAGGACATGAGAAACATCAAGTTCTTGAATTTCTAGAAGCTTGGCCACTATGATTCTCTTTTTCCCGAGAGTTTTGCACAATGCAGTAAAAATTCATAGCAATAAATAGTTTTCCTATTGGTCTCGGTGGATGCAAAAGTGACAAGTACAACATCTCAATGAACTCAATTGATGCAATAAAGTAAGCAGAAGCATAGAAGTGATTTGACCACCTTTACCATTAAAAGATCCTATTAGTAGAATACGGAGGAAAGTGATAATTACCATGGTAATATATTCTCAAAGTTTAAGCTTGAAGAACACATGGCATAAGGACATGGCAGCAAAGGTTGATTTGGTGGACAAAGTGATGGGCATTGGAGCAATTGGCACACCTATTGAGCCAAGAGTCAAATGACCCATACTGTGGTCATTTGAAGATGATTTGGACAAGGAGAGTACATGGAAAAGATAACTTGGATTACATGGTGACAAATGGCAAAGAAAAAATAACACACATGGCATTGGTCAAACACAGGAAGAGAAAGCAAGCATTGGATGGTAGTCTGAGGATGAAGGACACTGCGAGCATCACCAAAACCCCAGTTGTGGGCTCATCATTGGTCAAGTAAGAATGACATATTTTGGAAATTTCTCTCCCATTTGTATAATCATCAGAGGTCTAGGATGCCTAAAGTGAACATGGACAAATGTTTATAGTTTTATTAGGTTTTCACGTTTTATAAGGTTTCATTTTTTTTTTTTGGTGGGATTATACAAATTTATAGCTCTCAAATAAATTAGACAATATTATAAACACAACTATAAAATACAATGATAATATGGTAACTACTCAATGCTAATTAATTTGTAATTACTGAACACAAATTACTCGTAACTGGATCTAATTATTCAAAGTAAAGAAGTTACCTGTGTGTATGGTGCCGCAATCTCCTCTGTTGCCGCCGTGGCTCCATCGAGGTCAAAGGAACCGACATCCTCCCACCTGGGGGATGGAGACCCGACACCGAATAACTGAACATTAAAACAAATAAAGTCAACAATGTGTAATTCAAAGTTAAATATATTAAACAATACAATATCAAATAAAATACAACAAATACTTGAACATTAAATAAAACAATAGTAAACCTAATCCATGAAGCTCCCTGTGGCATGCTACTGCGTATCACCATGGAAAGAATGACCACAGTGAGAACAACGATGTGTCATTGTTCCAGCAGAACTAGAAGGGCCCACCTGGGTTCCACATGTACCCGACATGTCTCGGCCACCACCCATAGACTGTGTAGCTGTCTATGTCTCATCGATGTCCTCCCGGCTTTGGGAAGACATGGCCAAAAATTTGTTATGTCTAAGCAATTTATGTGTGGCACGTCTGACGAAGTCATGAATCTCATCTAGACCGCTACCAAACCCGGTTGGCTGAGGAGGGGGCTTTGGCTCTCTCCTAGGTGTAGGAGGTCCTCTAAGTGGGTTGCAGTGAGCCTGAGGTCAATTTTGGGTAGAGCCAAGACCGACACCCTGAAACTCAGTGATGTCAAAATAGTTGACATGGTACCCTAGCTCAAACTCAACCCACAATTTTCGAAGGAAATACTGTGGGACCTCCAAATTGTTGCAAGGGGGCCTGTCAAATACCATGAACCACCTCTTTCTCGAGTTATCTCTCCATGGCTGGTAAATGCACCAGTCCATGCAAACCTAAGCCCTCATCACAACTGGATGCTATCCCATCGAGGGAACTATGAACTTCCTATACAACTAGGCTTTGGTGATGTTGAGGTCTTTTATTTGCTCTTTGGACAACCCAGTGGAGTAGTGTTCCCTCATTCGAGCCCTGTATCGGATCAAGTTTGTTATCTCACTATCTGCAATATTGATTGATTCAATAATTTTTTGAAGTGATGAATCCAAGGAAACCCGAGAGGGTTCCTTGGTACTATTCAATTCATTACTTAGTGCCCTCAATTGATTTAAGTCTTGGTGTAATTGATCTTTGGGGTTTTCATTCGGTTCATTGTCGGTTAGTGTTCCCTCATTCGAGCCCTGTATTGGATCAAGTTTGTTATCTCACTATGTGCAATATTGATTGATTCAATAATTTTTTGAAGTGATGAATCCAAGGAAACCCGAGAGGGTTCCTTGGTACTATTCAATTCATTACTTAGTGCCCTCAATTGATTTAAGTCTTGGTGTAATTGATCTTCGGGGTTTTCATTTGGTTCATTGTTGGTTCCCATATTGTCTTTTGGAGGTCGGGTTTCATTGGTTTCATCGGATGGTTCAGGTGTGTATGACATCTTGTTAGGTGTAGATGGACTGCAATTAAATTTCCTTGGTTTTTTAATGGATTGTAATTTTTTTTTAAATTAAAATTCAAATGGAAAACAAAAAAATAAACACAAATTTGTGCTTTGAGGAGCACCTGCCTGGAGAAATGGAAGGCACCATGGTGTAGGGCGATTTCTTGGTGTCGAGGAGGATTTGGGTGCACGTAGACGCGTTCGCGAGGTTGCATAGTGCACTCGTGGGTTGGAGAATGGGCTCACGGGTCTGTCGAAAATGACAAACCCATGGGCTTTGTTTTTTTTATAAAAAAACAGAGGCATGCATGCGCCACTGACACATGCGCGCCATTTTGTGCATACGAGTCAAAGGCGCATGCATGCCCCTTTTGTCCATGTTGGCTGAACCATGTGGACATTCGGCATTGCCGAATCAGCGGCGCGTGCGTGCCTTTGGAGGTGCATGTGCGTCGTTTTATTTTTTCCACTCAAGCGATGCTGTTGCAGTTATTTTGGGTACCAGCTTCATGCAAGTACCCATTACTACCTACATTTTGAGGGAGATTTGTTTTCATAGAAGTGGGATCAACTATCCTCATTAGGTCTAGAATAAACTAAAAGGTATGTTAGAAAAATTGACAATGTTGATGAAATACAAGTCACGCAGATTGAAAAAGAGTTTATCTCTCTAGATCCTATCTCCTTTGAAAGGTTTAAGGACTACTTGGCTTGAATCAAGGAATTGTAGTTGAAATTGGGAGAATGTGGGAACGATTTTTTGAAGAAGGATAGACAACTCATTGAATTGATCCTTGTGAATCCGAAGACTTCCTATGACATATTATCTTCAACATCCCATGCTAGTAGGGCATCCCGAAAAGAATATTGTAAAGACTATACCTTGGATTCCTTATGTGGTTGTTAATTACGGCATAGGATAAATTGCTTGACATTGGTAAATTAAGCATTAGAAAGCAGACCCATTTGCTAAAGGGAAAATGTTGGCATAACTATAGAGAAAGAATTCAATAGGGTAATATAGAGAAATATCAAGAGGGTGTCGAGCAGACTAAAAATAGGAAGCATGATGATATAGATAAGAAGGATAGGAATAAGAAGACCTGACATTATTGTTGGAAATTAGGATATATGGAGAAGGATTTTGGAAGAATACTAGAAGTATGGAAGAGAAGGTCAAGAAACTTGAAGCAGGCATGTCAACTGGATGCTCAAACAATGCTCCACCTCAAATGTTAGAAGGTGTGACAGATAATTATACATGTTTTGTTAGTGCTTATTAGGCCCTACATTCCCACACTACTTCTAGAGTGAGTGGATAGTCTATTCTAGTTGTACCCATCATATGGCTAAAGACGCTTTTGCATTTTCTCCCTTAAATGAGTCTACATAAAATAAAAAAAATTGTAGCAGATGGTTATGCACTTACTATTGCTGGTTGTCGTAACATTGAATGTAAATATGGTGTGATCACCAATATGTATCATGTACCCAATCTGAGTGTAAATATGTTGTCAGTATTTCAACTTATTCAAACTGGCAAGAAGGATGAATTTTGTCCAAATCGATTTTTTGTGAAGGATGTACATAAATGGGAAATTATTGCTAAAGGGTTTCTTGATCCCAACGATGGACTGTATAAGTTCTATGATGCTCCCAAGAGAGATACATGACCTACCACACTCATCACTCAGAGTGACGACCATAGTATAACTTGGCATGAACAAATCAAATATTTGAATTTTTGAAGCTTGAAACTAATGGTGAAACATGAAATGTCTATTGGAGTACCTATGATTGCTCCACTTGATGAAGTATGTGGAGGGTGTGTGCTTGTAAATTATCACCAAGGACCCTTTGACGCTGGAAGGTATGTTATAGAGAATAAATTGATCTAGAATTGGTCCATAGTGACCCATGTTACATGAACAAACCGTCACTAGTAGGTGTGATGTATATGTTGACCTTCATTGGTGACTTTTCCATGTACACTTGGGCATATTTCTTGAAGAATAAGATTCATGTCTTTGAGAAGTTCAAAGAATTTAAGGACTTAGCTTAAAAGCAATATGGTCAACATGTGAATTTTCTAAAATTAGTCGATTGTAGTGAATATGTGGGAAGAATTTTTGAAAACTATATGTCACATAATGGAATATCGTGGAATATATCTATACATCACACACTTTATCATAATGGAGTAGTGAAAAGGAAAAACCGAAAGTTGTTCAAAATGGTGAGTTATTTGCTTCAGGACAAAGATTTGTCGACTAGCTTCTTGGTAGAAGTTGTTTACTGGTCAAAGAATCTATTGAACCTTATTCCGACTCGAGCAGTTCTTAACATGGATCCTACCAAGAAATGGAGTGGAAGGAAACCTTCAGTCAGTCACCTCAACATGTTTTGAAGTATTTAATGGGAATATATACTAGATGAATGTAGAAAAAATTTGGATGCAAAGAGTCATGATTGTATCATGATGGGCTATTCTAAAGAATAAAAAGACTACCAATTGTTTTCTCCATTGAAACAACAAGTCATCATCCTTAGAGATGTTGTCTTTGATGATAAGCCATCAGGTATTAAATTATTAAACTCGCCATCTAGTTTTTAATAACCAATGATTGTTTGAGATTATGAAAGAAACCAGATTGAATGAAATGATTGTTGGAATCTTTACCAGAAATCCAAATCCACTATCTTCTTCAAATTGTAGTCACTTAGTGACTACAAACTCGACTACCAGTATTGATATTTTGGATCGATAGGTAGATGACTTGGTCTATACCTGAGATTTATCCTTTTAGAATTCTTGTCTACCTTGTTGTTCCACTAAAACAATTGAAGAATATTGATTAGATACAAGATGTATTCATGATTCAAGGATTATGAGAAGTCATAAATAGTGTGGTAGTGTTTCTCTAATGGAACATGTCCTAGAGGCATGTGATACAAATACAAATGCTAATGCAAATGGTCAACCTAAATGGGACAACATTATGGATAAAGGATACCATTACTTGGTAAAAAATAAAACATGGGGTCTAGTACCCTAACCACAAGGAAAGAATATAGTGAAATCTCGATGGGTATACAAGACCAAATTCATATATCATGGCTTTGTTGAAAGAGATAAGCCTCATTATATGCAAAAGTTATTTCTCAACAAGTGGGAATTCAATATATTGAAATATTTTCCCTTGTTGCAAATATGAACTCAGTTCGATTAATTCTTTCATTACTTACTCAACTTGGATGGTAACTACAACAAATGGATGTCAAAATTGCATTTATTCAAGAATATTTGAATGAATAAATCTACATGGAGAAACCTCCTAGATTTGATAATGATGCCATCCTTGTTTTCGATTGAGTAAATGCTTGTGTTGTTTGAAACATACCCTTGGGGATTGGTATGTGAAGATTGATCATTTATTTCATAATATTGGTTTCAAATGATGTGAATATGATCTTAGCATCTATAGTTACATGTCAATAGTAAAACTTTGATTGTTTCACTCTATTTAGATGATTTAGTCATTACTAGAATCAATATAAATCTTCCAAACAACCATTTAGATTTTCAAAGTATATACCAAAAAGGTACTGAATAGGGGACAACCTTGCTTAACTCCTATATTACAATTAATTTATTCTAACCAACCGTTGGAATACCTAAACTTGGCAATAACCTTATCATGGTATCTCTTAACTTGAAAGCTTTTAGGTCTTCTATTTTATTCCAAAGGTTAGTTTTGGGCATTGTGTCAAATGATTTTCTAAATTCAACAAAGCAACATGGAAGATGGTTTTATTACAACAACACTCCTTGAAAATGTTCCCAAGTGTAACAAGGTGGTCCATAGTTGAATGATAGCTCATAAATCCTACTTGTACTTCATCTCTTTTCCCGTGACTTTACAACCATATATTGATCTTCTTCTTGAAAATAATTACACATAACTTGGCTAAAAGAGAGATAATTATAATGGTCCTTTAATTAAATGGATTTATTTTATCACCACTATTAAAAATAAGAATAGTGAGTCTTTTGGATAGGGTTTAGGGAAACCATACTTCACTTCTAAGTTGAAGAGCTTGTGGATGTGAGGGATGAGGATAGGCCCAAATTTTTTTAAGATTATGCTTGATATATTCAATGTCCATAGCTTCCTTTTTGTGAGCTACTTAACCCCAAACTCTATGTATTCTAAAGAGAAAACTTCTTCCTCTATAAAAAGGGTTTGAATTTTTTCCATAACATCAAGGGATTTATAAATATTTTTAGGGTAGGAATTCTAGTCCCTCAAGGGAGGGCGGTCGCACGAAATTGGTTCCACTTTTTAGTGCCACTTTAGAAATCTGAAACGCTTTTCCGAAATGGAAATCCATAACGCATATGCGCTATTGTCGCTAGGTTCGGACAAACCCGAGCCCAAAACCGAGGCTAAGGTTAGTTAGCACATATCGCAAGTGTGATATATCACACTTGCGTTGTGTAAGAGTTACAAATCGCAAGTGCGATATATCGCACTGGCAATATATCGCAAGTGCGATTTGTAATACAAAAATTGCTTGTTGAACTCAATAAGAGACCATTACAAAAACTTTAATTGTTGAATATTTCTTAATAGTTACAAATCGCAAGTACGATATATCGCAAGTGTGATTTGTAATACAAATATTTTTGAACTCAATAAGTGACCATTACTCATGACTCATCTAAAATTCATGTCAATGTACTACAGATTTATGTGTAGCACTCTATCAACCTATGACATCTTCTTTTTAGCTACTCCCTGACTCAAGCTTGGGAAATTCTTCCTCTATGCATACACTACCTTAAGGAATTGGATATACTACCTTGAGGAATCCTTTGCAACTAGAGCATATTTATCTCAGCGAGACTTGGTACAATAGTGCAGCAGTCAAAATTCTACAACCAAGGCATCTATTTGTAAAATTCAAGTAACCATCGGCACTCATAAAGTCAATACCCAACATGGATTTACTCTTTATGTTAGTAATTCCTTTTCAATTTGAGCTCCCCACAACGCAAACATTCCCTTTAGTTGCAAAATATATGCTTCCATAACAACTCATCTTATGGGAATCCCTTTTGAGTGGAGGCATGCATTCTCCATGACAACTCATATCTAAGGTAATCCCTGGTAATCCCTTTTAAGTTGAGGCATGTCTTTTGTATGAAGCTTTGCATGCATTGTTGAGTACATACAATTAAATCTAAATTTATAACAATTTTATTTCAGAAGAGCTTATAAATTTGTTTTTATTATTATTAGTAACTTTTAATTATTTTCAACATAACAACACTTTCAGCATACCCATTTCAACAAAAGCATGTATACTATTAACTTCAATTGTATTCCCTATACAATTAGTTTATCATTAGTAACTAGGAGTCCCAAACATATTATCATCATACTAATAAGCTTCTCTTGACACACATTACCAATGAGATGCTTATTTTGTTATGGTTTGTGCACACATTCAAGGATGTCCTACAGTTTACATGCATCTTAATTCATAGACTACTAAAAAATTCAATCCCAGGTTGAGATAAAAACATTGGTCAAGATAATTAAATTTAATTTAGTTCAAGATGACAACATATTCTATCATTGCATCTTAATTCATGGACCACGCAAAAATTCAATCCCAAGTCAAGATAAAAAAATTAGTCAAGAGAATTACATTTAATTTTGTCCAAGATGACAACATATTCTATCATTAATTCAATGATTATTTATAATAGTTAATTTCTATGGTACAAGGCATCCTTACTTTTTAGGTCAAACAACAACCGACATAAACATAATCTTGAACTTGTACAACTATAGAAATTCACAAAGATTCAAAGAAATCATCCCTTGCTTATAATAAAAACTTTACAAAAAATTTAATTGTTACAAATTGCACATGCGATATATCGCAAGTGCGATTTGGAATACAAAAATTGCAAAACAGAAATTGTTGAACTCAATACTTGCAACTCGATATAACTTGGCAATCGGAGGTCGGATCGATGAACCGTTGACTCTGTTGGTCTCCTAGCATGCGATTACCTCTAAGTATCCCTCTCCCTCATGTTTTCATGTCCCAATGACTTCATTCTATATTCATTTCGTAAACTAGGGTTTTGCTCAGTTTCCATCAATGCAATCTCGCATTGTTGGGTCAACTCTGCAAAACACTCCACCGAGCTAGTGTTGGTAATTTTCCCACATCGGCATTGCCCGTACACACTTGCAGGAGCCAACGGCACACAATCTTGTTGCTCCGTTTGTTTTTTCGCTCCCGGACTGAAAGTCACCAAGTGTCCCTGAACGGAATTTTCATGCGACTTGCAACCTGACATAACTCAGAAACCGGAGGTCGGATCGACGAACCGTTGACTCCATTGGTCTCCTAGCATGCGATTACTTCTAGGTAGACCTCTCCCTTTTGTTTTCATGTCCCAGTGACTTCATTCTGCATTAATTTCGTAAACTAGGGTTTTGCTCAGTTTCCATTAATGCAATCCCGCATTGTTGGGTCAACTCCGCAAAACACTCCACCGAGCCAGTGTTGGTAGTGTTCCCACATCGGCATTTCCCATACACACTTGCAGGAGCCAACGGCATGCAATCTTGTTGCTCCGTTTGTTTTTTCACTCCTGGACCGAAAGTCACCAAGTGTCCCTGAACGACATTTTCATGCGACTTGCAACTCGACATAACTCAACAACCGGACGTCGGATCGATGAACCGTCAACTCCATTGGTCTCCTAGCATGCAATTACCTCTAGGTAGCCCTCTCCCTCGTGTTTTCATGTCCCAGTGACTTCATTTTGCATTCATTTCATAAACTAGGGTTTTGCTCAATTTCCATCAATTCAATCTCGCATTGTTGGGTCAACTCCGCAAAACACTCCACCGAGCCAGTGTTGGTAGTGTTCCCACGTCGGCATTTCCCATACACACTTGCAAGAGCCAACGGCACGCAATCTTGTTGCTCCGTTTGTTTTTTCGCTCCCAGACCGAAAGTCACCAAGTGTCCCTGAATGACATTTTCATGTGACTTGCAACTCGACATAACTTGGCAACCGAAAGTCAGATCGACGAATCGTTGACTCCATTGGTCTCCTAGAATGTGATTAACTCTAGGTATCCCTCTCCCTCATGTTTTCATGGCCCAGTGACTTCATTATTCATTCATTTCGTAAACTAGGGTTTTGCTCAGTTTCCATCAATGCAATCTCGCATTGTTGGGTCAACTCCGCAAAACACTCCATCGAGCCAGTGTTGGTAGTGTTCCCACATCAGAATTTCCCATACACACTTGCAGGAGCCAATGGCACGCAATCTTGTTGCTCTAGTTTTTTTTTCGCTCCCGGACCAAAAGTCACCAAGTGTCCCTGAACGACATTTTCATGCGACTTGCAACTCAACATAACTCGGCAACCATAGGTCGAATCGACGAACCATCGACTCCGTTGGTCTCCTAGCATGCAATTACCTCTAGGTATCCCTCTCCCTCATGTTTTCATGGCCCAGTGACTTCATTGTGCAATCATTGCGTAAACTAGGGTTTTTCTCAGTTTCCTTCAATGCAATCTCACATTGGTGGGTCAACTTCGCAAAACATGTTGCAGCATTAAGAAAACATGAATTATAAGCACATACATGAAACAAAATTCCATATACCTCAGAATAATATGCAATGATACAAATAGTAGATACAAATTTGCGACAACAATGGACATATGCAATGAACATTTGTCAAAGTAGGATAGAAAAAAATATCGTAAACTACAGTAATTGTGACCATAATACAGTAAACACTTTTGTCGAGATATTGCAGCATAATTTCAAAATGAACTAAATTTTCAATACACCATCCAACAAAGGAAATTGCAATTGATAATTTCAATTCCAAAGAGGAATTAACCAAGATCAATTCCAAAGAATAAAAGAAGAAGTATTGATTCCATCAAAAGCTATCTTCCCCAAACCAACTTGGATGCAAATTTCAAAGAATTCTTCTTGCAATAACATGCATGGTTTTAAAATATTGAAGCAGAAGACCCCCCATGCGATCTACAACAAATACATACGACCTGCTATTTTTACATAAAATTGACACATTGATAAGCTACATAGGGATGGTAGTTTGCAGAAAACTAGTAATTTAACATTTATGCAATGTTGAACATAGACATTTCCTTGATGCATTCATAAACAACAGACATACTGATGACTTGTTCTAGCAACAACAATTGCAGCAACCTACACAACTTCGCACTGTGATGTGGGTGAATGAATGCAATACAAATACAATTACATACAACGTTCTTTCCAATAGCCTTTCCAAAGAATGGAATATTCAAATAGACCAAGGGTTCTGAGATGCTATGCAAAAAAATAGGTATTATTGCAAGTCAAATAAGATACAATATATTTTTTAAATAGGGAAAATAATTTTTTGCAATAAACACAACATCATATAGATACAGTAGGTTAGTTAAGGTTTATTGATCATTCATAATCTTAGGGTTTATTGGTCATATGTAAAAATTGGCATATATTCATAAACTTGACATACAAGAAAACTTTTGGCATATGAAGATGATGATGATAAACTTGACTCGACAGCATGTTATTTTCCGATTTCTATTTGGTGGTGTCTAAAGACACCGTTGTTCTTGGCACCTCCAATGTGCCATAGATAGTGTTTGTATCCTAGGCACACGAAAGGCTAAACATTAGTACTCTCATAAGAAAATAAATAAAATGTGCAAACAATATTTATAGATAACTCACTTGAGGTTGTAGGATCGTGTTTATAGTGTCCAGCATCCTCTGAATAGTAAATTATGTCTTTGAATGGTATTTGACAATCACAAATTAGTACATTGGGAATAAACTAAAGGCTAAATAATTGAAATTGTGCTTCAACACACACTTTAAGGATTAAATTTAATGCACCTGACAATCTAGCTACACTGGACAATCTAGTAACACTTGACAATGCACTCACTCGAGTAGGCCATCTGGATCATCTCTGCTGCCGATGGTGTCCATCAATCTCTCATGCTATAAATGAGGTAGAAAGTATCGTACATGTGACCTATTTTTTTTTGAAATTGTGTGCAGCTTGATGTTTATACCAACTACCAGGTTGGTGAAGTGGTATACAATAGCTCCTGGTTTATAATCCTGATATACATACCCACCCTTCCTTTTTTGTTGTGTTGCTAATGTCAAGTACTCCCCTTTTATAACCATCGAGCCAGTTGGGAATTCAATATTTTCATCATCTATAATAAGATCAAGAAACGTGCCAACCAATAGTCAAAACCCCATTCATTATTTTTTGGGGCAACCACTCCATATATCTGACCTGTGAAAGGAAATAAAAAAAGGTTAAAAATACATAAATATTAAAAAAGGTCTTGCATGTAACATAAATAAAATTTCTTTCAATGTAAAGGCTTGTAGTGATTTAGGTACTACTAATTTACTTTTTTGTACCTACTTGTATGAGATCCAATATGTGATCATAGTCTATAGAAATATATGTCTGATCATCTTCCAAATGGTCTATTTCATTAACCCCCTTGAAATCAATGTCAAGTGTAACTCGATCCCATGTATCAACTGTACATGTATACTCACAATCATCCCATTCATCGATGCTACAGGAACTGCACAAGCAAGCCTTCAATCTTGTCCAAATTTGTAGGGTTTAGTTGTCTAAGCTTCTAATTGAATGAAAACCTCGAGTTCCATGCACTGTGTTCACCCGATGTGTTTGGGATCAGTCCACATCTGTCACCTCCCATAATATTCTCCGCACTAGGTGTTTCCTTGTTGCTTGTTCTCCCATCACAGATGCACACCATTTGACTATAGATGAAGTGTCTCGAAGGTGAGCACCTGTAAACTTCATCTCTTCCCTTCGAAGGGAAGTTTTTATGCATGCACCAGCACCATCGTGCTCTCCTTTTCCATGACCTGTTTCAAAGTAGTTCCATGTATGTGGCACCTTGTATTTTATGTGCAACAAACACAACCATTGAAACACATGTGCATTCTTGAACTGTCCAACACAACCATCTGACCAAATCAAATGACAATAAATTGGTATATCCATAGCTATCACATGATCATATAACAATTGAAATCAATGTTGCACGTAATGGATTTCATGGGTCCGTTCGTCACTTATGTAAAAGTGACTTTCTTTCAATATCACATGTTTCTCTTCATTTCTATCTAGCCCATGTCGATAAGTGATATGGACCATTATGCTCACCTGCTCTGAGTGATAGTATTGACTTTGTATTTCATTTTGTGATTGTAGGGTGTAATTTTCTGCAAAGTCAACCAATGATAGTATTTTTCCATGAGGGAAGGTGTCCTGGCATATTCTGAATTGCTCATCTTGCCACTGTGCCATATCGACATGCTGAATGTACTATTGGATCTTTCCACGGAACTCTGGAATAAAATCACATACTTGCACCTGGTGGAAAAAAATAAACAATGTTATATCACAACATAAAAAGATTTACATCAATATTTAACAATGTTATAAAACAACATAAACAATGTACACTCAGTTCAATGAGCATTATTCATGTAGATTGTCACCTGTGAAGTCACCAATTTAACCTTCTTTCTTTCTTTCTCATCACATAGTTGATATGTCTCATACTGAATGTTTTGCTTCTCTACAATTGCATTCCCGAATGCTTGATCCTCACTCTCATGGATGCAATCTGACCATAATGATAGCCCACCACAATTGTTGCAAGAACCCTCTACACATTGTTTTAAGTAATGTGTCTTCCCATCTTGCCTCAGACACATTATGCTATGGATGAAATCCCTAGATGGCATTGGTGGTACTGTACTTGAGCATTCTTGCACGTGGTTAGGATGCAAAAAATGATGTATATGTGCAAATGTATGATAATATAGATCAAACTCTATGTGGTATCCACAACAACTAGTGTTCCAGATTCTATTGATTCTAACATACCAAGGCTTGCATTTTTCAAAAGATCTTTACCTGATCCTTAGCTCTACGTGGGAAACTTTAAACATCTCGAACAATTGAGTTTGTGTCATGTCAAGATACTGTCTAACATGAGGTTCATTGTTCATAGAACCCATACAGTGTTTTAACACATCCTTTGTGTTAGAAGAAGGCCTAGTGTTATCGTGCCAAAAAGTGTGCACTAGTCCCTTGACTACTTCGACCAACTTCATGTCTTTGTGGGGAAACCTACTGCTAAATTCCCATATTGTTTCCATTTCTGATGTGCATTTAAGTAAACGACATTGTCTTGTGGATCCAGATACAATTGATTCATCCAATACGCGGCGAGCCACATTACATTCTTTTGAATGAGTTTTTTTACCAATTGATGTGAATGCAGCAGCAAGAGATTTAACAATTGATTACTTGATTCAATATTCTTCATTGTTCTTATGCCTAACTTGTTTCTAACAGTTGCCATACTTCTACATTTAATCAAATCTAAAAACAATTGACATTCACCAGCTTCATATTTTGGTTCAAAATATTGTTTCATTATTTGAGAACAATGACAAAGGATTGTGCGTTTAGCCACCTTACCTTCCATGGAAATCAATTCGCTCTCATCCACTTGTATGCGTTTAGGAGTTCTCTTTCGTTTTGATGTGATATTTCTTGTCGTTTGAAATGTTGGAGAGACGTTTACATCCACTATGTTGACACCAGATCTGAAAGAACCTAGAGTTTTTGCTAAAATGACCTAAAAAAGAAGAAATCATCACAAAAGGGTTGAAATAAAGATTTTTATATGGAAAAATATATTATAAAAACCCATATTTATAAAGTCCGCCAGCAAATGTATGGAAAGGTTAAACTCCAGCCGGGTTCCGACGGCGGAGATATTATGGATCAAGATCTACGGCTAATATCAATCCCGCGTCGCCAAAGTAATCGTCAGCAAACGGTGGAAGGTGGTAGCGGGCATAATGCCACCAAGGCACGTGTCCAATATCTATTCATCCGCGCATGTGATAGAGTGGTATTGGAAACCACTATAGCGCCGCGCGGAACCACCCATTACGGAAATATGGAAGGGTACCTTACGTGGCAAGGTGGGTCCTAGCACGTGGCGAACAGGGATAGCTTGGTAGAGCCATGGCGCGTGGCGTTATATTTTATAATGATCGGAAAGATGATACACATCTCAATCAAATCAACGGCCAATATTTCATCCGCTACCAGGAACATGCACACGGGATATAAAGGAAAGCGGTCGCAGTAAATAAACCGCCTTAACAGGTGTCAGCATGTGATTAATCCGCGCGGGGAGCAAACCGGAAAAGGAAACCGCCTTTTCGATCACGGATACTGCCGGTGGAATAAAGAGGGACAATATCTGACGGTTCAAAATAATGGTTCAAAGATCAATGGTGGGAGATGACCCACGTTCATAAAAGTGCAAGGAAGTTATTCTAAAAAGGCTTATATAAAAGGAAAGGGCTCCACATAACGGCATTTTGTATGTGTCGTTATCTTGGAGAGCTCCGAAGACTGGTGGAAGCCGGCGATTGCGACAGAAGGTGAAAAGCAAGCACTTACAGGTAGGATCTGGTGACCTGTCACACTCTTTAAACAGAATTTTGTTTAAAAGAAGCATTTAAATGGAGACTGTGCAGGATATAGACGTTTTTAGGTCAAAAGATGCCCTAGAAGACAGAGATGAAGATGTTTTTGATACCCTTATTAGGTTCCCGGTCTCCGACGTAAAAATTAAGTTGTCTGAGCTACTAAAAGAGGGTATAGACCCGCATAGAGTTCACCAGTCATCTCTGATAGCTTTTTGCCCTGACCAATTTCCTGTTTTCCCAGAATTCGTCTCCTGGTGTGCCGAAAATTATTCACGGGAAGAAAGGGTTTTTTTGAACAGTCAGAAAACTAGAGCCATTTGCAAAATCGAGTCAGCCGAAGTAATTAGAGCCCTAGAAGTAGATTTGCCCCAAACCCTAGTCCCTGAGGTTTTTTCTGAGGTTTCGATTATTGAAAATTTTCATCACGCTTCTCAAAGTGATAGGGAAGTGTTTTTGTCGACGTGTCTCAGACCAGAGACTAACATTTCTGAACTCCCTTACCCTTTAGATATTAACCTTTTTAACGAGAATACCCAGTTGGTCTTGACACTGTTGGCCGTAGTTTTAGGGTTAGATATGGATTTGTATATAACTGAATTTCAATTAAGTTTATTGTACAGAATAAGTATAGTTCAGTCGGGAATTGACGAAAGTCAAATTCCCCAACTAAATTTTGAAGCCTTCATAGCCGAAAAGATGCATGACCAGATGGTCAATTTTTCCACGCACAGACATTTCAGGTTTCAAGCCTTTTTAATGAGAATGATTATGGTATCCAGCCAGGAAGAATTACAGTTCCCAGAGATTGTTTTTACAACTCCACTGGAAAATAATATTTTCAATTTTATCAATTACATGCTCTCGACGATCTTTAAGATGATTTTCGGAAAAAGTCTGCCTAGGGTACTGCCGGAAATGCAAGTATCAATGCAACTGAATACAGAGTATGCTACAAGAGACTGGTTTTTATCGAAAGATAGTACAGTGGTCAGATTGTATGGATTCAAGCATAAACCCTATGTGCTACCAGCATTCCTCACCTTGAGGATTTTTGCCTTAGAGTTCTTAAGACAGAAGTTGATTGTAGAAGATAACAATTTTTTAGTCCACAGGCAAGCAATGGACATTAAATACCCTTTCACATTAGGTCCGTTCACAATAAAGAATAAGAACGCTGCTGTATATATAGAGAAGTTGTTAAAAGACATGAATTTTGAGACAGATGCAGCCTTGGAATATGACCCATTAAATATCATATCCAAAAGAAGAATTGAGCATCGTATTAAGGCTCTGAATCATCAAACTGTTGAAGGGATGGCAGACAGAGCCAACTGGCTCGAATACAAAGAAGAAATTATCCCAGACAAGTCCGACAGAGAAAGGTCATTGGAAGAAGCAACGGCGGAAACAGAAAGCGAAATCAATACTACATTAGTGGGGTCCAAAAGACCTATA
Organism: Larix kaempferi; assembly: GCA_027924585.1. Classification (NCBI taxonomy): domain Eukaryota; kingdom Viridiplantae; phylum Streptophyta; class Pinopsida; order Pinales; family Pinaceae; genus Larix; species Larix kaempferi. The sequence continues at coordinate 5,834,673 of BSBM01000343.1, forward strand.
CAGGACATTAGGATCATCGATGATGAAGAGACAGAAAAAGGAAAACGATTGAAAATTGATGAGTCACAGGAATTGACAACCATTTCAGAAGAAGCAAAAGCAACAGAAAATGAAATACCAGAGGTTACAGTGAAGGAATACAATATTGAAGAGACCCCTGTAGGGGATGATGTAAATAGACCCAAAAATTTCATGGACGTATTTAATGAACATAGTAAAAACAAACAGGAATCCGCGAAACAAACAAGTCTATTGTTTCCAAAGGTCAGGAATATATCAAATAATGAAGTAAGCTTATTCACCAGCAGGAACATCAAAGAAAATTCTTTAAAATTTTCAGTTGTGACAAAAAACAAGATCTCAGAGATGAATATAGATTTGTCAAAGATAAATGCCCCTGATAAAATTTTGTTACATAGACAAGCTGGAGAGGTCATATACTCAGACTATTTGGGGGCCACATTGAGAGCAGACAAACTGAAGAATTCAGTAGACAAATTAAATAATCAGTTGACACAAGAAAAGACAGAGAATAAGTCTCGACAACAGCAAATTAAGAAGCTGCAAATAGACTTAACTAATAAAGATGGAGCTGCAGCCACTAAATTGCTCTAGGAGAAGGAAGAGGTGATTTTAACACTAAGACGAAAGTTAAAAATCCCAGATGCTGTACTCATTCAAGGTGCAGAATTGACAATATTAGAAAAAGAGAAAGAAGAGTTATCGAATGAATTCAACGATGTCACAGCTAAAATGCTAAAGCTCTCTGACGAAAAAGATTGTTGGGAAAAAGAAAGGTTCATGTTAGAAGAACAGTTGGCAACAGCGAGAAAACAATTAGCAGAAAATAGTCAGCAGCAAGTACAGACAGGCTCGGAAGAAGAGAAGACCAGTGTAGATGGAATTTCACAGGCAATGTCACAAATAAGTTTAAAAGATAATGAAATCAAATTATTAAAGGCAGAAATACAGAAATTAAAAGAAGAAAATGAAGCAAAAGAAAAAGAAATAAAAACTTTGCAGGCAAATAATCAGGAATTAAGCAGTAATAATAAAGGATTGGCTGCTCATGCAACAGGACAAGCTGCTATGCAGGGATGTAAACATATGGTGTGGGACCAGATCATTAAAGAAGCTGAAAAACTTAGGCCATATCTGGATTATATAAGAGTTAAAGAAAAGGTAGCCAAAGATGCCTTCGACAGCTGCCGGGCAGTCAGGGAAAGCTTAAATAGAAAGCCGAAAGAAATAGCCCAGAGAGCAATAACATTTTTAAATAGTTTATCCGAAGCAGACCTGACAACCATGAGTATAACAAACAGAATTTCTGTCATCACTTGGGCCAGAAGGATCTTGGGCAAATACTCACATATCGAAAACATCGAGGCCAAAGCAGGAGAAATAAGGAAAGAAGTAATCCAGTTCAAAAATCAATTTGACAAGTTAGTGAATAAGGGATTCCCAGCTTTCTGGAACGAAAATGGTGAATTAATTCCTCCAAATGATTATAAAAGATTACTGTTTGATATTAGGATGGATCACAGAAAATTCCAGCAGATAGATCACATGCTCACAGGAAAAATTCTAATGGAGAAAATGTCAGGGGAATTTGAAATTTTAAATATGTTGATTTCAACTTGCGCAAACCTTCTTCCTATTTCTTATGCAGGTCATATCGAGATGCGAGTCTTGGTGAAGGAAATGACCAGTTATGACTTACCCACGGCTGATCAGTGGAATTATGTAGAGAAATATGGAAAGACCAGATATTCTGTTCATACTTAAATGCATTTGAATCTCTTGCCATGTGGCAAAATAATGATATCCAAAAGTCTTGCCAAGTGGAAAAAAAGACTTTTTATTTTAAATTTGTAATATTATTTGAAAGACAGTTATGGGTTACTCGAAGACAGTTATCTTTTAGTTAAGCTTTTTAAATTATTGATTAGAAGAAACAGTTATGTGGAACTTCTTCTAAAAATTTTGTATAAAAAACAATGGAGGTCATTGTTGAAAGGGTTGGAAAATTTTTGAGAAACAAGTATGTTTTGAAGTTTATTTTTGAAATAAAGGCAGTACAGTGATGATACCTATCTTTTGATACCAGAGATTCATGAGTTAATCAGTCTTGCAGTCTGTTATTCTCCTTATCTTTATATGTGCATGTTTACCTTCTTCGTTATATTTCCCATGATGTTTTTCTTCTATATTTAAATGAACTTTTGAAATAACTTGAGATTCATACTGGTTATGCCTCATTTTATCTGCATTTAAATATCCATTTTATTCTCCAAAGTTGACAATAGATTTATCCTGGATAGATACCTGTTGTTGATGGAATGTCTTTACTTCTTTCTATGTCGCCTGAAAAATCAAATTGACTGTAACTTGATTACTATCTTGCCTCTGTGTAAATTTATATGGTGAAAATCTCTTGCTGGTTTATTATATATCTTGAAAGCCTTGACTCCATGCCCAATGTTTCTTGTTTACCTTTTCGACCAGAAAATATCTTTTGAGAAATTTTAAAAGGAACCTTTGTATATTTTAGCCTTCACATACATATCAAAGAGAGAGCCCTCTCTGGTAGAGAAAATGGCTAGTTCTTCTACCTAAAGTTTGGTTTGAAATAGGTTACCTTAGGTCTTATTTTCTTACAACCGGAATAAAATCTAAGTGCTAACACACTGCATGGTGAAAAATTCGATTAGGATATTGAACCACCTGGCTTGGTTGTTGAGGAGTCTCGTCAAGAACATAATGATTGAATTGTTTAGAGGGTTGTCAACTTAATAATGGACCAATATTTTGATCTTGGTTATAACGAGCTTTCATTAAAGTTGCAATATCTTCCTCAACCTCTCTGTCAGGTATCTGTTGAGCAGGAATGGGAGGTATTTGCTCATCCAATGAATGCCGATGATTTCTTGAATGTTCCCTCTTCTTTTCTTTTTTAATTTCAGCTTCTTCAGGTGTAAGCATCTTCCTCGCTAACTTCCAAACTCTATTACGTGGATTCCCCATTGAAATCCTCCCAAAATTGTACAAAACCTATGGATCTGTGTAATAAATGATTAAATTGTAGGTTGAACAGTACACTCTGCGCGGGTTTCAGAAGAATTATGTCTTTTCCTGTACAGTAAAACTGGCCCATGACCCGCAACCCAAGATTTTTTATTAAACACATATCGCATATGCAATATAACACACGTTCATTTTAACGCATATGCGATATGAACTCTGCTTTTTACGCTTTTTACTAATGGCCAGTTTGTTATAAATGTGATCACTAAATCGCATATGCGATTTAGTGCATATCAACTATTGAAACCTCATTTAACCATGAACCATAAAAACATCATTTAATCCCCTAATCCATGAACTATAATATCTAAACACTACAACCCCTAATCCATATTACCACCAACCATTATGACTCCTTGCCAACCCTTAACAACAATAAACTTTGTCTAGTAACCATATAACCCTTAAATCTTACAATATTATCCCTTATTACCAAAAAATAATACCTCATATAAGCCTGAATCTATATAGCCCTTGCATAATGACACATATAATTCCTAACCCCTATAGCCATGAACCTGTGACCCCTATTCCCCAAACCCTCCAACCTTAGCCACTATAATCCCTAAACACTAAAACCACTAATCCATATTACCAATAACATTTCTGACTCTCTACCCCCATATAAATCCTAATAATTATAACCCTTCTAACTCATAACTATTAACAAATATTGAGTATAACCTTAATCTCTAATACTTATATCCCTTAAACCTTATCACCCCAACCTAATACATATATCCCATATTAAGGCTAAATATTCCCTTTAAAGGGCACGTGTAGTGGTTTAAGACTTGTTTCTGTTACACTTTTGTCCCATTACCATGGTTAAGACCCTGAGACCCATCCTTAGTGCATAAAACCTCATAATGACATCCATATCCCACTAAAGGCAAAATATTCCATCTATAGTGCATGTGTGTTGATTTAGAGACTCATGGGACCATCTTTTCTTCCATGACTATGGTCAATGTCTAGAGACCCATCCCTACCATCGAAAACCCTATAATGTCACCCTTATCCCCTTATAATACAATTTAGACTCCCAAGATTCCATCCAGACGATCTATGGGGTGGCTCATGCCCCAACATTACATTGATTAAGCTAAAAGAGGTGTGGGGGGGGGTCAAAGGAGGGAGAGAAAGTTGTAGAGGGAATCATAGGAGGGAGGGATGGGTAGGGGAGAGATATGGGGGGGATGAAGGGAGGAGAAATATAAGGGGAAGGGAGGGATGGGTCTTTGGACATTGATATGAGGGGGGACTGAAGAGAGGAGAAATATAAAGGGAAGGGATTGGTGGGAGGGGAATAAATATAAATGGGAGAGAGGGAGGGAGGGAGGGAGGGATTGGGGGGGGTATATATAGGGGGAATGGAAGAGGAAAGATATATAGCATAATGGACGGAGGGACAAATGGGGGGGGTTGTTAAAGAGTGAGAGGGAGGAGAGGGATAGATGGAGTGGTGGCATATATAGAGGTATAGAGTGAGTGAATGAAAGAGACAATTGGGGGGTGGTTAAAGAGTGAGAGGGGGAGAGTCAGAGAGAGAGAGAGAGAGAGAGAGAGAGAGAGAGAATGATGGATGGAGAGATGGTTAGAGGGTGAGAGAGTTGGGATTTAGGGAAAGGAAGGATGGACAAGGACAGTTACACTGAGGGATAGAGATGAGGGATTGTGTGTGTGTGTTTGAGAGAGAGAGAGAGAGAGAGAGAGAGAGAGAGAGATCATGGATATTAAGGAAAGGAGATAAAGAGGGAGATATGAAGGAGGGATGAAGGCTTGAAGGAGGAGAGAGGATGTAGGGGGGAGAAAGTGAGGGATGGAGTGAGTGATAGGATGGAACACATGGAGGGAGGGAGGGATGTAGGGGGGAAGAGAGAAAGAGTTTTGGCAGGAGGGATGGGCAATAAAGGAATTGTTTTATAGGGTGTCTAGATGTGTGTGAGAGAGAAGAGGGTGGAGAGAGAGAGAAGGAATTATGGGGGGAGAGAGAAGGGGGTGGAGAGAGGAGGTAGGGGGAGAAAGTGAGGTATGGAGTGAGTGAAAGGATCAATCCTCAAGATTTCTAGTTAAATGATTTGTTGTTTTTGAATCAATAGTGTAATGTGATTAAACGATTAAAGATCATATAGAAACAAATCACATTAGAATGTTATGTGTACACCCACATTACATCCCAAATTCAAAATATTTGTCTCAATGGACGTTAATAACAACCATAGTCATCATCAACTCAAGTAGAGCATTATTAAGTTATATAATAAATTTGTCATTAAATAAAAACCCTACTTGAAGTCATTTAACTACACTAATATCAAAGAAAGTTTCATTAACAAAATAAGTGCAAAGATGCATTGGTTCTCATCAATAATATCAATCAATAGATGCATAGTGAACTATAGGTCGAAGCCACAAACTTCAACTATCTTAGTGTAGTAAGGTGAAATTCTATACTAGGAGACTACATAATAGTGAAGATGGAATTCTTGAGATATATTTGAATCGAATTTTCTTCGGTACCTATTAACTCTCATACCTAGGATAGGATACAAGGAAAATTATTAAAACGGTGAGGATTAAATCCCTAACCCTTGAAAATGGATTGAAAACCAAATTATACTCACCATGATATCTCAATTACTTCATCAATAACAATCGACAATCCACCATTTGGCTTCTTAGATGTCCCCTTCACTTTGTTGTGAGTTTATACTTTATACCATACTCCCTAATATATCAAATATAACTTAGTTCAAAATAGAGATGTATTGTTTCCGAACCCATTTGTCATGTTAAACAATGTATATTAACCATGATGGGATGCTATCTTACCTTTCAAAAGAATAATCTTTATGCCACTCTTTTATCTAATAATCTTTATTCTCTTTTTACTCTTTTTTACTAAACAAAAACGCATATCCGTTATATCGCATATGCGATATGAACAAGTCTAAACCGCATATACGTTAATTTAAAATTTAAAAACTCGGCAGGAACAAGGCTTGGGATGATGTTCAGAAATAGCTTCGGACTACCAAACCTATTGGCCAAAACAAAAAAACCAGGGCCATTGCCTGTATTTTAGAACTCTATCAATATGCTCAGTTTCAATGGCAAGTTTTGCTATGAACAACTCAATATTTTTTTATGAAAATATAGAATACTGTAGAGTACGATCTGACGATTCTGAATATGTAATTTTTTCATAAAAATGTATGTTTTATTTATTTATTATTAATTTTCTAAATGACACACGTAAGTTTTAAAAAATATATACATCGATTGGTTTTTATATAACTTTTGATTGCCTTCACCATTTCCCAAGAAAACTATATGGTGCACTAGAGGAGACTGAGCTCTACAATCTCATATATAGAAATCAATGATTTCATTAATTTTTGCCCCTAAAGTGTTGCACCTGCACATAACATTTTCATTTCAATGTTTTCGGACTTCAATAATTAATAATAATAAAAAATAATTCATGAAATTTTTTGAAAAAATAGTGTTGCACTAGGCCCATATGTTCTTTATATGTCTGCATCATTTTATCCAAAATTGACATCATTTACCTCAATAAGTGCTGCACCCGCACAAACATATATGTTATGATGTGCAGAAAATTTGAAAACCCAATTTAACGGAAACTAATTTTATAATCATTTACACAAAAAATTTATAGATAAATGTTATATATTATGAAAGCTGATTCAATTGCCTATCTTTTGTCTTTTTACTTCATCTTCAAATCCGTTACGTAAGTACCCCTAATTGTCACCTAAAGTTAGAGGTTCCAGGTTTTTTTAGTATTATGTGGCATCTAAAGTGTCTTTAAAGGAGTCCATGATTGTGCATCAGCCCGGGAATCATATTGTTTTCTTTATTTTTACAACTTAGAACTTGTCACTAAAATATCATAGGATATACCTTAGAGAGGTGATTGTTGGCTTGGTTTTGCAACCAATCTTTGTGCAATGGGCACCTATCAACAATGTGATAGCAGTTTCAATATAGAAAGCAAAAACGATTATAAATTAAATCTAAATCTAAACTAACATGTTCATATAACAAATAAATTTAAAAACGATTCATAGAAATAACAATAAATAAAAGAATGGATGTTTTGTATTAAGATACCTCAAATGGTGAGGATTTGTGTTGAGCAACTCCAAGGGTGAGTAGCTCCAAGCTCCAATGGTCTCTTCTCCAAGATGCTGAAAATGGCCAAAAGTCTCATGAGAGATTTTGACAACGTGAGGATAGGATGATGGATGGATCGAAAGTGAGGAGCCCCTACCACCTTTTTATAGTTTTTGGTGGTGGGGAATACCATTATGGTTTTGAGGAAACCAATGGTATTGACCAACATGGTTTAGGTACCTTTTCCCCCCCTTTTTCCTTTTTTGAATATTTTTAATATTTTTATTCCCTTTTAATATTTTTGGGAATTCTGGACCCTTTTTTAGGGTTTTTTATGCTTTTTGATGAAAAATATTCATTTTGAGGGGAAAAAGGGGTGTATTATGGTCTTTTGGTGACCTTTTGATGGCTTTAGAGGCTCAAATGGTGGAAAAGTGGACAAATGGGTCATGTGAATAAAGAAATGAGCTAGTGAGCACTTTTGGGGTGTTAACATATTGCCCCCTGATGTGTGAGGGCAGGAGCTCATCGTATGGCCGATAGACATCATAGTTCTTTTGTCTTTTTCCTGGGGTTTGGGGAACAGAAGAGACCGGTTGGAGACTGGATAAATGGCCCTTGGAAGCTGCAAAAATGAAAAATATTACATGGCCTCAATATGAATGAGGAATAATCTCTGATAATGGACGAGGCGGGCATACCCATACTCGTATCAAGACATATACATAACAATTAGTCCCAAGAAGGGGGACATAAAAAATCTGTTGGTACATCATAATTGTCCAAAGGGGACACTATTTTGGGATGTACTCATGATCATAACATGACTGATCTTAATAACTGATACACTGGAATAAAGGGACAACCATTCTGAACAAGGTCTCAGAAGGGTTGATGAACCGCTGAAACTGAAAGTGTCCAACATCTGTAGGGACTCAATCACTGTGAGTCATCTCTGAGAAGTACATGTAACTGTATACTCGAGGGAGTATAAAACTGGGGTACATCTAAATAATGTCCCCATGCGCAACCCGGATATCTATAGGAATAATGTAAATGGTTTTTTCCGTAAGTAGACTCTGAAATGTGGAAGAGTCAGGTGGTATCCGGGGTCTTCAACAAATAACTAAAAGGACCAATACCATGTGCGAGTCTCAACAATGCGATCAAGGTGTTGGAAGTCGAGCATGTGAGAAACAACCATTTGGGGAGGAACTGAGGACTCCTCTCGAAATGATTCGTAAGCACTCATCATAAATGGTGATGAGTCCAAGACACAAGGACCTCTAGGTCTATCCTCTAGAATAAATTTGGTTGTTGTCGACAGAGGGAGACCAGCAACTAACAAGGAAATGATGTTTCCTTGATAGGAGCGTGAGGTGTAGAAATGAAGTGTGGTAGTACTGATGGTAGGACTGACATACTTGTGGGGATGGGAAGTAACTGGGGTCATAAAGTGGGTGGACTCAAACTTCCTTTTTTCAGAGTATGATGACATGGTTGACCTGGAAGCGTAGGGAACTGACTTGTAGGTGCGGGGATCAGAGCTTATAAGGACTGAAGGGTATGTATTGACTTAGGGGGGACAAGCTGATGGGTGCTGTTGAGGGATTCTCAGGGTGACATACTGTAGAATACTCTGAACAAAGGCGACCAAAAATGGGGAAGCTTCCATATGAGTAGACATGATCTGTTGTGGCACCGAGAAGCACCATTGGGTCCTTCTTCGTAGTTTTAATGAGCTCCAAAAAGGGATAAAAGTGTGCTCTGAAATGGTACTGTCCTGTGGATTTTGTGAGCCTAGGACTATTTGTGCTCATGGGTGCTTTCATTTTTAAGGAGTTTGAAAACGAGAAGAAGACTCTGCAGTGGTTGTGAGTACCGTCCTATGGGTTTTTACGAGCCCAGGATGGTGATTGCTCATGGTCACTTTCATGTTTAGAGAGTCTAAAAGCGGTAAGTGGACTCCATTGGTGTTATTTTTTGTAAGTTAGTCTCCAAGGCCCAAAAAAGCATAAAATGATGCAAATGGAGAACTCTTCTAGCCGATGTGACTAGAGTATTCATTTTTCGTAATTAGTCTACAAGGTTCGAAAAAGTGGTAAACCTATACTAGGTAGACGCCCTTTCGGATACATTTAGCAAGCATGAAAGGAAGCAAGGTTTCTCGGCGATCTTTTCATTGTTGTAGGAGTCAGAAAAGAGCTTAACAGAAACTCCCTAAGTGCCTTTTTCGTAAAAGGGATTGCTCGGCCTGAAAAAAGGGTAAAACTATACTAAACAAAAAGGTATTGATGAGAGCGAGCAAAGGTCTCGAGCATCGTCATGAGTGTGGAATACTGAATCCGGTGACATAAAGATTGTCAAAAAATTGGCAACGACCAATGTGGCACGCAAACCGAGGTGATGGGTGGCATTTTGAAAAAATACCCAAAAATTATGGGGGTGAGAGCAAGAAATGATCTCAAGCATAATCACGAGCACAGAAAACTGAATCCGACGATATCAAACTTGTAAAAAATGTACGATGGCTGATGTGGCACGCAAACTAAGGGAACGAGGGGGCATGGGAAAAATGCCCAAAAAATCTGGAGGTGAGAGCGATAAATGATCTCAAGCATCATCATTAGCGTGGAAAACTGAATCCGGTAATATAAGACTCATCAGAAATTGACGATGGTTGATTAGGCACGCAAACCAAGGTAACGAGGGAGCATGGAAAAAATGCCCAAAAAATCTGGGCGTGAGAGTGAGAAATGATCTCAAGTGTCATCATGAGCACGGAAAACTGAATCCGGTAATATAAGACTTGTCAAAATGGAGAACGACTAAAGTGGCATGCAAACCGAGGCGACAAGGGGGCATGGAAAAAATTCCCGAAAAATCTGGGTGTGAGAGCGAGAAATGATCTCAAGCGTCATCATGAGCGCGGAAAACTAAATCCGGCGATATAAGACTCATCAAAAATGGAGAACAGCTGAAGTGGCATGCAAACTGAGGCAACAAGGGCATGAAAAAATTGTCAAAAAATGGACCTGGTGAAAACAGGAAAAGGAAAGGACTATCATGAACCTCTCGATGTGCTAATTCCAACGGTTTGAGGAATGGACGTCGTATGATACCGCAATGGTTGTTTGAAAAATGGTCAAATCTCTATAAATAGGGTGTGGGGCCAATATGACATGTCATTGTTACGTGCGAGTTTGGCAGAGCAATCAGAGCTCTTTCTTGATTTCTAGGAGATTTGACCATTGGTTTTCGATTCTGCGAGTTTCAGGTAACCCTATTCGCCTTAGCCATTTTAATTATGTCTTTCTTGGTTAGTGGCGGGCCCCCGAAGGCTACAAAATTCCATGTTGGCCTTCCAATGTGGAATATCATGGGTTTCGCGTCCTTTTCCGCGATGAACATCGTGGGTTTTAGGCCAACAGTCGCGATGTTCATCGCGGCTATCGGACTGAAAGTCGTGATGTTCATCGCGACAACGGGGATGATAGTCGCAATGTTCATCACGACTATGGGGTCAATACCCATGATGTTCATCACGGGTTCATGGATGAAAGCCGCGATGATCATCACGGCTTCTGATGGAAAAGCCGTGATGAAATTTTTTGAAAATTTTTTCTATTTCTAAAAAATTTTCTTGTTTTATTTTTGGCAGGATGTTGAGGAGACCATGGGTGTCATGGCAAGAACTTGAGATGGAGGAGGACCTAATGATTCAGATTCAGACAGATAAGGGGGTCTGACAGACTCTGGCTATGAGCGGGCTCTTGAAGTTCACTCAGATTCCACCGATGCATTCAGTAGCACCACTGCGCAACAAATTGGTGGGTCTCTGGGTCGGTGCAGAGGGTGCTTTTATTGTTGGGGGTGAGCGGTTAGAGATCACCCTTACTGATGTTTATTTTCTTACTGGGTTTCCTCGCTTAGGGGAGGTAGGGGATCTTCTGCCAAGGATCCTGGCAGGTTTGGATATCAAGGATCTGCTGGAGACCTTCTGTGTTCCGGGGGCTATCGTGCAGAACAGCGCATTGAGCCTAAGATCTCTACGGGAGTGGGATATGCAAGCTGTTGGGGCTTGTGTTTTGCGGGTGTTGGGTACCGCAGTGCCACATCGTTTGTCTAGGGGACAAACGATGATGGTGGATTCTGTGCTGAGGGGGACCTACTACACGTGGGGTCAGATGTTTTTGGATGGTGTCCGAAGAGATCTAGACAAGGTCAGTCTAGAGGGGGGAGAGTTCTACTATGCCTCCTTTCTGTGTTGTTTCTTCTTTGAGCGGGTACCGACCTTGCGGCCACAAGTGCCAGTTCGAGACGGGTTGGTGAGCGAGCCGCGCATGGTGTGGTGGGGGCAGATGATGCCCCACGGTGGTGGTGGTATCTGTGGGTTCTTTTCATAGGATATGTATGAGCAGTGGGAGCAGATCCCCCTGCTGATTTATGACTATCCATATGCCAGTATGGATTATCGAGGAGATTCAGAGATGCCTCGAGCCCAGGGACAGGCCTGGGGTTTAGATGGTATGTTTTTGTGTTTGTTTCTCTACTATATCGTGTGTTTTTTAGATGTTTTTGTTATGAGTATAGTTAGAGATATTTATGTGATGGTTCACTTGCGTGTTTGTGCAGATCTTGGTCCTGTACCACTGGCCAATCATGTGGTTCGTAGGGGATGGGCGATGGTGGTCATTCCGCCTCCTATAGCGGTACCGCCTCCTCATGCTCGAGGAGTTGGGCCTCACGGTCAAGGAGCTGGGTCTCGAGATGATGCCGTGGAGGGCGTACGAGAGACACTAGACATGATCGTGGAAGGATTGCTAGAGGATGGGTGGAGGGATTTGTATCGAGACATCGTCGAGCATTGTTTCGATGTGCCTCGTGAGTGGCACTCTATCCTGCTCATAGCAGCATTGTTGGCGGTTGAGTGGAGGGATGGGGCTCGGCATGATCTGGTAGGACCAGTGGAGGGGAGGATTTAGGTGCGGGATGATCCAGTGGGGCCGGCGGAGAGGAGGGTTCGGGCTCGGCATGATCCGACAGGGCCAATGGAGGTGGTGCCAGAGGAACTCGGAGACCATGATGATTAGATGATCTTGTATCTACCCCCAAATGCTGATGAGCATATGGGGGAGTACCTTTTTTTACAACTTATGTATTTTTGTATATTGGGTGCTAAGGGCACCTATGACATGTTTGACTATAAGATATATATATATATATATATATATATATATATATATATGTTTTGGTATATAGTCATGTATGCACATGGATGCATTTATTGTCTATTTGTTTTCCCGTGGAGGCATGTTTGATTTCTCTGTATGCCCGTGGAGGCACATGTTATGCACGTGGATGCAACATTTTAATTTCTACATATGCCCATGGAGGCACATATTATGCATGTGGATGCAGTTTTTTAATTTTGTATAGCCCATGGAGGCACCTGTTATGCACGTGGATGCATTTTTTATTTTGTATATGCTCGTGGAAGCACATGTTATGCACGTGGATCCACTTTTTGTTTATGCCCGTGGAGGCACATTTTGTATTTGCTACATGGTGTGATTGGTGTGCCAATCCAGAATGTTGTTGGCCATATGGTCTGCTATACTGTTGAGATTCCTTGGGACATGTGTGAATGAAATGGATTCAAACTGTCGAACCATTTGTTTAGTGCATAGCAATTTTCTGAAAAGACAGGGATCGCGTACCTGGTAATCATTGTTGAGCTTGGAAACAAGGAGTTGTGAGTCCAATAAAATGTTAAGGTGACTTATGATCATTTGGAGAGCAGCGGCCAGGAGACCGATCACGACATCGTATTCAGCTTGGTTGTTGGTGGCAGCACCTATGCACACTCCGTCGATGTGGATCAACTCATGTGAAGGGGAATATATTACCCAAGCTGCAAAGGCGATATTGGGGGACCAACGGCTTGCACCATCAGCAAAGCCAACGTAGCAATGTGGAATGGGATCCATCTGTGGTCATGCAGGAAAAACAAATTTTTAGGTTTCTGTATTTTTTGTAAAAAACAAAATAAGACTGTACAATTATGGACGGTGGTGTCCATCATATTTTCTATGGGTAAAATCGCTTGAGGTACAACCCACTGCGTGGGTTGCATAGGGTGTTTCCTTCTGAATCAGTCAGAATGTATGCCCCCTGTCCCAGGTAGGTATGTATAATGAATGGGCCTTGCCACATGGACACAAACTTTCCTTTTTCAGTTTTGTCAACAGTTTGATCATAGGCGAGGACAAGGTCCCCTTCAATAAAGGTTCTTGGGTGGACATGTTTGTCATAACTCAGTTTGGATCAGTTCTTGGCTGCTTCCATGGTTTGTAGTGCTGTGCGTCGATCTTCATCGGCTTGCTCCAGAAGTAGTAAGCGTTGCTCAATTGGGGAAGTTTCTGGTAGGAGTTCAACGACCATATGTAGGGATGGAATCTGGCACTCAATCAGGAGGACGGATTCGACACCGTGAACTAGATGGAAAGGGGTAAAACTGGTGGCGGTTTTGGTTGACGTACGGTATGCCCATAGTGCCAGGAAGAGCATGTGATACCAGTTTGATTTATGTTTATCAATAGTGCGTTGGAAGATGGTCTTCAAAATTTTGTTAATCGCTTCGACTTGGCCATTCCCTTGGGGGTAGTAGGCGGAGGAGAAATGGTGTTCAAATTTCAGTAGGGTTGATAATTCTCTCCAAACGACATCTTCAATGTGAGAGCCGTGGTCTGAGATGAGTTGCTTTGGCACTCCAAAATGAGCGATAACATGGTTGAGGAAAAAATGTGTTGCGGTGTCGGCTTTGCAATTGTCAGTTGGCATGGCTTCCACCCATTTGGTGAAATAATCTACAGCCATAATGATGTGTTTATGACCTCTGGCTGACATGGGATTGCAATTTGGGAAGTCGATGGCCCATTTGCAGAATGGTCTGACAGTGACGACTGGATGAAGGGGGGCGGGTGGGGTTCTTGCCTTGGGGGCAAAAAGTTGGCAGTTTTGACAATGTTTGACTGCTGTGATGCAATCAGTAAATAATGAAGGCCAAAAGTAACCTGCGTGGATGATCTTTTGCGTGGTGGCCATGCCGAAGAAATGGCCTCCGCAGGCACCGCTATGGCAGTCATCAAGGACTTTTTCTGCCTCGTCATGAGATAGGCAACATCATAAGATGGTATCGATGCCACGTCAATAAGTTACACCACCTAATAGGAGATATCAAGGGACGTGGTGTCGTATATGACGGCGTTCGTCATGATCAATGTTGGGTCGAAATTTTTGTGTGCAGAGGTAGATTAATATGTCGCCGTACCATGGGTCATCAGAGGAAATGATGAAAATGTGGTCGTCAATGAGGTCCGTTTGGATAGCGGGTGATGACGAAGAGGATGGGAGATCTGTGATGAGTTGAGCGAGTGCTAGGGCCTTGGTGCTCTTTGGGGTTTTGAAATTTAGGTCGTATTCTTGCAGGATAATCACCCATTTAGCTACGCGGCCTTGAAGGAGGCGACGTGTCAAAACGTAGACCATTGGATTGGAATTGGCTACAACCGTGGTGTGGCTGAGGAGAATGTAGTGCTGCAGCTTTTGTACTGAAAAGACGACAGCGAGGGCCATCTTCTCTTCATGTGGGTAGCGGAGGGGTGGGCCTAACAAGGTCTGGCTCACATAGTAGATGACATGCTCTTAGCGAGCAGTATCTTCTTGGACAAGAACTCCAGATACGGCATATTCGAATGCTGAAACATAGAGGGTGAAATATTTTGTGAAATCTGGAGGAGAGATCAATGGGGCATTCGTGAGTGCTTTCTTTAAGTCGGTGAAAGCTGATTCTGCTTGTTGGTCCCATATGAAACGGGTATGCAGACGTAGTAGTCGAAGGAAACCATGGACCGTCGTGGCATAGTCAGGGACAAAGTGGTGGAGGAAGTTGGACCTCCCTTCAAGGCTTTGAAGTTGTCTTAATGTGCAGGGTGACGGTAAGTATACAATGGCCTAGACTTTCAAGAGGTCTACAGTGATGCTTTTTTCTGAAATGACAAACCCCAGTAGGTAACCTGCTATAACGCAAAAGACACACTTGAGTGGGTTCAAGCAGATGTTGTATTTTCGACAACGCAAGAAAACTTGTCGAAGGTTGTCTAAATGGTCAGATCGTTTCTTAGATCGAGTGGTGAGGTCATCTAGATAAACTTTTATGATTCTATGTAGATCGTGGAAGCAATAAGTCATGGCACGTTGGAAAGTGGCTCCAGCATTCTTGAGACTGAAAGGTATGACGCGATAGGCGAAGGTGCCCCATGGGATAGTGAAAGCTATCTTTTATTGATCTTCTTTACAGATTTTGATTTGGTTATATTCAGAGAAACCATCCATAAAAGAAAGAACCTCATGCCCCACACATTCATCAATTAGTTGGTCAATGAATGGTGTGGGGAAGTTTTCTTTGGGACAAGCGAGGTTAAGGTCTCGGAAATCAATACAAACACGTATGGTGCCCACTTTCTTGTTTACTGGCACTGGGTTTGAAACCCAGGTGGTGTAGGCAATAGGATATATGAAACCTACTTTTTGGAGTTTCTCAATCTTAGCCTTAACAGCTGGGAGTTTAGACGGGTGAATTGGGTGTTGTTTCTGTCGGACAGGAGGCACATTGGACCAAGTTTCGATGTGATGTTCCACAATGTTAGGATCGAGGCCAGGCATCTCGGTGTAAGACCAGGAAAATACATCACGAAACTCTTGGAAGATTTCCTTATATGCCTGAGTCTCCACTTGAGTGCATGATGCGCCTAGCGAGATGAGCTCAGGTTTTCCAAGTGTGGTGGAAATGTCGATTTGTATAATAGGGGAAATGTTGGACATATTCCCCTCTTCGAAGGCATATGGTGTTATCTTGGTTTTGCAACCAAGCTTAGTGCAATGGTGCACCTGCTAACTAGTAGCAGCAGTCTCAATAGAAATAAATAACAAACTACTTTAAACTACATTAACCATGGATCTATGTGAAATAGATAAGCAAACAATGGAAATATTATCGAAAGCAAAACAATTGACAATATGTAAAAAAATGATTTTGTATTAAGAATAGGGGCAATCAATTGCTTGCAATGGTGATACCTCCAAGTGGTGAAGATTGTTGAGTAGCTCCAAGCTCCAAAGGTCTCTTCTCCAAGATAGCTACAATGGTCAAAAGCTCATGAGAGATTTTGACAGCATGAGGATAGGATGATAGATGGATGGAAAGTGAGGAGCCCTTACCACCTTTTAATAGTTTTTGGTGGTGGGGAATACCATTATGGTTTTGAGGAAACCAATGGCATTGACCAACATGGTTTAGGTACCTTTTCCCTCCTTTTTCCTTTTTTGAATATTTTCAATATTTTTATTCCCTTTTTAATATTTTTGGGAATTCTGGACCCTTTTTGAGGGATTTTTATGCTTTTTGAGGAAAAATATTCATTTTGAGTGGAAAAAGGGGTGTATTAAGGTCTTTTGGTGACCTTTTGATGGCTTTAGAGGCTCAAATGGTGAAAAAGTGGACAAATGGGTCATGTGAATAAGGAAATGAGCTAGTGAGCTCTTTTTGGGTGTTAACAGATTGCCCCTTGATGTGTGAGGGTAGGAGCTCATCGTATGGCCGATAGACATCATAGTTCTTTTGTCTTTTTTTCTGGGGTCTGGGGAAGAGAAGAGACCGATTGGAGACTGGATCCATGGCCCTTGGAAGCTGCAAAATAAACAATATTACATGGCCTCAATATGAATGAGGGATAAGCTCTGATAATGGACAAGGCGGGCATACCCATGCTCGTATCAAGACATATACATAACAATTAGTCCCAAGAAGGGGGACCTGAAAAATACATAAAAAATCTGCTGGTACATCATAATGGTCCAGAGGGGACATCATTTTGGGATGTACTCATGATCATAACATGACTGATCTCAATAACTGATACACTGGAATAAAGCGTCAACCGTTCTGAATAAGGTCTCAGAAGGGTTGATGAACTGCTGAAACTGGAGGTGTCCAACATCTGTAGGGACTCAATGACTGTGAGTCATCACTGGGAAGTACTTTTAATTGTATACTCGAGGAAGTATGAAACTAGGGTACATCTGAATACTGTCGCCATGCACACCCGGATATCTATAGAAGAAATGTAACTGGTTGTTTCCATAAGTAGACTCTCAAATGTGGAAGAATCAGGTGGTATCCGGGGTTTTCGACTAATAACTGAAAGGACCAATACTCTATGCAAGTCTCAACGATACGATCAAGGTGTTGAAGTCGAGCATGTGAGAAACAACCATTTGGAGAGGCACTGAGGACTCTTCTCAAAATGATTCGTAGGCACTCCTCATAAATGGTGATGAGTCCAAGACACAGGGACCTATAGGTCTATCCTCTAGAATAAATTTGGTTGTCGTCGACAGAGGGAGACCAGCAACTAACAAGGCAATGATGTTTCCTTGATAGGAGCACGAGGTGTAGAACTGAAGTGTGGTAGTACTGATGGTAGGACTATCATACTTGTGGGGATGGGAAGTAACTGGGGTCATATAGTGGGTAGACTCAAACTTCCTTTATTCATAGTATGATGACATGGTTGACCTGGCAGCGTAGGGAACTGACTTGTAGGTGCGTGGATCATAGCTTTTAAGGACTGAAGGATATGTTTTAACTAAGGGGATGAGCTGATGGGTGCTGTCGGGGGATTCTCGGGGTGACATACTGCAGAATAATCTGAACAAAGGCGATCGAAGTGGGGAAGCTTCCATATGAGTATACGTGATCTGTACTGGCGCCGAGAAGCACCATTGGGTCCTTCTTCATAGTTTTAATGAGCTCCAAGAAGGGATAAAAGTGTGCTCTAAAATGGTACCGTCCTGTGGATTTTGTGAGACTAGGACTGTTCGTGCTCATGGGTGCTTTCATTTTTAAGGAGTCTGAAAACGATAAGAAGACTCTGCAGTGGTTGTGAGTACCGTCCTGTTGGTTTTTACGAGCCCAGGATGGTGATTGCTCATGGTCGCTTTCATGTTTAGAGAGTTTGAAAGCGGTAAGGGGACTCCATTGGTGTTCTTTTTCGTAAGTTAGTCTCCAAGGCCCGAAAAAGCATAAAATGATGCAAATGGAAAACTCTTCTAGCCGATGTGACTAGAGTATTCCTTTTTCGTAATTAGTCTACAAGGTCCGAAAAATGGGTAAACTTATACCAGGTATACGCCCTTTCATAGACGTTTAGAGAGCATGAAATGAAGCAAGGTTGCTCGGCAATCTTTTTATTGTTTTAAGAGTCAGAAAAGAGCTTAGCAGAAACTCCCTAAGTGCCTTTTTCGTAAAAGGGATTGCTCGGCCCGAAAAAGGGGTAAAATTATACCGAACAAAAAAGGGATTGATGAGAGCGAGAAAAGGTCTCAAGCATCGTCATGAGTGCGGAATACTGAATCTGGTGACATAAAGATTGTCAAAAAGGGGCAACAGCCAATGTGGCACGCAAACCGATGTAATGAGGGGGCATGAGAAAAAATGCCCAAAACATTTGGGCGTGAGAGGGAGAAATGATCTCAAGCATCATCACGAGCGTGGAAAACTGAATCCGACGATATAAAACTTGTCAAAAATGGACGATGGTCGATGTGGCACGCAAATCGAGGCGACGAGGGGGCATGGGAAAAATGCCCAAACAATCTGGAGGTGAGAGCGAGAAATGATCTCAAGCGTCATCATGACCGTGGAAAACTGAATCTGGCGATATGAGACTTGTAAAAAATGGAGGACGACCAATGTGGCACGCAAACCGAGGTGATAAGTGGCATTTTGAAAAAATGCCCAAAAATTATGGGTGTGAGAGCGAGAAATGGTCTCAAGCATCATCACGGGCATGGAAATATGAATCCTGCAGTGCAAATGGTGCAAAAAATGGAGGTCATAAGGACTCCGGAATGGTCAAAGGAAATAACTAGGTTAAAAAAAAAATGGCTACAAATGAAGGTGAGCCCACCAAGCCAAGGATGCAGTGGTGGGGAGAAATGATGACCCGCGGGGGGGGAATACTAGGTGTATCAAATCAAATCGAATATACAAGTGATATGTGACCTCAAAAAATGGTTGAGATCACGCATGTGAAGAAGTCAGCAGGGTTAATGACCTGCCCCCATGCTATGTACATGGGGTTTGTGATTGTGGATCACATATGTGTTGGTTTGAACAATGGGCTCATTGAGGTGTTGAGATAGAGATGATGGGGAAGGTTCAAAATGATTGATAATGCCCCCCTATCCCGGGGTCAAGGTAATCTATTATGCCCCCTAACTCAGAGGTGTCAATGTGGTGCAGATGTTGTCTCAGAGAGAGATCAATAGGGCATTGAGCAACTACTAGCGGGGTGTTATACCATGAGGCTGTGGGCTGTGGTGGCATACTGAAGTGATGATATGATGATGGGGGATTCCCTTTGTGGGGTGGATTCCCCCAGTATCTCCGACGAGAATCACGATGATGATGAGTAGGCAAGGTTTTGGGCCTGCCCCCATGTTGTGGACATGTGATTTCCTCGTCGATTTGAAAGGGTTGAACATGTGTGTCAAAGGGATCAATGGAAGGGGCCGACTGGATAGAGGGGTATCCAGTGGAAACCGTGTAAATGGTGTTAATTTCTTCCGAGGAGGAAGATGGTGGGGGATGAATTTCCTCAATGAGAAGAGGGGATACCTCGAGGTCGATGTTATTCATCTCGTACAAGGCTGCTCTATAATCTGGGAGATCGGGGTAGTGATGTGAATAATGGTCGTAGATTCCACATATTGCACAAGGATGGTTTGTGCACAATGATTTATCATGAGGCTTAGGGTTTGGATCTAGTTCTACAACCGGGATGTTGGGGTCATCGTCAAGCATTTGCATGTGTTCCTGTAATGTAAGTAATTATGGACATTGATGATTTGGATGGCCTAACTCATCACACAACGAGCATTTGGGGGGAGCATGAAACACGGGGGGCATTTAAATGTCTTGGGAGGGGGTACAGCAGTGTATGGTTGTGGGCCTCTTCCCCCAGTGGGCTTGTTAAGAGGAGGGGGATTCGTAGATGATGAAGGGGTAGTGACACCGGAAGGTGGTTGACTAGTAGTGACAATGGGTTGCACCAATTGTAGGACGACATTTGGTGTCGACGGGGGAATGGGAGGCGAAATATACCACACGGGTAAGCCTAAGGTTAACCCGGGGAGGCTGAGGGTATCCATAACCGGGGCGCTTACTACTCTTGAGGGAGGGAATAGGAAGGGGATTGTGTGGGTGGGTGTAACACCAATGTGACTAGGTACCAATGGTGGTTTGGGTAACAAGGGCGGTTGATTGTTGGGTTTTTGTGTATTTTGGGAAAGAGTATAGAGGTCAGAGACATGGGTTGCGGGTGACGGAGGTGGAATGGATTGTAATGTAGAAGTCATCGGCATGTCGGAGTAAAGTCTGGGTCCCACGGAGGAAACAAACGAGTTAGTTGCACCACAAAGAGGTTGTTCAACCATGGGGAGAACATTTTCGGGTGCAGTAGGGGCATTGGGATCGTAATAGGTGAGTTGGTCGACCTTGACCACGCGTCCGTCATGGGGGAACATCATGGTACGAAAAATGGATGAGGCAACCGCCCGCATGGCATACATGTAGCTACGACCAAGTAAGAGGTTATAATCAAGTTGGGCATTGATGACCTTTATATCAATGAGCACAGTTTTACCAGCTATCTCGACGGGGACATTAGCTAACAGACATTGGGGTTGAGCCGAATGGCTATAGTAGGCTCGCAATGCAGTGGTGGACTGCTGGATAGTAGGGGATCCCAACTTCTGCCAAACGAATGTGGACATAACGCATGTAGAGGCACCTTCATCGATAATGCACCGATGGATGACAAGATTCCGAATGGAAATGGAAACTTGGAATGCTAAAGTGGAAGGCAGGCGTGGTTCGGACTGGTCCGAATCGAATGCCATCAGTTGTGGATCATTGGGGTCAATAGCACCAATGGCATAGAGCAAAGTCTTGCGCTGTGAAGGATAGTTTTTTAAGAATTCTAAAGTAGACATGGCTGCGGGAGACTGGGCTAAGTCATCTACAATGTTGTAATTCGACGCAGCGCGAGCATTGGGGTTATTGTTGATGCGACAAAGTGGGAAGCGAGGTGCTTTAGAGGCACCATCGAGTGGAGCCAGAGTTATACGTAACGTCTGATCAGTGGGATGAGCGTTAGTATTTTTGTCGACGGGAGGGTCTTCAGGGGTGGATCCATATTGGTTCCAACGGGTTTGGAGGTTGACATCAGTGGATGACATCATTAACAAGTGGTGGGTACCTGAATCGAACATGGGTTGATCAGGAGCGGCATAAGTGATCTGTTGTTGTGGTGGCACGTTGCCTTGAGGGGGAACCAATGGCTGAGTGTTCACTACGCCTTGGGTTGGTAGGGGGTTTTGAAACACCAAAGGTTGCTGCTGAGGGGGTGGGGGGTTGGGTGGCGCCTAAGGAGCCGCGTGCCCTTGGCGATGGGTATCATCAGTCCAGAGTTGTCAAGCTCGCTCCAAATGTGGGCAAGCATGTGTGTAGTGGCCATAGACCCCGCATATAGAACATGGGTGGTTTGTTCTTAGGTTATTATTTTTGGGCTGCTTGGGATGACGATCCTGATTCTGGTTGGGAGGAGCAGCATTGTTATTATTTGGAGGATTGGGAGGTGGTGGACCTTGATTATGTTGTTGGTTGTTGCTGCGGTTACGTCCTCTTCCATGGTTTTGTTGTCCACCCTAGTTGCATTGGTTGTTTTGATGTTGGGGCTGATTGTGTTGTGTGTACACTTGCCCGTGAGCAGCGGGAGGATTTTGGTTTGCTGCAGGTGTGGGAGCAGGTTGCGGTGGATAATAAGCTGGTGAGGCTAGAGGTGGTCCAATTACCTGTTGGGGTTATTGGTAACCCTGAGCTATTGGAGGTGTTGGGTTAGCTGTTGTAGCTTGCTGTGGGTAATACATTGGTTGTGGCGGGAACTGAATCGGGTTCTGGGTGGCTGGTTGGTTATAATATGTGGGTGGTACATATGTCGATGGCGTTTTCCCATAGCAATGTTGTGGACAAGAGGGTCCATGAGTGTGATGAGTCTGATTCATTGGAGTGTACGAAGTTGTCGCTCCATAATTAGATGTGGCCCTAGAGAGGTCTGGGGCATTTATGGTGCTCACCATGCTAAAAGGTTTAATTTACGGTGTGACCTAGCCAATAATACCATCAGCGGCATGTGATGCCCTCGGGGCATCACCGCTTAAAGAATCACCTCGTGGGGCATCTGGGATGATGGTGTAGAGATAGCCTGATTGGGCATAGATTAGGTCGAATTGTTGAGCTTTTAGGATAGCTTCTTCCTCCGACTGGGGTCGTTCGGAAGCGACGTCTTTTTCTATGAGGGGTAGGAGTGATTTAAGGAACCAGTCCAAAAATATCCGGTCATCCATTTTAATCTTACAGAGGCTACGACGCTTGCACCACTCATGGATGTGGTCCGTTATGTGGGTAGCTGTGTTTTGTCTGCAAGACAACAATATTTCAACTCCTGCATCGTAACGTACAGGTAGCTGAAAAAACTGAAGGAAAGTGGAGGCGAGAGACATAAAAGTATGGTGGGTCCCATGTGGTTGTTCGATGTACCACTTGGCTGCAGAGCCAGTGAATGTTCGTTGCAACAGTCTTAGACAAATGGAGTCATCCACTATGGAGTTAGATGAACACCATAGGTGAAAAGACATTATGCGGTTTTGAGGGTCCTCCCCAGGTTTTCCTTCAAACTTGGGTATGTCCAAGGGGAGCTTTGTAGGCATGGGTGGCCATGTAGGGTTGTGCCTGATAGGATCATTGGTTAGCCTGGCTAAGTCTGGTAAGTTCAGACTAGCCATGTAAGGTAAACTAGCAGAAGGGTGTGGCGTAGTGACTAGGACATAACTATTCATGGTGGCATTATGTAGTGGTCCAGTAGCCCCTAAGGGTATGCTAGGTATTGAAGGTATGTGTCCTCCAACTGCTGTGGTTTGGTACGGGCCAGCGTTTCCAAGTGCAACATGGGTTACACTGGGGTTAGGAATAGCACCAGGAATTCCTGGGATCTGGGTTGTGGTAATGGCAGGTGGTGTGATTCCTATGTTTGGCATACCCATAATAGGAGGTAGTCCTGTGTTGGGCATACCTAAAGGTGGAGTGTCCCCCATATTAGGCATGCCTAGAGGGGTTGTTGTTACCATGGATGGCACAATAGTAGAATGGTTTGTGGATGTATCTCCAACCGGTCTCTTCTCTTCCCTAGACCCCAGAAAAAAGACAAAAGAACTATGATGTCTATCGGCCATACGATGAGCTCCTGCCCTCACACATCAGGGGGCAATCTGTTAACACCCAAAAATTGCTCACTAGCTCATTTCCTTATTCACATGACCCATTTGTCCACTTTTTCACCATTTGAGCCTCTAAAGCCATCAAAAGGTCACCAAAAGACCTTAATACACCCCTTTTTCCACTCAAAATGAATATTTTTCCTCAAAAAGCATAAAAAAACCCTCAAAAAGGGTCCAGAATTCCCAAAAATATTAAAAAGGGAATAAAAATATTCAAAATATTCAAAAAAGGAAAAAGGAGGGAAAAGGTACCTAAACCATGTTGGTCAATACCATTGGTTTCCTCAAAACCATAATGGTATTCCCCACCACCAAAAACTATAAAAAGGTGGTAGGGGCTCCTCACTTTCCATCCATCCATCATCCTATCCTCATGCTGTCAAAATCTCTCATGAGCTTTTGACCATTGTAGCTATCTTGGAGAAGAGACCTTTGGAGCTTGGAGCTGCTCACCCTTGGAGCTACTCAACAATCTTCACCACTTGGAGGTATCACCATTGCAAGCACTTGCTTGCCCCTATTCTTAATACAAAATCATTTTTTACATATTGTCAATTGTTTTGCTTTCAATAATATTTCCCAGTGGATTCGCCAAAAACTGTTATCTTGGTTTTGCAACCAAGCTTAGTGCAATGGTGCACCTGCTAACTAGTAGCAGCAGTCTCAATAGAAATAAATAACAAACTACTTTAAACTACATTAACCATGGATCTATGTGAAATAGATAAGCAAACAATGAAAATATTATCGAAAGCAAAACAATTGACAATATGTAAAAAATGATTTTGTATTAAGAATAGGGGCAATCAAGTGCTTGCAATGGTGATACCTCCAAGTGGTGAAGATTGTTGAGTAGCTCCAAGGGTGAGCAGCTCCAAGCTCCAAAGGTCTCTTCTCCAAGATAGCTACAATGGTCAAAAGCTCATGAGAGAATTTGACAGCATGAGGATAGGATGATGGATGGATGGAAAGTGAGGATCCCCTACCACCTTTTTATAGTTTTTGGTGGTGGGGAATACCATTATGGTTTTGAGGAAACCAATGGCATTGACCAACATGGTTTAGGTACCTTTTCCCTCCTTTTTCCTTTTTTGAATATTTTTAATATTTGTATTCCCTTTTTAATATTTTTGGAAATTCTGGACCCTTTTTTAGGGTTTTTTATGCTTTTTGAGGAAAAATATTCATTTTGAGTGGAAAAATGGGTTTATTAAGGTCTTTTGGTGACCTTTTGATGGCTTTAGAGGCTCAAATGGTGAAAAAGTGGACAAATGGGTCATGTGAATAAGGAAATGAGCTAGTGAGCACTTTTTGGGTGTTAACATCTGGTGTTGGGATGGGGTCTTTGAACCAATCAACCTTAGTTGGTAGAAAATCTTTCGATTCGACTGATAGTTGGTTTTCTACAGTGGATGTAGACACCTCAGGGAGGAAGTATGATCGATGGTGCATATCATCCCAAGGGTAGTCCTGTGCAGTGAGTGTTTCTAGAATTTGCTCATCAGTACGAAAGTAATCAGAGCATAAATCAACGGGTTTTGGTTTGTACGTGGTTGAAATCATATAGATGGTATTGATTTCTTCCGAAGAAGATGCTTTCGGAGGGTAGATCTCCTCGATGAGGGGAGGAGATATCACTAAGTCGGCATTGTTCATCTTGTATAAATTTGCTCTATAATCTGGGAGATCATGGCAGTGGTGTGAATAATGGCGATAAATGTCGCATATCGCACAAGGGTTCTTAGTGCGAAGCATTTTGTCGCGAGGTTGAGGAGGTGGCTCAAGTCTTATCACTAGAATTCCGATGTCGTCATCCAACATATTCATGTGTTCTTGGAGTGCAGGTAATTGTGGACATTGATGAGTGGTATGGCCTACGTCGTCACACAACAAGCACTTAGGGGGAATGTGAATAGTTGGGGGGTTCTTGGCTACCTCGGGGGTTGCTGGGGGGGTGCGAGTTATAGGTCCAGTGTTATAAGTTTGTGGGCCTCTACCCCCTGTGTTTCATAATGGATATGGGGCATTTCTAGACGTTGATGTCGTAGTCACTATTGCGGGTGGTCGATTTTGCATATGAGTGATAGGAGGGGGTGGGTGGTTGGTAGTAGGGATAGGTTGTACCGGTTGTAAAATAACAGTCGGAGTCGGCGGGGGGCTCAGAGCAGGTAAGTACCATACAAGTATCCCTAATGTTAAACCAAGAAGGTTGAGTGTAGCCATTACTGGCGAACTGACAACTCCGAAAAATGGGAACAAGAACGAGATAGTATGAATTGGCGTTGTTCCAGTATGATTAAGCAATGTGGGTGTTTGTGGTAGTGATGAGGGCTACTGTGTGGTGTGCGACAGGGTGCACAAATTGGATGTTTTTGTTATCAGTAAAGGTGGTGGGATCGATGGAAATGTGGAAGTCATAGGTGACTCGGTGTAGATTCCAGGACCAATTGACAAGATAAATGATGTCGGTGCAGTTTGAACAGTTTGTTCAATCATTGGTAGCACATTTTGAGGGGTTGCGGGGGCGTTAGGATCATAATATGTGAGTTGATCAATCTTGATAGCGCATCCTTCATGTGGGAACATCATGAGGTGGAACACAGATGAAGTGATGGCTTTCATTTTGTACATATAGCTACGTCCAAGAAGGAGGTTGTAGTCGAGTTGGGCATTGATCACTTCGATGTCGATGAGAACTAATTTGCCGCCTAGTTCTACGGGTACATTCTCTAAGAGGCATTGTGGTTGAGCTGAGTGCCCATCGTAAGCTCGTAATGCTTTGCTGGATGGTTGTAAAGTGGGGGAGCCAAGTTTCTGCCACACAAAAGTGGACATAACGCAGGTTGAAGCTCCTTCATCGATGTACGACAAGGTTTCGAATGTTTACTGATACTTGGAAGGCCAAATTTGATGGAAATCGAGGTTCGGCTTGGTCTAAGTCGAAAGCCATCATGTGTGTATCATCAGGGTCTACTCTTGCAATGGCGGATAGTAGTAGTTTTCATTGTGTAGGGCATGCTTTCAGTACCTCTAAAGTAGACATAGCAGCGGGGGATTGTGCTAGGTCTTCCACGACGTTGTAATTAGATGTTGCGCGAGCATTAGTATTGTTGTTAATCCTTCACAAAGGGATGCGAGGGATTTTAGGTCCTCCGTCCAATGGCATATTTGGTATGCGTAGTGGTTGATTTGGTGGAAGGGAGGTGGATGCATCAATGGGAGGAGTTTCTGGGGGTGGTCCGTACTGATTCCTGCGAGTTTGGAGGTTAATGTCATTGGATGACATCATTAATAAATGGTGTGTGCCTAAATCCGTATGCTAATAATCAGTTGCGGCATAGGTGATTTACTATTGAGGTGCAGCAGATCCTTATGGGGGATCCATTGGGCGAGCATTTACTACTCCCTGGTTTGGCAATGGGTTTTGCAATATCATGGGTTGCGGTTGATTAAGTGGAGTTGGTTGTCCAGCGTGGCCCTGGCGTTGGGCATCGTCAGCCCAAAGTTTACGTGCTTTCTCTAAATGGGGGCAGTTGTGAGTGTAGTGTCCATAGAATCCACATATAGAACATGGATGGTTTGTTCTCAAGTTAATTTTTTTTGCCTGCTTGGGATGATGATCAAGATTCTGGTTTGGGGGATCAGCATTGTTATTATTTGAAGAATTGGGTGGTGGTGAACCTTGATTATGTTGTTTCTTGTTGCCGCAGTTACGTTCTCTTCCTTGGTTTTGTTGTCTGCCCTGGTTGCGTTGGTTATTTTGGTGTTGGGGATGATTGTGTTGTGTGTACACTTACCCTTGAGTAGTGGGATGATTTTGGGGTGACGCAGGTGCGGGAGCAGGTTGCGGTGGATAATAAGCTGGTGGGGCTGGAGGAGGTCCAGTTGCCTACTGGGGTTGTTGGTAACCCTGAGCTATTGGAAGTGTTGGGTTAGCTAGTGTAGCTTGCTGGGGGTAATACATTGGTTGGGCCGGTAAATGAATTGGGTTCTGGGTGGCCGGTTGGTGGTACATATGTCGATGGCGCTTTCCCATAGCAATGTGGTGGAAAAGAGGGTCCATGAGTTTGATGAGTTTGATTCGTTGGAGCGTACGAAGTCATCGCTCCAGAATTAGATGTAGCCCTAGAGAGGTCTGGGGCATTTATGGTGCTCACCATGCTAAAAGGTTTATTTTGTGTTGTGACTTGGCCGATCATACCATTAGCAGCATGTGATGCCCCCGGAGTGTCACCATGTGAAGAATCGCCTCGTGGGGCGTCTAGTATGATGGTGTAGAGATAACCTGACTGGGCATAAATCAGGTTGAATTGTTGATCTTTTAAGATAGCTTCTTCTTCTGACTGGGGTCGTTCGGAAGCTACATCTTTGGATATGAGGGGTAGGAGTGATTTAAGAAACCAGTCCAAAAATATACGGTCATCCAGTTTTATCTTGCATAGGCTACGACGCTTGCGCCACTCATGGATATGGTCGGTGATGTGGGTAGTTGTGTTTTGTCTACAAGACAACAGTATTTCAACTCCTGCATCATAGTGTACATGTAGCTGAAAAAACTGAAGGAAAGTGGAGGCGAGAGACGTAAATGTATGGTGGGTCCCATGTGGTTGTTCAATGTACCACTTGGCTGCAGAGCCAGTGAACGTTCGTTGCAACAGTCTTAGTCTAATGGATTCATCCACTATGGAGTTAGATGAACACCATAGGTGAAATGACATTATGTGGTTTTGGGGATCCTCCCCAGGTTTTCCTTCAAACTTGGGGATGTTTGAGGGTAGCTTTGTAGGCATGGGTGGCCATGTAGGGTTTTGCCTAATAGGATCATAGGTTAACCTGGCTAGGTCTGGTAAGTTCAGACTAGCCATGTATGGTAAACTAGCAGATGGGTGTGGCGTAGTGACTGGGACATAACTGTTAATGGTGGCATTATGTGGTGGTCCAATGGCCCCTAAGGGTATGCTAGGTATTGAAGGTATGTTTCCTCCAACCATTGTGGTGTGGGATGGGCCAATGCTCCCAAGTGCAACATGGGTTGTAGAGGGGTTAGGAATAGTGCCAGGAATTCCTAGGATCTGGGTTGTGGTAATGAGAGGGGGTGTGATTCCTATGTTGGGAATACCGATAATAGGAGGTAGTCCTGTGTTGGGCATACCTAAAGGTGGATTGGCCCCTATATTAGGCATGACTAAAGGGGTTGTTGTTACCATGGGTGGCACAGTAGTAGAAGGGTTTGTCGATGTATCTCCAATAGTACTGGTGAAGAGGGGGTCGTATTGTGATCCATCCATGGGGTTGGTTGGTGATATTTCAGTAGGGTTTTCGGATTCAGCCTCAGAATCAGATGTGAAGTGAGGCATGTCAGAATCGGATGACTTTGTTCTTGGTCGATGACGTGTTGAGTCAAGGGATAAGGCTCTACATCTATGACATGTAGAGCCAAGTGTACCGAACTGAGGGGGTTCACCCTGAAGACAGCGAGATCGTCTTAAATTCTCAATGGTGAGAAATATTTAAAAATTTCAGTGTAAGGTGATAATGTGAAAAAACTTCGAAACCCTAGTGCAACAATGAGTGCGAGAGGGGAGTGAAAAAATAAAGGCTCTCAGGCCAACAACCAACCTCAAAAAGCACTTATTATAGCAGTTGTGCTATAATAAGTGAAGGGATGCAACAAAATCGGTTAGAATAACAAAAGTCAAATAGTTCCTAGAAAAAAGTGGTGTTACTAGACCAAAGGTGGGTATTGTATCATGAAAACACCTAACTAGAAGTATTGTGAGTCAAAAAATGATATTCTCTGCAAGGTGATGAAATCCAAGTTAGACAATATAGAGTGTTGCATCAACGGCTAGATATCCCCCTACCGAGAGGGACACCAGGTAGACAATCCTAAAGAGTGGTAACTAGGATACCCTGTTCATGACACGTTCGGTTGGGTGAATCTGTAGTTTGGTTCTATCGTCGTTGTACCCCCATTCGGGTGTACATCGAGAACTTCGAAAGGTATCCTTCAATTATTGAATGGAATGCGGTATTCCACTCAGACTTCTGGAACCAGTCTGTCTACTTCAACCCTCCTAAGGGAGAGGCCTTCCCGATAAATTGGTTGATAACCGTGTCAAAATTATAAGGTATTTTTGGACCCTAAAGACAACCACTATGTCTCAAATGTAAATAATTGAGGGGTGTTATTGGTACACCTATCCCCTCAATTCTACCTAACTACAAGATTCTTTTAAGTGCTCCCCAAGTGGGGTTAAAAGGTTTGTTGAGTTAAGGTAAATTTTAAGGCTCAGTTTAAATTATGTGGTAGAGTGGGTGCAAGTGTGATATTTAAACTGAAATTGATTTGCCTCTTGGGCGATTGATTACAAATGAAAGAAAAGACGCTTCTAGTTTGCAAAAAGTAAAGGCATTTTTTGAAATGTAAATGCTTGAAAAAACTATTCAAAAATAATGGATCTTTGAAATAATTTTAAAGGGAAGCAAATAACATAAATATTTCAAGAAATAAATGGATCTCGCAGAAAATTACTAGGGCAAAGTATTGAGCAAATAAACAGTAAAACCTTTGATCTAAATAGAATGCAGAAAATCTTTCTTTCAATTACTGAAAATTTTTAAAAAGACTTTTATGGGGCATATATAAATAGAAAAAGATTTACTATGGCTGTAAAAATGCAGAAAAAATAATGCTGTAAAATAGGCTAACTGAGCAAAAAATACAGCAAAAAATTTTCTAAAAAATTGGCCGAATTCAAAATAACTGCATCGCGGGTTTTGGGGAAACAGTCATGATGTGCAGCGCGGGTTTCGGTCGCGCAATCGCAATGTGCATCGCGGTAAATGGTCGCGAAGCCGCGATGTGTAGTGCGGGTTTCGGTCACACAGTTGCGATGTGCAACATGGAAAATGTCCGCGAAGCCGCGATGTGCAGTGCGTAAAATGGCCACGAAGCCGTGGCACACCGCGCAGAAAAAGGTCGTGAGGTCGCGATGAGCCACGTGACTATCGGGCGAAAAACCGCGAGGCGAAAGCCGAAAATGGACGCCGAAAAAATGAACCCGAAAATGGAAATTTCAGGTTGTTAATGGCAATAGAAAGGGCCAAGATCTAGAACAACAATGGATCTGCTGTCTAGGATGGCAGATCTATGAATTAAAATGATTAAAACTAACAAAAACTAAGATCTAAAGCAAAAAACTGAGATCTAAGAATTCGAATCCAGCGGAGTCGCCAAAAACTATTGGCTTGGTTTTGCAACCAAGCTTTGTGCAATGGACACCTATCAACAATGTGATAGCAGTTTCAATATAGAAAGCAAAAACGATTATAAATTAAATCTGAATCTAAACTAACATGTGCATATAACAAATAAATTTAAAAATGATTCATGGAAAGAACAAGAAATAAAAGAATGGATGTTTTGTATTAAGATACCTCAAATGGTGAGGATTTGTGTTGAGCAACTCCAAGGGTGAGTAGCTCCAAGCTCCAATGGTCTCTTCTCCAAGATGCTGAAAATGGCCAAAAGTCTCATAAGAGATTTTGATAGCGTGAGGATAGGATGATGGATGGATCGAAAGTGAGGAGCCCCTACCACCTTTTTATAGTTTTTGGTGGTGGGGAATACCATTATGGTTTTGAGGAAACCAATGGTATTTACCAACATGGTTTAGGTACCTTTTTCCCTCCTTTTTTCCTTTTTTGAATATTTTGAATATTTTTATTCCCTTTTAATATTTTTGGAAATTTTGGACCCTTTTTTAGGGTTTTGTATGCTTTTTGAGGAAAAATATTCATTTTGAGGGGAAAAAGGGGTGTATTATGGTCTTTTGGTGACCTTTTGATGGCTTTAGAGGCTCAAATGGTGGAAAAGTGGACAAATGGGTCATGTGAATAAATAAATGAGCTAGTGAGCACTTTTTGGGTGTTAACAGTGATAAGATTCTCTTGATTTCTATTTAAATTGTACTTGTTTCCATTTTATATAGTTATTTGTACCTTCTTATCAAATTTTAAGGACTCCTTATAGGAATCCCTAATAATTTTTCTAGTATTCTTTCATTGTTTATCATACCAATTGTTGTTTGTTCTATTTTTATTTCTACATGAAACCATGATAAAGAACATGTTAATGGAAGTAGAGAGGATTATTTTAAATTATGATTGATGTCTTCAATGTTGTTCTTATTTAATAGTATATTTAATACATTATTTAAACCAATTATGATTGATGTCTTCAATGTTGTTCTTATTTAATAGTATATTTAATACATTATTTAAACCAATTAAATATAAATCAATTTTATTTTTATCGAATATCAATTAATTTTGGTTATTATAATTCTCCATTATGGACTTGTGTGTATCAAAGTTTAAAATTAGGGTTAAAGTTATATGGTAAGAGTTTGGTTGTGTGTTTATAAAGAAGAACAATGTTGCTAGCAAGTTCTAGTATTTTATTATTTTATTATTCTAAAATTTATGTTTACATTTTTTTTGTCAAATCTCGCTAGCATGGTTGGTTTAAGGGTTGGTGTAGGTACGATCCTCAGATGATAAAAAAACTGTATATATAAGTGTTCAATATTACTAATGTGAAATATATATATATATATATTATTGCACCTAGAGGTGCTTTCTACGTCCCAGTACGAGGGAGAAATATAATTATGTGCTCAACGTGGAGTTGACAAGTGGCACTTTAATAAAATAATAAAATATTAAGTAAATAAAAATTTTACAATGTCGACCCTAACCTAAAACGTAAAAGTTAAACTTACAAATGGCACCTTAATAAAATAATAAAATGTTAAAGAAATAAATAATTTACAATGTAAAACTTAAAAGTGAAGCTTACACATGGCACTTTAATAAAATAATAAATATTAAGTCAATAAAAGCTTTACAATGTCCGCCCTAACCTACACTTCAAAACCAAAGCAATATATATTCCAATTAATTAAAACTAAGATAATTAATTAAACTAGGACACTTCTTTTTATGCAATATCAGAGTTGAGTCATAATTAAATCATGTTTTACATATGAGTAAGTAGAGCACATAGAGATTTACATATTAAACCAGTGTAGATCTATCTTAACTCCAGATCTACCAAGTGTCGAGAGGGATCAAGTCCATTGAAGTGGAAATTTAATTTGAGGGAAGTTTGCACCTAAAGGGATTTGATCCCTCTTTGCAATTGGTAGATCCAAATTTAAGATGGATCTATACGTTATTGTTGATGTATATGTAACTTCAGAATGTATTTCATCTATGTATTTCATATATATTTATTGTACCCTTATAAGAGATGTGTTATTCCTCTATAAGGAAGTGTCGTCATGTGTATTGACAAGTGTCGCAAGTGTGTGTACTTGCCGATGGGTTATTAGACCACCATGTGTGGGGTCGGCCCTGAAATATATATTATATTGTGGATGTACCTAGCTAGACAAGTCGGCCCCATAGTGTCACTGGGAAAATAGGTTAAGTATAAATAGAGATCGGGAGATCTCTATTTGATCACTCGGAAACTCATACTTCTCTCAATCAGAAAGTGGAGCACTAGTGAGGAGGAGGATCATCTGCTACTAGGAGACTATCTCAGTGTATTTTGGTTGTAATTTGTTTGAGACATTGCTCTCTCTATCTCTGAGGAAGTTGTGGGGTTTTTCACCTTATGGTTTTCCCCACGGAAAATATGTCTCTTGTCTCTCATGCTTTTGATTCTTATGATGCTTGTCATGCTTGTTATGATAGATATGCATTTATATACTGTACATGTTATTCTCTCAGTAAAGAACCTAGAGTATTGTGAATTAATGCTCAAAATTTAACATGGTATCAGAGCTAACCTGAGAAGAAGACATTGTGTAGTGACGGAAACTAGGGTTTCTTGTTTATTGGGTTTATCTCCACAGATTTTGGAAAAGCCGTATAGTAGATTGACTATAATCATCAAGGACAATCTATCTGTCCAATTAGAATTCAATTCTGAGCATTTTCAGATTTGGCCCTAAAAATTAGGGTTTCCACAAAATTAGGAATTTCTAAAATCTGAAGACATAGCTGGAAGCTCCTTGCAAAAATAGAAGTTTAGAGCTTTGGATCGAGATTTGTGGCTGGGTAGATCTCCAGAAAACTCAAACCCTAATTCAGGGTCCTCCTTAGTGAACCCGGGAAGACAAAAAGGCATTTCTGAAGGGTGAATCTTTGCAGATCTCAAATTCTGAATACACCAAGCTGATCAGCTCATCAAGGCGCGTCTTTCTACCCTTTCAGAAAGTTGAAATTCATATTTTGAATTTTTAGGTTTTTTTGACAAACCCTAATCCAGGACCAGATCCAGTTTTCAACAAGTCAAGTGGTAAGACCTAAATATTTTCTATTTCCATTTGAATTACTCTTTAAGATGTCTCACCACACCAAGCTTGAGGATAAGCTTGAAGGAGCTAATAAATTCTGAGCCTGAAAGTATAGGATTGGGTTAATCCTGGAAGAGAATGAGTTGGAATCATATGTAAAAGAAGACATCCCTATCCCAGAGGATGAAGAGGCTAAAATATTGCATAAGAAGAACTTGGTCAAGGCAAAGAGAATCATTGCTTATTCTATCAAGGACCATCTTATTCCACATGTGTCATCTCTAAAGACACCCAAGGCTATGTTTGACTCTTTGACCAAGCTATTTGAAGGGAAGAACATAAATCGAAAGATGACCTTGCGGAATCAATTGAAAGGGGTCAAGATGTCGAATGGAGAAACCATTCAATCTTATTTCTCCAAGGTCTCTCAGATCAAGGAACAACTTGAAGCTGTAGATGAAATGGTGGAGAATGGTGAAATTTTCATGACCACTTTGAATGGCCTACCTAGGTCATGGGACTCTTTTATCCAAGGGATATATGCAAGAAAGAAATTAATATCCTTCAATAGACTATGGGAGGAATGTTTTCAAGAAGAATGAAGATCAAGCCCTCATAGTACACACCAAGAAAGGCAAGTTCAAGAGGGAGCCATCCCATCACAAGAAGAAATCTTCTCATCCTTATCACAAAGATAAGAAAGATCTAAGGTGTTTCAATTGCAATGAGAAAGGTCACTTTGCTTCAGAATGTCCCAAGAAAAAAAGGGATTACAACAACAACTCCAGCAAGAAGAAGAAGGGCAGCAAGAGAAATTTCCATGCTCATGCTGCTGAAGATGATGAACCTCCAAAGAAGAAAGCTAGGGATGAAAGTGATGATGACTCATCAAGTGAAGAAGAATATGTTCTTATATCTGCTCTCACAGGTACTATATCACATGGTTGTAATGATTGGTTAATTGACAGTGGGGCTTCCAAACACATGACTAGGTTTAAAGAATATTTTGTAAATCTATCTGAACATGAATCACCCCATAAATTGAAACTTGGGGATGATTATCAATACCCCATCAAAGGAAGCAGTGAAGCCTCCTACAACCTAGATTCTAGAAAATCATTGAAGATGAAAGAAGTCCTTTATGTACCTGGGCTCAAGAAGAACCTACTCTCCACCTCTACATTGGATGAAAAAGGTATGAGGGTTGCATTTGTGGATGGCCAAGTCCTAATGTGGCCAAAGGGTAAGACCATAAATGATGCAGTAGTAATTGGAGAGCAAGAGGGAGGTTTGTTTAAATTGAAAGGACAACCTAAACATGCCATGGTGCATGATTCAATGGATCCAAGTGAACTTTGGCATAGAAGACTTGTACATATGCACTACAAGGCATTACCAATTGCAAGTAAGGTTGTAGAAGGTCTTCCTGAAATCAAGACCAAGCATGAAGGTGTTTGCAAAGGATGTGCAAAAGGTAAGAACATTAAGAAGGATTTCCCAAGCAGTGAAAGCAAGGCAAAAGGCATCTTGGAAATCATCCACTCAGATGTTTGTGGTCCCATGTCATCCAGTTCTCTAAGTGGGTATGTTTACTATGTCTCTTTCATAGATGACTTCTCCAGGAAGACTTGGGTCTATTTCTTGAAGAACAAAGATGAGGTGTTTGACAAGTTCAAGGAATTCAAAACCTTGATGGAGAATCAAACTAACAAGAAGATCAAAACATTCAGATCCGACAATGGTGGATAATTCACCTCAGGTGACTTCAAGAAGCTTTGCAGTGATTCAGGGATTAAGAGGGAGTTGACTGCTCCTTATAATCCTCAACAGAATGGAGTTGCAGAAAGGAAGAACAGAACAATCATGGAAGCAGAAAGGGAAATGCTGCATGATCAGGATCTACCTATACATCTATGGGCAGAAGCAGCTAGAAGAGTTGTATATGTGCAGAATAGAACACCCCACAAGATATTGGACAATAAGACACCAGAAGAGGTATTTTCTGGTAAGAAACCTGAAGTCAGCCATCTCAAAATATTTGGTTGTCCAGTATACACTCATGTCCCAAAGGGAAAGAGGAATAAACTAGATCCTTTAAGAAAGAAAGGTATCTTTGTGGGTTACAGTGAAAGCTCGAAGGCTTATAGAATATGCTTTCCAGGGTTCAAGAAGATTTATGTCAGCATGGATGTAACATTTGATGAAAACTTAGCATTCATCAAATCAAGGAAGGCACCTATCGAAGTTTATGAAGACCCTAAGGAAACTAGATTTCAAGACACTACCATGACTGAAGCAATTCCAGAAGTTGTTTATGAGTTTGAAGATCCGCAACAACCTATAGATCCACCCCATGAGGATAACTCTCACAAGAGGAAACTTGCATGGGCTAGAGAGCTCATTGAAGATGCGGAAAGATTTGGCATTCTACAAGAAGAACACAGAGCAAAGATACCAACTATGTTGCTTTACTCTGTGACATTATGAACAAAGAACCTTCCAATTATGAAGAAGCAGCAGAAAAGAAAGAATGGAAGGATGCCATGGTTGAGGAATACCAATCAATAATGAAGAATGATGTTTGGGATGTTGTCCCAAGACTTAAAGAGAATTCTGTTGTGACTTCCAAATGGTTCTACAAAATCAAGCATGTTGTAGATCGCAGTGTAGAGAAATACAAGGCAAGATTTGTAGCTCGTGGCTTCTCTCAGAAAGAGGGAATAGATTATGAAGAAACTTTTGCACCTGTAGCCAAGTATACTTCCATCAGAACAGTACTTTCCCTGGCTGTAGCAATGAAATGGAAAATACACTAGATGGATGTCAAGACTGCTTTCTTGAATGGCGTAGTTGAAGAGGAAGTATATGTGGAGTAGCCACTTGGTTTCGAAACACATGACAGGGATTCATATGTGTGCAGATTGAAGAAAGCCTTGTATGGCTTGAAGCAAGCTCCCAGAACTTGGCACGGTAGGATGGACAGTTTCCTATCTATCTTGGGATTTACTAAGAGTAAAGCGGATTCCAACCTTTACTACAAGGTTGAGGAAGGGAATCCTGTGGTTCTACTCCTATATGTGGATGACTTGTTTGTAACAGGAGATGATAGATTGATTGCAGATACAAAGTGGAAGCTTCCTTCCGAATTTGATATGAAGGACTTGGGGATGATGCACTATTTCCTAGGTATGGAGGTGTGTCAGAGTACAGATGGGATCTTTCTTGGACAAGGGAAGTACACTTTAGATATCCTGAAGAGGTTCAGGATGATGGATTGCAAGGCCATGGCCACACCTATGGCATCAAATCTGAAGCTTCTATGTGATGCTTCATCTGATCCGGTTGATGTCTTTATGTATCATCAAATGATTGGGTCCTTTATGTACCTGACGAACACGAGACCAGATATTTGCTTTGCGGTGAACACATTGAGCTAGTTCCTGACGGATCTGAGGAGTGTTCACCTAGTTGCTATAAAGCATATTCTGAGGTACCTGAAGGGTACAGTTGATTATGGGCTCAAGTATGAAGCGAATCAAAAGTTTAACTTGCAAGGTTATGTTGATTCAGATTGGGCAGGAAATGCTGCAGATAGGAAGAGCACATCTGGGTGTTTCTTCAGTATGGGATCAGGTGTGATCTCTTGGTTTAGCAGGAAGCAGTCCTGCGTAGCACTGAGTACAGCTGAGGCAGAGTATGTTGCAGCCTGTTCAGCTAGTTGTGAGGCAGTATGGCTTCGGAAGCTATTGTCTGAGTTATTTGATCTCCCGTTGGATGCTATTGGTATCTTCTGTGATAACCAAAGTTGTGTGAAGATGTATGAGAAACCAGTGTTTCATGATAGATCGAAACACATAGAGATCAAATATCATTATATCAGGGATATGGTGCAGAGAGGAGCAGTCAAGCTCCTGTATGTTGCGACGGACGAGCAAATTGCAGATGTGCTGACGAAGCCACTAGCCAGGGTGAAGTTCGAGTACTTCAGGGAGAGGCTTGGTGTTCTTCAGATTGATGACACTTCGAGGAAGAAGTGATGGACACATTTGTTGAAGCCATTCCAAGCATGTTGGAAGGATGAACCTTCACATGGCTATGGATGTAAGTGCTGGATGATGAGCATCATGACGATGCTCCAGTTACTGCTTTGTATATGCATCAGGATGATGCTGGATATGATCAGTTGGATCATTTATATGTATATGTATGTGCGCATCATGTTGGATGCTGGATATGATCGGTTGGATCATTTGTATGTATTTTGTATATGCATCATGTTAGATGCATTGTGTGGATCATGTATCTATGTATGTATCAGGTGGATACATTGTATGATCAAGTGGATCATGTATGATGATATGTATCAGGTAGATACTTGGTATGCATCAGGTGGATGCATTGTATGATCAAGATGATCATGATGACGAGCTTCAGGATGTTTCTCTAGGTGATGTGTACTAGGACGATACAGTGATGATGTTCAGTATGATCATGAGCATCAGGATGATGCTTCGTGCAATGATGATCTGTTGGATCATGAGTATTAGGTTGATACTAGGAGGTCAGAGATGATATGTGGCAGGTTGTGCAAGTAGCATGTAATCAGTCCTCATATATCCGATAGGTTGAGCTGTGTGCTCGTAATCAGTCCTGGGATGAGGTATTGCTATGTAGTATGTAATCAGTCCTCAAATATCCGATAGGTTGAGCTGTATGCTCGTAATCAGTCCTGGGATGAGGTATTACTACGGAGACATGTAATCAGTCTTGGATATCTGAGAGGTTGAGCTGTGTGCTCGTAATAATTCATGGGATGCTCTTTAGAGATCTTGCCGGTCGTGTTGCAGCACATAAATGTTCCTGGGATGCTCTTTAAAGGTTTTGTCTATCCACATGTAATCAGTCTTGGAGATTCGAGAGGTTGAGCTTTATGCTCGTAATAAGTCCTGGGATGCTCTTTAGAGATCTTGTCGGTTGTGCTGCGACACATAAATGTTCCTGGGATGCTCTTTAAAGGTATTATGGAGGAGATGCATGTAATCAGTCCTGGGAGATCGTGTCGGTCGTGCTTAGGCACATATATGTTCCTGGGATGCTCTTTTCGGTATTGCATCCACACATAAAATTAGTCATGAGAGACCACCTCTATCAGACCGTTCACACAGATGATGAAGACCTGCAGGTGGTGGGCCTACATCCAGTATGAAAAAGGACTGGCTCTGTAGAACTTCCTATGACGAGTAGATTCAGAGATTGGTTGAGATAGCAGCAACAGTGACGATGATGATGATGATGCATCTATGATGATGATCCCGAAAAGAAGACTTGTAATAGCATATGTGTGTCAAGAAATACCTTCCTAGTTAAGAGGGAGTGCTGATGTATATGTAACTTCGGAATGTATTTCATCTATGTATTTCATATATATTTATTGTACCCTTATAAGAGATGTGTTATTCCTCTATAAGGAAGTGTTGTCATGTGTATTGACAAGTGTCATAAGTGTGGGTACTTGCCGATGGGTTATTAGACCACCATGTGTGGGGTCGACCCTAAAATATATATTATATTGTGGATGTACCTAGCTAGACAAGTCAGCCCCATAGTGTCACTGGGAAAACAGGTTAAGTATAAAAAGAGATCAGGAGATCTCTATTTGATCACTCGAAAACTCATACTTTCTCTCACTCAGAAAGTGGCGCACTAGTAAGGAGGAGGATCATCTGCTACTAGGAGACTATCTCAGTGTATTTTGGTTGTACTTTGGTTGAGCCATTGCTCTCTCTATCTTTGAGGAAGTTGTGGGGTTTTTCACCTTAGGGTTTTCCCCATGGAAACTCTGTGTCTCTTGTCTCTCATGCTTTTGATTCTTATGATGCTTGTCATGCTTGTTATGATTGATATGCATTGATATACTGTACATGTTATTCTCTCAGTAAAGATCCGAGAGTATTGTGAATTAATGCTCAAAA
Organism: Larix kaempferi; assembly: GCA_027924585.1. Taxonomy (NCBI): domain Eukaryota; kingdom Viridiplantae; phylum Streptophyta; class Pinopsida; order Pinales; family Pinaceae; genus Larix; species Larix kaempferi. The sequence goes on from BSBM01000343.1 coordinate 5,874,703, forward strand.
TTTAACAGTTATTATGTTGAGAAGTGATTTAAGATATGTCCAATATTTTTTATTATATTTTAAGTATCTCTCTCTCTCTCTCTCTCTCTCTCTCTCTCTCTCTCTCTAACCACCTCCTCTCTCTCTCTCGCTTCCTCCCCCTAACCCTTACTAACCCCCTCTCCCACTCTTTGTCTCTCTTACTCATCAACCTACCCCTAACCCACACCCCTATATTTCTCCCCCAACCCCCTAACACCCTTGGATATCTCTTGTAATCCCCCTCGTCCCTACCACTAACAACCCCCCTTAATTTTGAGCAAGAAACATGCATGTGTTATTAAGGTGTGCGCATTATTTTATGCATATGACAAAAAATTCCTTTCACGTCCCTATCTCTCTCTCAGTATCTCTCGTAATCCTACCACTAACCACCACCCTCCCATATCCTCCCCCTACCACTACCCTCATTGTCTCTCTCTCTCCCCCCTCCCCCGAACCCTAACTAACCCACTCTCCCACTCTCTCTCTACCCTACTCCACCTAATACTAACCCCCACCTCTCTCTCTCTCTCTCTCTCTCTCTCTCTCTCTCTCTCTCTCTGTGTGTGTGTGTGTCTTACTCACCCTACCCATAAACCCCCCACTCTCTTTGTCTCTCCTAATCCCCCTCCCCCTCCCCCTACCACTAACCACCCCCTACCCCTAACCCCCCCTCTCTATATTTCTCTCATAATCCCCCCCTCTCTCTCCCCTTCTCTCCATACCCTTATCCCTCTCTCTCTCTCTCTCTCTCTATATATATATATATATGTTTCTCATTTTCCGATTAAATATGTAGAAATTACCGAAATACCAAAATCTTTGTTAAGTATAAATAATAGGGCATCATAACCTGCATGGTTCCTTCAGATTTATTAGAAATTTTGGACGTGAATGAGAAAATGAGGAAAACGAACTTGAATTAAGAGAAAATATCAACAATTACTCAGGAAATATACCATTAAAAAGGGAAAACTTTAAAAAAAAGCTATGAAATCATGTCGCCTCCTCAACCTTAGACATTGAAAAAAAAAATCACCCCCTAAATCTTTACTAGAGGAGCTCGTAATTATTTGACAAGACTGGTCATTCTAATTCCCCTCCAAAATGGAATTCATTCATTCGTGTTGAGAAAATGTCATTATATATTATTATAAGAGAGAATTCCCCTCTCTCTATCTCTCCTAACACCCATCCCCCTACCATTAACCACCCCCCATATCCTCTCTCTCTCTCTCTCTCCTACTCCTCCACCTACCCTAAACCCAAACCCTCTCTCTCTCTATAAACCCCTTAATGACCCCCCCCCTCTCTCTCTCGTCATCCCCCTCTCCCCTGCTAGTAACCACCTGTTGTATCCACAACACATCCCAACACTTTTTCTTGTCAAAATGATGGCAGCCACTTTAAATTTTTTTTTTTGCTTTTGAAGATAAGTTGTTTTGATTGAATTTATTGTTTTAATAATAACTATTTTCATCATTAATACCTTAGAGTTAATTTAGATCAATTTTCCTTCAAAACTATGCTTTTTCCAACATATCTGATGCTTAGATTTTCAAGTTTATGTACAAACATCGGATCTCGAATCTCGGAATGCTCTAGTTTTTCTACTTAAAACTTTCGGCATCTCGACTACAACTTATTTTGTAATTATCGGATGTTGGAAGTCAAAAATTATTCTAACTTTAATTCTTCGTTCCCGACACCCTAACACCAATATTTCAATTTCAAAACTAATCTCGAATGTCGGAAATCGGGAGCTCATTTTTTAAAAAGGTAATTTTTCCTCTTGATATCTCGATGTCGACATTTTATTCCATCAGATGTCAGATTTCGGAAACAAAATTTATAAATAATTTAAAAACGATCCAAGACTTGAGACCCGATAATTTTGAATGGTCCCACATTATAATTCCATTTTTTAGATCGGAAATTTGTTTACCCAACACACATGCGAATTAGCCACCCTGAAGAACTAGTCATATCAAAAATCAATTTGTAATTACGATTTAACCACCATTTTCATACAACAAATTTATGGCTGGTAACAAGTTGATTTTTTCATGAATTGGTCCATACTTAGTCAATTTTTGAACTAGTTTTCAACACCCTACTCCATTTTTTTCCTTAGCACCAAGTCACAAAAACGATCACAGTCCGCAAATGAATTCACTCTGCATTGCATAATAGTTGGCGTAGTTTATTTCTGGTATTTTACAGCTGCTAATTTCTTATGTTCATATCATTGGTGAAGATTTCAAATTAGCTTATTTTTTTGTTTTTTTCATAATAGATTACGGACTCCATGTCTCACAAAACTAGGGAAAAGGTAATCGCAGAGGAACTAAAGGTTAAAGACCCAAATTTCAGCATATATTCAGATACTGATGGTCAGAACAATGATACTGAATGCATGTATTGGGATACTATATGCAACATATTTGATATTGACAACTTCTCTTAGGTCATAGAGGATGCCCAAGTTTATCAAAACTTTAGATATTCCCACATATAGGCTATTGCAGTTCACCCAACCATCATGTTGTACACAAACCCTGTTAAATGGATGATAAATTATGGGGATATATCAACTACCACATTCTAGGATTCGAACCAGGATGTATATGCTTTCAAACCAGATACATTTGTAAGGATTTATTCTCTGAAGACTCCCCAACAATTGTTGACACAAGATTTCATGAGGGAATTTGAGCAAAAATATGAAGCGAAAGATCTGATTAAAAGTTGGTGGTTCAATTCAAAAAGCTTTGTGTTAAGACATAACAGAATATACCCTATTCGGCATTTGAGGGAACCCTACAAACTCCTTGCTTCTAGGATTTGCATATTTTATGGAATGGATAATTGTGTCTATTTCAAGTTGGAATGGAATCCCTTGGTTCATCACATTGTTACTATAGGGAAGGATTTAACTGGGTGTTGATGTATTTGTAACTTCGGAAGATATTATTCCATACATTACATTAGTACTTTATTGTATATCCCATAGAGATGTATTATTCCTCTAATTGGAAGTGTCGTCATTTGTATTTGTAAGTGTCGTCATGTGCATTGACAAGTGTCATCATTTGTATTGATGGGTTATTAGACCACTAGTGTGGGGTCGCCCCTGGTTAGCACATGTGGTTGGGTTATTAGGCTTGAGTAGCAAGTCAGCCCCAGTGGATTATTGGCAGGTCAAGTCAGTGTATAAATAGAGAGGGGATGTCTCTCATTTATCTTATTCACTCACTTCTCAAGCTCGCATAGCTAAGAGTGAAAGTGGCACACTAGTGGAGGAGGAGGAGCATCGGCTAGAGACATATTATTGGGTTTGATCATTGTGATCTTGTATTGTGGCTTATCTTATCTCTGAGGAAGTTGCGGGGTTTTTCACCTTCTTGGTTTTCCCCGGTGAAACTCTGTGTCTCATGTGTGATTGTTTTTGTGTCTATGATTGATATGATGTACATGTTACTCTCTTAGAGATCCTTATGATAATGGAATGAAATTATCGGAAAATTAACACTGGGCTTAGATATTTTCTATTACTATGAATGATTCTATCGCTCAAGCACAAAAGACACTGGCCATCAGGAATCCCAGGTTTTTTATGTCTACTTATTTAGTAGGTATAATGTGTCCCTATTTTTCATTTCCTTCAATGAAATGTCATTGGACAACACAAAACCATCCAATCCATATCCACTGTGTTATTTTATGTGAGGAAAACTAGGCCTCACATTTATGACATTTGTGATCATTTTCTAAGCGTTGTTTATCTGATTATATTTAAAACAAGTGCACCAAGGATTTTCGAAAATGCTAGGAATTTGGTGGATACAATGGTTTACTAGTATTGTGGTGAGTTCTTCACCTATTTGAGAATTTGGGATCATAACTCAATCCTCCTTCTCCCAAGGTTTGTCCCTGACAGAATGGTGTTAGAAGAAGTTTCCTACTAGACTGCAGTGGATGGAGTGCATGACCATTGTTCGTGGTTAAAAAGAAGAGATTTTCCTAAATTCATTTCTACATTGGTCACTTAGTCATCTATAATGATCCACATGCTCATATTTTAGTTGCTCAATTGAAAGAATTAAAATTGGGAATAGGTTTCAAGAGAATGCATGACCCTAAGAAGTTCATTGAGCAACATTTCCTTCTTACACAACTAAAAAATACCTATATCCATGAAACTCAACCTGGTGATTTTATCTATCAGGGAGCTCTCATTTTTGAAGAAGTATTTAGGAAAGTGGCTCAAGCTTGGTCCCGAAAAGGAGCCTCTTGCTTAACTATGACACACAAAAACACATAGGTACTCAAAAGAACTGGATGTGAACTAAATGCCAAAAGCTGGCTTCTATTAACTGAATCAAATTACAATGTGAAATACAAATCAAAATGAACTAGTCATCCTTAGCCTGTTACAATATACATAATGAAAATCTGCCTCTCTCAATGTGTTCTCTATTGTGTGTGATCCTCTGATCCTCTGATCATCGATCCCTCCTTTTGTGCCTTCACACTGCTCTTCTACTCTATTGTTTCTCTTCCCGAGGTCCACTTCGTTTCCTGAGATTTCCTTCTCTCTATCCGTTGAATTCTCTAGATCCTGTAGACTTGCAATTGTCAGTGCCCTTTGGTTGTGCTACACAAACTCTTCCTGTGGTGACATTTGTCATGATCCCAACCACCTTCATAACTACTCATAACTTCCTCAATGACCTCCAATGGCTTCTAAGTACTTCACCTTGACTTCTGCACTTCTCTGACTCTGCTACAGTTTTCAACCCCATCTCCTGTCTCGACCATACTGCATTTCGTCATCCCTCAACCTTAATTTTCAGCTTCACTTAGTCTCTACGGTTGCTAGTCCGCCCCATCCTCCGTGCTTGGATTTCGCTGCAATCCGTTGGTTTCGTTGTTCAACAACTCGTCGACCTCCGACCCCTTTCAAATTTTTTGACATCTTTCGACCTTAGACTTGTCTACTCTCTACCTCTTATTCTTGTCGACCGCATATTGACAACTTCTAATCGACTGTCTAGCTTTGACTGCCAGTTTACTTCTTTCACACTAGTGGTCGTCGGTAATCCCCCTGGTCGAATTCTCCTATCGATCATCTTCGACTATTTTCTTAGGCCTCGATGCTCCTGCATCGGAAAGTTCCTGACCCAACACAAAGAAATGTGATCCATGAATCACAAAAAAACTAGAATACATTGGTAATGGGAGAAAGGGATAGATCATTTGGTTCTCAATAGCATGACATGAGAGTAGAATTAGAAGCAAGCAGCAAAGCTTTGGTGCCCAATACAATTCATCCTAAAAATATGTTGTAGATAAAGTTAGAGAAATTATAGGGAAAGCATCCAATGGTATCTAGTAAGCCTCAAAATACTTTATAGAACTTGACTAGTCTAATGTAATATGCAGAAAATATTCAAGGTAAATGTTACACAGAAATCTTCCACCCTGTGAGCATCACAATTCTTTGGCCTGTAGGATCCATTTCAGTGACTCAGATCCATTTTTATCCTTCAGTGATACGAATTTGCCCTATTTTTATTCCTATCCGCCTGTTGCATCCTTATAGTAGGCATACCCGCGAGTTGCATCTCTATAGCCCGCGAGTAGCATGTAAAATGGTAAAAACCACTGTTTTATTACTTTTTACTCCCAAAAAGCGATCATGGGTGACCTTTGGCTCTCCATCTGCCCAAGCAACGTCTCGATGAGTCCTTTCACCTACCTTTGAGAGGACTATATATTGAGCACATATGGCTTATGGATGGGAGGAAGAAGAGAATAGTAAAGGAACTCTAGTGGATTTTTGCCCTATCTTGAGTCTGCACTTATTGATCCTTATAGTTGTGAACCCCTTATGTTCACCTTCCAAACTCCTTCTAGTTTGAGTTTGTCATTCATGGAGGACTTAAGTGGTGGAGGCACAAGTGGATTGATCTAGATCTTGGTTCAGATTGGTTGCCGGCAAGAGATCGTATCACTTTGTACTTCTTCTTGTTCATTAATAGAAATACTCATATTCTCATCCATTCATGGTGTGAATGTCATTTATTATACATTGGGTTAAATTTTCTTGTGATATTATGGACCATTGTTATTGATAATGATAATGCCAATTATATATTATATGCACTTGTTGGATATTCGCTGTCAAGACTAATTTGCAGATTACAAGTGCATGGATTGAAAGCTCCAATGGGCATCTACATCAAACGTTGGATCGAGGTTGGTTACATTTCTCCATTATCTTAACATTGTCATTTATAATAGCTTTGCTTTGAGAATTGAGTAGATTTATGGTAGTCATCTATCTGTTGTGGTATTCCCAAGCCATAGTGAGTTTTCTCCAATACAGAAATGGCGACTCCACTGGGGAAAACATCCATGTTTGGGAAATTTTTTGAGCATTAGTCCATAATTAGAGTTGTTGTTTATCGAAGCTCTATGTCACTGATTGGCCATTAAGATACACTGTAGAAAAATTTCTTTTTCTAAGCCTCTGGACTCTTTGTTTGCCCATTTTCCTTTCCTCACCTGTGGGCTAGCTTAGTTCTTCCCGCGTCTACCCACCTCTGTTTACTCTACTGCTCGCGGTTACCCGTAGGATTTCCTTCGACAATAGCATGTAACTCCGGCTTTTATTGGTTTATGGCTATTAGTTGTTGCTGGGTGAGTTTGGTTGGTTCCTAAGTCTTTGTTGGCCTCTTTCTTGACTGTTTCATGCCTTGGTTGTGACCAGATCTCTTCATTTCTCTTGGTTGAGCCTTCTTGGCTTTTTACCAATATTTGGTTTTAGCCTCTTGGTTTCTTCCTTTTGAGCTCATTCCTTTGGTTGAGTCTTGTTGTTTAGGATCTGCTGGGTTGTCTTAGTGATCTTCTCGGCACTTCAGTGATTGAATAGTAGGATTTTGCTTGCATTTTTTCATTTCATTTATATTGAAAAAATACAAAAATATACATTTAGTTTTTTGCATTTTCCTTCTTGTTTATAAGCGAAAATACAAAAATATTTTATTTCCATGTACTACATCTTGCATTAAGTGCTTGTTGCCTTCATTTTCGGTTCTGCTTGTGCATCAAAAAGATAAAAGATTGCATCTTTATTTCGGAATTGTTGGTTGATTTTGCATATTAGTGACATTGTTTTATTGGATAGATGAGTCTAGGATTGGACGATGTTTCATACTATTGAGTCTACACATCACTAGTTTCATGATCATATCCCTTGAGTAATCACAACCACTAAAATTAATGCTTAATCATAAAATTGATTAGACTGATTTTATTTATAGGGTACACCAACTAGCATAGGTTTAGAGTCTTGGAATAGATCATTGTGAGTTAACAATCCAAGACTACTAGACAAAACATTAGGTGTCTGACCAGGGAGTGGAGGAATCCATGGTATAGATCGGTGTTCTCAGAAAGATCTACTCAATCCAGAGTTAAGCATGAGGTCACCGGAGGTTGGTTCAGGAGATATCCCTTTGATACCAGCTGAACGTGGGAGATATATCTAGGATTTGTTCATATCTGGGGGTGCCGAAGGTTCGTCCTCTTGTGCTTCGGGCTTAGCTACCCTGCCCATACGACAGGTCCCACCTGCGACTGTCCCCCTGAGCATTGGTTATATTGCGGTGAACATAGCTGCCTTACCTAGGTACCGCACAGGGTACTTGCAGTGGTTATGTTGTTTGTGTCCTGAGTCAGATAGGGATTGGACAACACAATTGTGTTCATGCAGTGGACTTGAACCTGTCGGCACAGTGAAGCCTGGGTGTCTCTATAACTGATTCTGTTACCTTTGGCTGTAGTTTGGGAGTCTCAAGCCTCTCCCAAGTGAGACATACCTGCTATAGTGTCAGGAGCTCACTTAGCCTCTCTGTTTTTCTGCTCTTGGCTGTAGTTTCTCTAGGTGTGTGCTTTTGATTTACTATTTTTGATTGATAGTTGGCCTTTAGGGGACATTGTGTCTCTCTCCGGAGATATCGTGGCGTGGAGCCCTACTCTCCTCCAGTCCCATCGTTTGGCTAGTTTAAAGCCACTCGAGGTTACACACCGTATTGCTAGAGGACGTCGAAGGGCTCCCTCTGAGTCTTCATATTCTTACATGACTTACGTTGAAGACTACATGGCTGCACATCCCGATATTGGGAAAGATCCTTCTGCTCCTTCGGGTAGAGTTGAACATACTTCCGATCCCCATACTCCTCGTGAGGATTGGGGAGGTGATCCACCTAACACTCAACCTGGTTCTATTTGGCCTAATCCACTTGACCGAGATCCATTTGATCCTTCAAATCCAGATAATTATCTTTATGGGATTCCCGACTTACCGGAGGAGAAAGAATAGGACGATTCTTCCGTTCCTTCGTTTCCACACAATTATAGATACGGAAGGCTTGAGACTCATGATGACATTGGCCCTACCATCAACCCTACCACACTCTCTTTTGTTATTCCTAGTCATAATACTGTCGAACCTTCCACTACGGTTGCTACTCACACTGGCACTAGTCAAAGTGTTAGCCATACTATACCCACTGGGGGCACTACCCTCGCTGGGGGCACTATGTTGTCCACCCACACACATAGTATGGGGATTGGTCAGATTCCTAACCATGCTAATGTTGGAAAACGACCACCTCCTAGGATTACCCAACCTAACCGGAATGTTGTTCGGAATACGACTCGCCATCCACCACCTAATACACGTGCCGCTACTCGTCAACCCAGGACTACTTTTGCACACGATACCGTTCCTCCCAACCACGGGGGTGGACACATACCGCATACTTTTGCATCCACTACCTCCAATAGTAATGCTAATGTAGGGGGTGGGAATATTTCCTATCCACATGGACCTCACACCACCAACCTTGCTACTAATCACACTAATGTTGGGGCTGGGCACACTTCTCATGATTTTGGCCACCACACAACTGCTCAAGCTAATCCTAATGCTGGGGGTGGGAACATACCATACCATTACGGTCATTACAACACGGTTCCCACTATGAATAGTACATATATGCCCCATACTCATGGTGGCAACCCTTACTACAACACAGTCTGTGCTGGCCACCAGTATCACCCACCACCCCAATATGGTGCTCAAAACACGCATATACCTGCTTACTCTCAAATGGGTCAGGCAGGAGGAGTTTATCAATCCTATGGCCATGGGAAAGCTTATGGTCCATCGGGTCCTTATCATCAGCAGTTTAATCCTCATGGTCAAGCTTTTGGTCCATCTTATCACACAATTCTGTTTAACCAACCTTTTATGGGAGCTTATAATCCCACTTTCTAGCCGTAGCTCCCATTCCTTGCATGCTTGAATCTCCTAGATCTTTCGAAGCTCACGAATGATCCGGTGTGTCACGACCCTACTTGGCCCCCAGTCCCTACCAAGCTCCCTTCGGACATTCCGAAGTTTGAGGGGAAAGGTGGTGAGGACCTGGGAGATCATGTCACGACATTTCACCTTTGGTTCTCCTCCAACTCTTTGAATCATGATTCCATCCAATTACAACTATTTCAACGCACCCTCACGGGGGCAGCCGCGAAGTGGTATGTAAAGTTGCCTGGGAACACCTATAGGGGATTCAACGAGATTGCTTTGGTTTTCTTAAACCATTTCCAGTTGTCGGTTTGTTATGATATTGGTACTGAGTTGTTGTCCACCTTCCATCAGAATAATGCCACACATATTTTTGACCACGTTCAAGAGTGGCGTCGGCAGAAGAGATTAGTGAAAGCCAACATTCCTCTAGAGTTCCTGTTGGAATGGTTCCTTAAGTCTTTACTTCCATACATTGCTAAGGATATTTTGATGTCCGGCATTGTGACTGAGGAACAAGCTATCTTGAAATTCTAGCAGTTAGATCTACTTTATTCTCAGTCTGGCATTTTGTATGACATTATTCCTGATGCACCGAGAACAAGACATGAGCCTACGTCAGTTCATGGACCTCATGCCAATGGCATCGTGGGGTCCGCATGCACTCGCCCAGTAGACTTGGTAGCTAATCAAATGCAAAATTTGTCACTAAACCGGTCTACTCCCGGACAAGTTCACACCTTGTCCACTTCCACTCCATCGTCTGATGTACACAATGTGCAATCAACAAAACCATCGGGTAACCAGCAACCTGGTGGTAAGAAAAAGGGGAGAAATAATCGTAGGGGTGGAAACAATGAAAGTAATAACAATAGCAATCATAAGACTCCTCGTAAAGAGAATGCCAACCCTCATCGGGAAGGAGGTAATGCTAGCGAGGATCGTAAACCTAGGCGTAAGGTGAAATTCCCTTGAAAGGCTTGTGGGGAGGATCATCTTACTCACTTATGTCCTCAAATTGAAGAAGCATCGAAGCATTTGGCACAGAGCCCAGCTGTGTTGAAGGATCCCCTTCCTCATCATCAAAACATGGCTTCGCATGCTCCCACCACTGGTTATGGTACTAATGAAACGGCAACGTCTTCTTCCAATACTAGTGGTTATGGATGTGTGAATATGGTTCAGTCGGAGGTTTGTGTTGCTACTCGTCAACACGATTATGGTGCACCACGACCCAATTTGGGGAGTGAACCTCCCCCTCCTCCTGACAATTCCTTACATATCGTGAAGCCCTCTATTATTCTGCGGATACCAAAAAGTGTTCTCAAGCGCTCCATGCATAATCTTAATGCTCGAGCTACCCAGAACTACTCCATCATAGAAGATTTGGGCCAAACTTCGTGTGCCATGTTGGCTCTTGAGGTTTTACAAGCCTGTCCTTCTCAGAAGCATGCCCTTTTGAGTGCATTAGGAGTTCAGGATGGGGGAAGTCCTAGTGTTATCAAGTTCGATACTACTGATGTCTAGCCTCGCTTACCTTACCACGTGGCTTTTCAAATCCAGGTGGTTTTCCTTAAGAGCTTCGTCAAACGTACTATGGTTGATGAAGGTGCCTCTGCGTTAGTAATGTCGTTAGCTTATTGGAAAGCTCTTGGCTCTCCTCCTCTACTCGTGTCTAGAACTACACTCACTGCATTCGACGGTAGATCTTTTACACTGCATGGAATTATCCCTTCCCTTGTTGTCTCCTTGGGAGGTAAGTATGTGTCTATTGAAGTCGAAGTGGTTGATGCGCCCATAGACTACAACCTTTTACTAGGTCAAAACTGGATGTACGCTATGAAGGCTGTCATGTCTACTGTATTTAGAGTTATCTGCTTTCCCCATGAAGGCAATATTATGACGATCGATCAGCTGGATTATGTTGGCACTCCTTCCACAGCATCCATGGGATCCGTAGTCCCGCAAGTTTCTAATTCTTAGCTTGCAACTGGGAACATGGGTGTCGGTATGTACCCATCATTGATGGGATCTTACGATTTCCCTTCACCCATTGATTTTATTGAAACCATAATGCGCCTCCTCCATTAAATAATGTACCTTTCTAGACCTCATATTTTAGTGATCTGTGGGATCCACCTTCCACGAGTTCCCCGTCTAGAGACGTTTCACACATCGGAATGGATATGCCCTTGTTTGCAATCAAGCTTGCTTCTCAAGATGTTCAACAAGCCATTGCAAATTCGGATCTCTCTTCTTCATGGACAGTAGAGGAAGATCCCGTTATGCTGCCCGCGCGTGCAGTCTACGTATCTTGTTCACATGGTCTCCTCGATGTTATTTTACCTTCAGATGAAGTTTTTATTGATGCCATGGGTGGTGATGACAAGCTGTGGGGGGGTCTTTATCATAGATGTCATTCCCCTCCTCCCCTTGATATTATTGAACAAGATGATCCTATAATACAACCTGCCATCCGTTTTAATTTGGATCCATTCACAGTCTCGTCCAACCCTGATTTGACGTTTGAGTCTGATGAGTCTTTAGACTCTCCTATAGATACGCAAATCGGTGATCTTGATGAGTTCGATTCTACATCTAGAATTCCAACTCCCGTGATGATGAATTTTCCACTGCAGATTCCTCCACGTCCTTCAGCTTTGCTCTTCATTCCAAAGTTGATCATTTTGGTCCCTCAGGTGTTGGTACTATGGCACCTTCAGTGGTTAGTTCTCCCTGCATTATGTCTGAGGGTGATAATAGTGAAGTTGAAAATTTTTCTACCATAGTGACCTGTATCAAATTTTTCTTTACGTACGTTTTAGAGATGATCTTGGTACTTATGTTTCTTGGAGACAGGATTCTTAGCAACACTTATACTTGTTTACTAGTCCTTTTCGAAATTTGCTTCGGCCATGGTAGGAATATTCAAAAACTTGTATGTAGGTTTAGGCCTCCCCATTGTTATGATGTATTTGAACCTATAACTATCTGAATTCGTAAACACCCCTTAAGTGTCCTTATCTTGATCATGTTCCTTGCATTATGAATAGCTTTGTTCCATGCGCTTGGAACTAGTCTCGCATGTCCCTGACACTCGTATGCCCCCATTACAAGCATTCTTCCATATCTCCTTTGAGCTCGTTAAAAAACAGTAAGGAGGTCACGAGTTTACTTTTTCGGGCTCGTTAAACCTTTACGAAAAAGATTTTTATAAAGTCTTTTTTAAGCCCTTGTTAGACTTTTTCAAAATCAAACAAGATTGCCGAGTATGCTTGTCATTTCAAACTCGTTAAAGGATTTGAAGCAACATTCACTTAGGTATAAGTTTACCCCTTTTCCGGACCTTTGTGGATTAATTACGAAAAAGGTATACTCTATTCATACGTGACTAGAAGAGTTCTTCTCTCATTGTTTTACACTTTTTCAGGTGAGGACACTAACTTTACGAAAAAGGACTTCAGTTTTATATCATGTTGTGATTGCATTGCATCATCTTGCTTGCTGATTGAGCCTTGTGTCGGCTCCCACTTACTCAATTGTTAGCCTAGTGCCTGAGCACTCTTTCCCTGTCGAGCCCTATAGAGCTTATATATTTTCCCTTCACAATTTGATGACCTTTTGACCCTGAGGGAACATACCCCTGAGTTTCCACATCCAGCATGCACTTCCTTGCATTGAGCATAGGTATGTTCCACTGCTTGGGACTAGTCTGCTAGCTATCTGACACTCATTCCCTCACTTGTTTTACTATAAGCAATTTTATTCTTTTTCAAGCTTTTCCCAAATATGAAAAAGACCGAAAAAATCAAATATTCCAAAAAGCCGGACGGGGTTATGGTCACTATTTCTTGTTGGCAGCTGTTGTGTCACCTTTGAACAGAGCATTCATTCCACTCTGTACATTATGAGTCGGGACTATAGTTGGGCCTTAGGAGTTGTACTTGTTTCTCAGTTTTCTCCACCGATTGGTTAAGCTTCCAGTTATTATGGAGCCCTCTGTAATTCCTCCTACATTGCACAGTTTATGTCGAGTCTATGCTTCCTGAGTCTATCCATCTACTCATACTCTTGTTCAAAGGAAGTCCTGAAACCAGTGTTGGTCACTCCTCAGTTCTCTTGACTATTGCATGTTGGCCATCCTTATTGAGTCAGTCCGTTTTACCTGAGATCTTCCAAATATTTCAGCATTGCTGGTACCTCGTGCTGGTTGATGGGGGATGCCTTAATGCCCTCCTTCCAACGAGTCTCATTCCATCGACTTCAACTCATTTATTCCGGGACTTGAGGCTTAGAGTTCGGTTGAGTACCTTGAGGCTTGCAGTCATTAGTGGTAGCTTCTCTCGCCATAAATAGTTTTAGGAATACATCAATGTCCCCTGATCGATGGATTCATCCTAGTGTTTGAATTCAACCCATTTATTCACACTTTGATGATTGTGCTCTGTGCCTTGATGCCCATTTTCATTATTGGTGGGTCATCTCGCGTCTGTTAACGGTATACATCATTGACCAGTAATCAGACGATGTCTCATCAGGTTCGACCCCAACTCCTTTATTCACTTGATGGAACCTGCACTGTCGAAGACTTATGTAGAAGACCCCAGGCGATTGTGGCATTCGGTATGCTACATATGACTTTGACTTTACATCTGAGATATAACCTCTCAGATTTCAGCAGTTTGTACCTCCAGTTTGCACCAGTTGTCTTCTTTTCAGCAAAAGACCATATCTTACTGTAGAGGGATCATGGCTATGGTCACTTATGACATGCATTCATTATGTACTTCCTATTCATGGCCATTGTATCAGATTGTTGTACTATACCGACATGTATTCAGAGATACTATTGTATTATGATGAGTGAGTTGTTCTTTCCACTTGTGTCTCCATCACTCCACTTCTGAGTTTTATAATGTATTTCATCCATCGTAGCACATTTCAGTCTCTAACCTCACACATTAGGGGGCATCTATTACACAGAAATCTTCCACCCTATGAGAATCAGCATTCTTTGGCCTGTAGGATCCATTTCAATTACTCAGATCCATTTTTATCCTTCAGTGATACCAGTTTGCCCTATTTTTATTCCTACCCACTTGTTGCATCCTTATAGTAGGCGTACCCACGAGTTGCATCTCTATAGCCCACGGGTAGCATGTAAAATGGTAAAAACCACTATTTTATTACTTTTTACTCCCAAAAAGAAGTCATTGGGTGACCTTTGGCTCTCCATCTTCCCAAGTAACGTCTCGATGAGTCCTTTCACCTACCTTTGAGAGGACTATATATTGAGCACATATGGCTTATGGACGGGAGGAGCAAGAGAATAGTAAAGGAACTATAGTGGATTTTTTCCCTATCTTGAGTTTGCACTCATTGATCCTTATAATTGTGAACCCCTTATGTTCACCTTCCAAACTCCTTTTAGTTTTAGTTTGCCATTCATGGAGGATTGAAGTGGTGGAAGCACAAGTGGATTGATCTAGATCTTGGTTCAGATTGGTTGCCCAAAAGAGGTCGTATCACTTTGTACTTCTTCTTGTTCATTAATATAAATACTCATATTCTCGTCCATTCATGGTGTGAATGTCATTTATTATACATTGGGTTACACTTGCTTGTGATATTATGGACCATTGTTATTGATAATGTTAATGTCAATTATATATTATATGTACTTGTTATATATTGGCTGTCAAGACTAATTTGCAAATTGCAAGTGCATGGATTGAAAGCTCCAACGGGGATCTACATCAAGCATTGGATCGAGGTTGGTTACATTTCTCCATTATATTAACATTGTCATTTATAATAGCTTTTCTTTGAGAATTGAGTAGATTTCTGGTAGTCATCTATCTGTTGTGTTATTCCCAAGCCATAGTGAGTTTTCTCCAATACAATAAACTATCTCATCTTGTTGTTCATCCTACTATAACTAGTACTTCTTCTAATGTAATTTATGATTTGATAGTTGAGGATGAAAATTTTACTCTTGCCACAACTTCAATTCTAAAACCTCCCAAGTCTAGTGTCAAAATCATTGATTTAGATGAATAAAAACTAGATGAAGTTTTTTCACTCAACATTGGTTATTAAGGAGCCTCCTTAATTACCTCCTCTTTATATCTCGGCCCTTCCTATTGGTGCCCTAACAAGTTCCAATCCTAAGTTTCCTCTTGATACTGGTATACCCACTACTGTTAATGTTACTGAACCTACCTTGAACCTTATTCATGATCTAGTTCCTCCTTCATCACCTCATACTCAATATTTGGATCATCTCTCAGAATGATTTATCTCCTCTGTGTTAAATATACAACATCAAGAGACATTCTCCAAACCAATTTTGTACATCCAAGATTGATCCTCTTGTATAGAGGTGAGAACTTTGATTGCCTTTTGTGTAAAGGTTATTCCTCCCATATAGAGGTACTTGATCAAAGTAATGATGTTGTAAATTATTGTTGGACAATACTCCGTACTTGTGTGTAAAGTCATGATTATCATGTGAACCTTCTGTATAAAGGTATCCATGAGATGGACCTCCCGTATAGAGGTGGACCTTTTGTATAAAGGTCATGATTTACTTGTTAAAAGCATTTAATGTTGTGTGATGTATTATTAACCATGATCACCAGTTTCTATTAAGTATCCTTTACAGATTGATCACCTTTAAAGTGTATTACTTTATCATATGATCATTTGGTCCGGAATAATATAATATGATCACACCATCCGATAATTCTTCTTAGTAATGTGACGAATAATTAAAGTTAGCACATAATGACCATGCAATAAGAGATAAAGAAATAAAAGATGAAGCATAGAGATAAAGAGAATTTGAAATTTCCCATGCAAACACTTCAACTAATTAAAGAGAACTCGAATTGTTAAAACTTCAGTTAAGTATCAATGCTTCAGTTAAAGCATCAGTTAAATATATGCCTCGGTTAACCAAAGAACTCACAGTGGCCACTTCAAGTAAATCAATCAGCATGATTTCATTTAACTAAGTGTTAAATAAGAAGGACTAGTTACTAGTTAACTAAAGTGTTTTCACTTTAGTTAAACTAGAAGAAGACACTTCGGTTAAAGAGAGTTAACTAAGTGACAACAAAGAAGATCTAGTTAACAAAGTTTTATTGCATGACGACACTTATGTTATAATAAAATATGGCACGTGAGTTGTGACACTTGCATGTCGACACTTAAGTTATCCACCTAACTAAGTGGGAAATCTTTTAGTTAAGAGGCGAGTTCATCTTAAGTGACAACTCAATGAGATAAAGCATTGCTTGAGAAGTGGGGCACACCTCTGCATGCAAGATTAATACATCCAGTTTGAGGGCGAGTTCATCCTGAAGTTAGAAGTTAAAAATAGAAGAGAAGAATGTATAAATATTTTATATGAGATTTATTAATCCAATGTGAAGCGAATTCTCTTCTCCATTGAAGGCAAGGCACATCTCTTTGTGCAAGGTATTGTTCATGCTTGTTATTATTGTGTTGGGAACACATATGATTGATCTCTCTTCTTTATTGCTTATGTATCTTCATCAAGAGTGTTTGGTGATCTCTTATCTTCTGAAATCAATCTGCTATGTTGTAAAAGAAAGCATTCTCTACTATCCATTATATTATACTGAGAAGAATTGTTGAGGTTTTTGTTCTCATAATTTTGAGGATTTTCCCCGAGGTATATCTTGTGTTATGGTTGTATGAATTTCATGGATTGGATTGTATCATTGCTTCAAGTCTCTGTATCTAAAAGAATTAAAGATCAAATCTCAACCAAATATTAACACGTTTCTCTCCCACGGGTTGATGCCTCATTAGATGCACATCCAGATCCTTTACCTACACCTCAAGTTCAATCTTCAGAAACAATTGTTCATTTAACTAAAAATAATGATGTTGTTATGTCTCCTTAGTCTGATAATACCGTTCCTCTTCCAGGTTCCACTCAATCTCAATTTGATAGTTCATCTGCCCCTATCTCTACCCTCATCCATACAAACCCTGAAGTATCTCAAGATCTTCCTCAAGTTCCCCTTGTTTCCCTAGCCATACCAATTCCTATAGCTACCTCTGAAGAGTTGTTAGTATCTTCATCAGAGGAAACTATTGATTTCAGAGAAGATGCAGTGGTTTCGTTAGGAGATAATTGATTTATCAAAAAGAAAAAGGAAGTAATAAGGAAAGGTATGAATAGAACTAGGGAAGGAGAAATGGTGGTAGGCCCAATTGAAAATCGGGTCATTTGGAGACAGGATATTGTTGATCCTAGGAGGGAAGTTATTCAAACAACAGCTACTATGGGAGCATATTTTGGAGCCAATTTTGACTCTGTTTACACTTTGGATAAAATTTTAGATGATGAAAAGGCCGAGTCTATTGCTCTAGAAGTAGAAAAGGTTTCCCTACATGCATATTTTGATAAGAATATGGATGATCTCAAAACTCAACATCAAATTGAGATGCAGAATCTTCAAAATTGGCTTCAAGAACTTTTCGATCAGAAGAAGGTTGCAGATGAAAATGTCATGAGTCAACCTATTGAGCTTGGGGATGTCAAAGAAGAGATTGAGTAGTTCAAAGTTCACTCTATTACTTCTTCTTTTTTCAAGTTGATAGTACAATAATTTAAGATTGAAGTTATTTATTTTAATGCAAGTTTTAGACAAAACCAAAATTTGTTTTTTTAAGGCTTGAATGAAATTCAAGATGACTTTAATCTTTTTGAGCATTTTTCGGACCAGCTAGAAGAACACGCTGACATAAAGAAGAAGGATAATAAGGATTTTGTACAACTTTGCAAGTGGAAAACTCACTTAAAGAATGTCCCAGAAGTTATTCCTCGAATAGACTCACTCAAGCTTAAACAAGTTTGGGTATCCTTCAAATCATTGGGAGTTATGTGTGAGTATGTCTCTAGTTTGATTTTTAAAGGACATAAAATTTGTGCAAAGTTTTTGGTTTTGAAAAATCATCTAATGGAGCTTCTTGAAATGTCGATATTTGTTGAGTTAGTCAATGGATGTGTATGCTAGGTGGAAGATTATGTGACCTATCCTAGTCAAAGTAGTTGGACAAAACTAGGTTTTAGGAAGTCTAGTGTTGATTTTGTGGATCTTTTTTATCCACTTTGTTGTATTTATATACCTTATTTGTAAGAAAAAAAGGGAGAGACACCCTAGTCTGACCAATGGTGAAATGTTTTGCATCAGATCTTGTCGAAATCCTTGTGTTCCTTGATGAACTTTGTAATATTTTGCAAACTAGTGTTGGTCAATATTAATGTTACTTAATTAACCTCCATTTAATTATCAACCGGGCAATCGTAAACTTTGAGCTGCTACACTATATGTGCAGGCAAGATAGTTTTAAAACAACCCTAATATTTCAGAGAAATTCCACCTACAGCAATGCTTCAAAAGAACAATCTACTGATAAATTAAACAAACCCTACAGCAATCCCTTAAACACTCAACAATCCACACTCAGCTACAGTGCTGATAATCTATTCTACAAATGAAAGAGATTAATAAGTTTCACAATAACTATGATCTATTGACCTGAAAAATCCACTATAATCCTACGAGATCTAATGCTTCACTCCACACTAATACTTCTAAAATTATTGC
The DNA here is from genome assembly GCA_027924585.1 of Larix kaempferi. NCBI lineage: Eukaryota > Viridiplantae > Streptophyta > Pinopsida > Pinales > Pinaceae > Larix > Larix kaempferi. Next base: position 5,893,750 of record BSBM01000343.1, read on the forward strand.
CAGAGTAACACCTATGATCTCTTGACTTTAAATGGTCAACACACAGCCTATTATAATGAAGCTTGGCTGGTTATTGTTATTTAAATATACTCTGTTTTATTTATGCACACTAATGCACACAGGAAAGTACCAAGGCCATTCAAACAATACTCATTAATTATTATTAGGCTGTGTGAGAAATATTTTCTAAGTCCGGTTTGCATATGCACACTATGGAGCTGATGTTGCTTCAAGAAAGCAATATTATAAACTAGGGTTCCTCTCCAAACTCAAGAAGCCTGATTTCTTCCTACTTAATCACTTGTTTAAAAGATTATTTAACAAAGCCCTATTTGCTCTCTAGATTCCAATCTGCAAAATATTACAAGTGTTGTTCCTTTTCAACAAGATATCCTACAGCTCTTCAAACTTGAAAGTGAAAAGGGTGAACTATTCATCAATCACGCTGCAGCAAAAAAAAGATCTCCAACAGCTAAAGTTGATTTTATTAACCAAATTGCCAATACTACACTCCATACTGGAAATCAAAGAAAATAATTAAACCCACACCATTCCTTAATCTATTTTACAGTCCTATGAACAAGAAGAGTCTAAACTAATCCTGCAGCTATTCATTTATCACTATATGCTGGCAGTGAAGACAATGTGAAAGTTCAGTCTATTTACAACTCTTCACAAAGTAAAGCTTGAATCGAACCATCACACGATTTATAAATACAAGAACTCTAAACAATAATCATAGCCATTAATACACAATCCACGCTGAAAACCAGAAAGGGGTGTTAAATAAAAACTGTTCCTGAATCTATTCAGCAAGCTAAATCAATTGCAAATGACTAAGAATCTGCAGACATGCATATGAGTAAAACCATTAGCATCTATAGAACAGTATCAAAGGAAGAAAAATGTTATCCTCTATTGCAAAATACACAATGCGAAATACCAAAGGTTGGTGTTGAAGGGGGCCCTCCCTCAACGCCTTCCAGCTCTAAATCGAAAACTTAAAGGGAACAAACGCTGGTTGTATTAATAAAATGGAGTATTACAATCTTCTCTCCCTCGAGTATCCATCCTAAGAATTATTTATAGATGGATAGATGAACAAGATCCATCCCAGAATGCAGAGATTTGAGCAACTACCCAGAAAACAGCCAACACCAAATCTGGCAAAACCATGTCTGTTCCGGAAAGGATTTCTCCACATTCATTGAGAAATTCTGAAAACTGCCCGCGATTAGGGGTAAATGGGGCCATTTGTGAAGTGGGTTTCGAACCGTTTTGAAAAATTCCCAACCGTTTGTTCAGAAATTGAGCCCGAAATTAGGGTCCTGATCAAGGACGGGAATGCCATTTTGCCAGATTGCTTAAGATCCATACACTACTAAAAATGGAGGGTAACAGGTCCTTGAACGAAGGAAATCCATGAAGCAGCACCGGAATAAACTTCATAGGCATCTGGAAGGAAATGGAAGCTCAGGGTACGCCCAAAGTGTGGATCGAAGCCCCCAAATCTGCTGGTGCAGCCATCGTGAACCTGTTCTAGAGCGCCGAAAACCCTGCACAAAGAAATAACGAGCCATCAGGTTACCGGATATATATATGTGGAGATTTAAAAACCAATTTATGCATAAAACGATATAAAGCAAGAAATAAACAACCAAAAGTCACTTACCAAACCTTTGTCCACGTTGGTCTTCATAAAAACATATCCATGCACAAATAAGCATTAATACAACTAACTTATCATATGGTTTTATAAGTGTTATGCTACAAAGTGATGTGTTGGACAGCTAATAATAGGAGACCAACATCTCCCCCAACCCAAAGATCTTGCATGTCCCTATGCAAGAAAACCTCATACAACACGAATTGAAACTCGAAGTAAAGTCTGATAGAATTAAAGTCTGATTTTGCAGACTTTACTCATCATTCCCGCATTTAGCAGGTCAGATATGTTGATGAACATCGGTGGTGATCAACAATCAAGTGTTCCAGGAGCAAAACTTGCTAGCAAAAGGACTTAATCCAAAACAGATCATGAGAAAAATACATAAAGCTGATGGCACAAAGCTGAGAAACTCAGCATCTAAAATAGAAGAAAGTAGCCCTCATTAATGGCCTTGCCATCCAAAAACTCAAAGAAGTAACCATGGCCCAAATCCAAATTCAGGGCCTTCTTGGAAAGTCCAGCTACTAGAGAATTATGCTCCCGGAAAACGTGCTTGAAGATCACCTGGGGGCCATGTGAATCAAAATATCTTATATCTTTGCACCAAGGCATCAGAAAAGAACATCAAATGCCAACAGTCGATTGCCATGAAATAACTATCAAGGAGTCTTCATAAATTAGCTGAACTGGAACAGCTAACCGCATCACACTTAAAAACCCCAATTGCAATAAAACAAGGTTATGATTTTTATTACAAGCTGCCAATCAATAATAGAGGATGAAACATAAAAGAAAAACTGTGATATATCAATTAAATGAGTGCCAAAGTGATCATGATAGTTCACAGCTCATCAAATTTTAGTAATGGCAAAAAAAAAAACATTTAATTATAACCATAAACCTCAATACATAGCAATTAAAACTTACCAAATCATGCCATGTGCATTACCTTTACCAGCATTTTTACCTTTGCCATATCGATTTGCAAAAATTTTATATTCCGGTACCTCATCCAGCATTCGATCCAATACTTCAGCCAATGTAAACACAGCAGTGTTTTCATATTGATAAAGGTAAACAAGAGTTATCAGCATCTCGAGCAGCAGCTGTACTATTCAAGTAAAGGCTCTCACACAATAATGTTAAACCATTAACTTTCCCAACATGCAATATTTAAATGAGTTAATAAACAAATAAACTGAATTGAAATTTGTTTAACCAAAACAGTTTATAGTTTTAAATCAGAACAGTTTATAGTTTAATTACCTCATTTTCAACTTACTGCTGCTCATAATCACACAAGAAACCAAACTAAGTCATGAAATCTATTTTTATACAAAACAAGCAATCAGAATGCAAACCTCAATCAAGCACCCTTATTCCTATGTAATTACAATGCCCAAACATTCATAAATACAAACTTTATTCTTGCCATTCATACAGAACTATTTCCACCAAGACATAGGCCACAGGACAAAAGGAATGCTAACAGAAGCTAATGGAATAGTAGTCCTCTTTGACCCAGCTTCACACAGGATAGTTTGAGTAGTGCCAAAAACTGTGCTATGTTCAGAACTTAGAGAATATCAGGCATAAATTTTTTTTTATTTTTTTTTTACAAGAATCAGGTAACCCAAAATGCAGAACAGCTAGAGATGATTATCAATTGGCTATTAGTTAACTTTTTCAAGCAGTTTATTAAATTTTATTTAACCACCCTTATGACCTCTCTTTTACCTTTACGTAGGTACATCGTTCATATGGACAAGTATAGATGAGGCTGTGAAAGGAGACATTAGAGTCAGAACCCACTGCCAGCAAGCCCGTTCAATACTCCGGTGGGGTAACTGTAACATCTAAGAAGCTTCTTCCCCGGGCAGATGCCCCATTGCCAACAGGCCTGTTCAGCACCCTGATGGGTTTGCCTGTTTATACCACAGGTCGGTACCCGCTGCCAGCGGACCTGTTCAGTATCCCGGCGGGTTAACCTCTTGCACCCATTTTCTATCAGAGGCTCTTGTCCCAATTTCACCTTAAAGATAAAATTTATGATTTGCTCAAGCATAGATGAGTGGGGGAGCTGCTCTGAAAACCGTCTAGGAGTGGGATGGTACCAGAATTGGAAGAGTATTCTTTGTACATGCCTGTAAAAATTTGCCCAGATGAACAACTAACCTTGGCAACTGTAGAAAGTGAAAGTCATAAAGTAGCTGTGCAACAATGTATATATATGTATTTAGTATTATAACAGCCAATAGATAATAACCCCCAAACTGCCCAGTCCTGGATACCTTTTTCCAAAATGATGCCTGACTTAAAAATAACTTAATGCCCATAGCTGTCACTACAAACAATTCCCTCGCTCTATCTAGTGTGAAACCAGGTCAAATGGTCCTAACAACCCATAAGTTCATAAGCATAAAACATTTGGGAAGCTTAAAGCAGTAATGTAGACATTGCCTGGTGGTTAAGTACTCATATGAATAGCCAGAACAGTTCTGAAAAATATGACAGCACACATACATTTACCTGATACAAACATTCTGATTACTAATGCAGCCCAGAAATTACCCAATTATACAGTCTTTTGCAAAAAAAAAAACAATCATGGCTGAAAAATAGAAATAATAACAAAAGACTTCGCTATTGTTTTCAAAACAGCCTGAACCTGAAAAGAATATCTGCATCCTTCAAAAGAAACCTAATAAAAAACAACTTCCTGTACATATATACAAAAACAATTTTATTGAATGTTATTATGAGGAAGTGGGAGATGAAGAAGTCATTCCTTCACGTACCAGCTCTAGTTCCAATTGATGATTCATGTTATGAAGGAACTCTTGCTTAAAAAGAGGTTTGTGATATATCTTTAACCAATATCCATTACCACAAATGCAACCTGTTCACCAATTGGTCTTATGTTTACAGAACCATTATTAAAAACAACAGTCACAATTTCATATTACCTTCTGGCATTTTTTCTTGCTATGGGCTGTTGTTATAATAAATTTTCTGAAAGTATGGACTGGAGAGAAGGTCTAAATTCTGGTTAGAGATCTTATCATTTTATTGAAAAGAAAGAAAAACAACGAAGTTGCATTAATTTCTAAACTAAACATGCAACTTTTTATTTATATACATATTTTCCTATTCGACCTAAGAAGAAAGAAAACATATCTATTCAAGTATAGGAATTCTTCCAATGTAACCAAGTGCGAAGTAAAATTAAAAATATACCTTTATCCATATACGAAAAAGTTATTGCAATGATTACCTGGATAAGGAGAACCAACTGACTTACTTGCTTCTGCAACAAAAGGTGTTGAAGGAGGAAATGGTGTTGTAGTCTGGTTGCCTCTTGGAACCAACTTTCGAAGTAGTCCTGGTACTCACCTTCCTTCATCATATCATATATATCCCCTTCTCCTGATTGATTGATTTCGGAAGTACATAGAGAATTTGCTGATACCTCCTCAATTTTCAGCTGCTTTCCATCCAATGTAACACCCAAGTTGTCAATTTCCTCTGCAATTTGGAAAGGAATGTCTTTTTGTGGCTCTTGGGACTTTGGTTCATTTGTTGTGTTAGGAGAGGTAGATAAACTCTTAACTGCTGTTAGTATGTGTTCTACCTGATAAGAAGAACTCCCAACTGCAGCTAGGATTTGAGAAAGTTTTCCCAAATTGATGGTTACTTCTGTATCCATTTATGTCAGTTGTTTTGTTCATGTTTCGCACAAGGATCAATGTCTGGGGCTCTTACAGCACCCAAGTTTTTATTTTTATTTGATTTAGATGTGTTTTAAATGATTCTAATCAAGACTACACGCTACTCTTGCATAAAATGAAACACTCTTTGAATTAAATTGCAGAAAGTAAACACACCCAAACTTGCAAAAAGGAAAACACACTTGCATGAAATTAAATTGCAAGAAAGTAAACACGCCTTACAGGAAAGGTAAACACACTTTTGCAGCAAAATAAATCAAACATGCTTGCAAGAAGGAAACAACAAGGGTTTGGGGCAACCCACTAAAGTGGATGCGACAGGCTGTTACACCATGGGAATCCCATAGTGAAGTCGTCTTTGCGTCTTAACGTTTCCCCTCCACCTTGTTGTGTAATGTAACAGGAAACCTATCTACCGGAACAAATTCGTAGAAAAATGAGCAAAATACCAGCTTACCTTGGAGCAACTCCCCGGCAACGGCGCCAAAATGTTGGTCAATATTAATGTTACTTAATTAACCTCCATTTTAATATCAACCGGGCAATCGTAAACTTTGAGCTGCTACACTATATGTGCAGGCAAGATAGTTTTAAAACAACCCTAATATTTCAGAGAAATTCCACCTACAGCAATGCTTCAAAAGAACAATCTACTGATAAATTAAACAAACCCTACAGCAATCCCTTAAACACTCAACAATCCACACTCAGCTACAGTGCTGATAATCTATTCTACAAATGAAAGAGATTAATAAGTTTCACAATAACTATGATCTATTGACCTGAAAAATCCACTATAATCCTACGAGATCTAATGCTTCACTCCACACTAATACTTCTAAAATTATTGCCAGAGTAACACCTATGATCTCTTGACTTTAAATGGTCAACACACAGCCTATTATAATGAAGCTTGGCTGGTTATTGTTATTTAAATATACTCTGTTTTATTTATGCACACTAATGCACACAGGAAAGTACCAAGGCCATTCAAACAATACTCATTAATTATTATTAGGCTGTGTGAGAAATATTTTCTAAGTCTGGTTTGTATATGCACACTATGGAGCTGATGTTGCTTCAAGAAAGCAATATTATAAACTAGGGTTCCTCTCCAAACTCAAGAAGCCTGATTTCTTCCTACTTAATCACTTGTTTAAAAGATTATTTAACAAAGCCCTATTTGCTCTCTAGATTCCAATCTGCAAAATATTACAAGTGTTGTTCCTTTTCAACAAGATATCCTACAGCTCTTCAAACTTGAAAGTGAAAAGGGTGAACTATTCATCAATCACGCTGCAGCAAAAAAAAGATCTCCAACAGCTAAAGTTGATTTTATTAACCAAATTGCCAATACTACACTCCATACTGGAAATCGAAGAAAATAATTAAACCCACACCATTCCTTAATCTATTTTACAGTCCTATGAACAAGAAGAGTCTAAACTAATCCTGCAGCTATTCATTTATCACTATATGCTGGCAGTGAAGACAATGTGAAAGTTCAGTCTATTTATAACTCTTCACAAAGTAAAGCTTGAATTGAACCATCACACGATTTATAAATACAAGAACTCTAAACAATAATCATAGCCATTAATACACAATCCACGCTGAAAACCAGAAAGGGGTGTTAAATAAAAACTGTTCCTGAATCTATTCAGCAAGCTAAATCAATTGCAAATTACTAAGAATCTGCAGACATGCATATGAGTAAAACCATTAGCATCTATAGAACAGTATCAAAGGAAGAAAAACGTTATCCTCTATTGCAAAATACACAATGCGAAATACCAAAGGTTGGTGTTGAAGGGGGCCCTCCCTCAACGCCTTCCAGCTCTAAATCGAAAACTTAAAGGGAACAAACGCTGGTTGTATTAATAAAATGGAGTATTACAATCTTCTCTCCCTCGAGTATCCATCCTAAGAATTATTTATAGATGGATAGATGAACAAGATCCATCCCAGAATGCAGAGATTTGAGCAACTACCCAGAAAACGGCCAACACCAAATCTGGAAAAACCATGTCTGTTCCGGAAAGGATTTCTCCACATTCATTGAGAAATTCTGAAAACTGCCCGCGGTTAGGGGTAAATGGGGCCATTTGTGAAGTGGGTTTCGAACCGTTTTGAAAAATTCCCAACCGTTTGTTCAGAAATTGAGCCCGAAATTAGGGTCCTGATCAAGGACGGGAATGCCATTTTGCCAAATTGCTTAAGATCCATACACTACTAAAAATGGAGGGTAACAGCTCCTTGAACGAAGGAAATCCATGAAGCAGCACCTGAATAAACTTCATAGGCATCTGGAAGGTAATGGAAGCTCAGGGTACGCCCAAAGTGTGGATCGAAGCCCCCAAATCTGCTGGTGCAGCCATCGTGAACCTGTTCTAGAGCGCCGAAAACCCTACACAAAGAAATAACGAGCCATCAGGTTACCGGATATATATATGTGGAGATTTAAAAACCAATTTATGCATAAAACGATATAAAGCAAGAAATAAACAACCAAAAGTCACTTACCAAACCTTTGTCCACGTTGGTCTTCATAAAAACATATCCATGCACAAATAAGCATTAATACAACTAACTTATCATATGGTTTTATAAGTGTTATGCTACAAAGTGATGTGTTGGACAGCTAATAATAGGAGACCAACAACTAGTTAATGGAAAGTGGATGATGTTCTGCATATTGGTCTGGGCTTGAGTAAAGTTTGATTTTTCTTAGCTTTAATGTGTTTCTAAGTTATTTTTCTTCATCTTTTAAATTTATTGGTTAGATTTTATAATTTTATTTTCATTTCCATTGATATAGATTGATTTTGGATTTATTCATTAATCCATTATGCTATGAACAGGAGGATATGATGAATGGTTTCCATAGAATCCACTCATGGCATGCCTATGTTAGATGATCTATGTTATCTTAAAACTCATGGTTTCTTCAATGATGTTTTATTAAGATTGCATAAGTAATTGGTTGTAATATTGTTTAAGGATTTGTTCTTGGCTATTTGCAATATAATTAATTATCAAAGATTGTTTATTTTATTTTAGTTTCCTTTAGATTAATTCAGGATAGCAAGTTTTCCTATTGACTAATAGTAACTTAGGTTTTCTCTGTCAGATCTTAGATTGCTTTCATTTAGAATAGGATTGATTAATTAGAATTTAGCTCAAATGGAACCCATTAAGTCTCCTTTTAGGTGCAAAAAATTAACTTGTAGCTACCAAGTCCCTGATATCCATCAGAAGCAATCATACCAAACTACTAAGGACTAAGAAGACTCTTACGCAAGGTTTTTTGACACCCTTGGATCGGATTGTTATCCTTTGCGTTGATGAGTGGAACTCTTTCACCTTTAAACAAATGGCACCAGAAGGAGGGCCACTTATGAATTAATGGCTAAACAAAATCATAAGAAACCTCCAATCACTTGCTTCCTAATCATAACTCGCAGTCTCTCTAATCCACCTACCACATTGGACGTTTCTACCACTTTGCAATATGAGTTGATTTCCACACCACTTCTATTGGAATTATTAACAATATTGAGAGGGGGTGAATCATTACCATGCACAGATTAAACAATTTTTCACTTTAAAAATCATGTGCCAATTCCTATTTAAAAACACATCAATAAGAAACAACTTTGTGTATAATATTTGAAAAAACTTGTATATTGTGTATGAAAATTGAATTACATAGATAGATGGGAAACACCAATCTCCAATGATGTGAACACCAAATCACTCAGACACCAATCTGAATGGGACACCAATTCCACATGCAAGCACCAACGCATTGATTACAGACTCCGATCCGTGAGGACACCAATCCTCTGCACAAGCACAAATTTGATGATACATTCTCCAACCTGTGAGGACACCAATCCTATGTGCAAGCACCAACTTGATTATACATGCTCCAACCTATGAGGAAACCAATCCTCTACACAAGCACCAAATTCTTGTGTTCAAGAACCAACCTAGGAGGAGACTGCAATCTCCTTTCCTTTCCTAGTCCTACCACCCTGAGATATAGAAGTAGATGTTCTTCTATCACAGTGCTTTTTGATTTTCGACACTGCTTCACATTTGTCTTGTTCATTGTTTCACTTTTATGCGCACTTGTGTGTTATACTTCAGTTTTGCGCAATTGTTGTGCTTCTCTATATGTTCTTCACACTACTCCACTTGCTTTGGTTTGTACTCTTGTTCTCTTTATGTATATTCTACTGCTCCTCTGATCTGGCTCACTACTTGTGGCGCATTGTGTAGATTAGGGTCTTCTTCATGGTCTAGGGTTCTGGTGGGTGGTGCTCTGAAATAACAGAGTTGCTGGGTATGGAAACATTGGTATATTTCATGGGGAAGACTGAGGAAACCGGGCCACCTCCTAAGGGCGTCTCCCTTGGGTGATGCGCCACTTGGTGGGCTTGTTTAGCGCAATACAGTGGTGTTGTGTAGTTCACGGTTAAAATATTTTTTAGTACGGCGTAATCATTTTTTATTTTTTTGCGGGCTAGTCAATGGGATTGGCTATTGGAAATGGCTCAATTGAAGTCAATGGAACTCGGCACTTAAGATCAGCACTATGATGATCAATTTGATTTAAGATACTTGTACTGTGAATTTGGATAGGTCATAGGTAAATATTTGATGACACAGACAATAAACAACCAAATATAATCATATATTTGTTTGCTTTGTGATTGTCGATCCAACCCACAATTCAAACTCATCCTCGTACGCCCACCCAAATGATTATTAGTAGGTTTCTACTTTGTTCAAAATACTAATTTACCTTTTGAGAACTAACTTTGGCTCTCTACACGTTGTTGCTCCATTCCAAATACTAAGTACCAGTTTGAAAATTTAAAACAACTCAGGATCTTTGCTCGTTGTTATCATGTCCTTATCTCTCTCCCACACAACGATGCTTTACACTTGAGGGTATTTGACCTGCTGAGCAATATGACTTGGCGTTTCTTTGAGGCTCGAAATCGATCAGTGTGAAGGCATTAATGGACTTGGGAAGTTGTATTGTGTTTAGCGAAGGGATTATCCTTCGGCATGATCTTGAGGCATGGCATACAACTTGGCTTTACATCTGAAGGAATTGAAGAAGGAAACAGTTCCAGCTAGGAAGCTGGGTAGAACTATTGGGGAAAAATAAAAGAAGGAATAACTTGGTAAATAATCCAAGGAGAACACTACATAGAGACAAGGTGCATAGATGGGATGCAAAAATCGTACGAAGGCTGGAATTACAGGTATGAAGAGGTTGGGTGAAGAAGTGGCCTTATTAGGAATATGTAATACGTTGAGAGAGACAATTTTCAAGCTGGAATATTTAGAGATGGGAACAGGGATTAAGAGGTCGATTAGCCAATCGAAACTGATAAATATTTTGATGAAAGCAAAGAGAATCCTCATTGTGGAGGAGATGGAAAAGATCCATGAGTATATTGAGGAGAGACTGGAAGTGTTGGGATAGGCACAAAATCCACGCTATCGTGGAACAAGTGATGAGCATGAAGGTGAAAAGAAAGTGATGAAATAAGATCTTGTAGAGGATGGGATCATGGTATGTCACCCAGGAGAGGGGTTGAAATTGGAAGATGTCCCTGGGAGGATGCGACAGTGATGTGGAAATTAAGTAAAGTGTGAAAATGAAGATGACGATGCAGGGGAAGTTGTTGAATTGTTAAGATCGGAGATGAAGGGGGATAAAGTTAAGAACTCCCAAGAGCAGCTCGAGAAGACATTGGGAGATACTGGAGACAAAATGGAATTGGGAATATATATTCATGTAAGAAGGTATGGAGGAGAAGAATAATTGAAAGGAGAAGCATTAGATCCCTTATGTCATTGTGGTGATGTGGTTGATATAGTCCATCCCCACATAGTTGAGATGAACAGGAAGACTGGGGAGCAGATATTGGAATGCCCAACAAAGTTAGGTTAGGAGGAATAAAATATGAAATATGCTAATGCAAAAGGAATTAGAGTAGAGGAGAGTCTACATGAAAGCCTTGTGGAGGGAAAATTTTCAACTAGTAGGTTGAAAGAACACGTGTACACGAGTGTAGAAGGAGATAGTGGGAATTCCATGAAAATCGTAGAAGAAGAAGCAAAAAAATATGGGATTCCAAGGAAACATATTTCTACACACTCACCAATTTTCATCAAAGTTTGATGTCATGCAAGTTCCTAAACATATACGTAGTAAGTTCTATATTTTATCTATGCACTAATAGAGGACTAGTATTTCATCAACACATTATCATATTATAGATTAAGGTGTGAAATTTGTATATGATATGTAGGAAACATTCCTATATATTCTCAATAAATTTAATAAAACTTTAATGAGTTTAAGTGTCACGCCCAATCCATGCCCTATTTATAGACTACACATAATTTTCCAAAAATAGGGGTTCAATATTTTGAATTGCATGCATGCAATATTTTGATTTAGGGTACTAAGAATCAATTATGTCAACCATGAAAGTCATGTTAGGGTTTAACTAGGCATAGAACTAATAAGTGAGGTTCTTTCGTGCTAATATTAGACAAGTGCACCCTACTTATGAATTAAACTATGTCATGGAAGTGTAGCAAGGGTTGATTGGTCCTATAACTGCCTCATGAGATATCTAATTGAGTCATGCATGAGAAATCAATGCTTAACTAGAAATACATGTGAAATCAGAGTGTATCTAGACATAAATAGCCAACTAGGGCTCATTAAGTAGTTAACTAGGCTGAAAACTACTAATAGAAGTGAACTAACCAGTTAACTTTCCCAAACTAGCTAGTTGAAGTGCACAAATCCATTAAAATGGAGGTTAACTAATTGTAATGGTGCCTTTGACCCTAAAAAAGGGTTTAACTTGATGTGAAAGTGCCTTTGACACTAAAAAATGGTTTTTGACCATGCAACTATGTCCTTGACCATAAAATCAAGGGGAGACCCTAGTAGGAGTGTTATTGTCCCCTAAAAAAGAAAATTGATGCAAAATGAGTGTGCATGTACACCAACACCCCCCTCCCTAAGCCTAATATAGGTGAGTACGATGCACAAATTAGTGGGTCCTCACAATATGAATCCACATTAGGTATCCAAGTACATAAAAAATATCCCATAAAAGTGAGAAAAGAAGGGGAAACCCAATGGGAAACACCCTTCCACTCCCCAAAAAATAAAAAAAAATAAAAATATAAGTGAATAGTGTTGAGTAGACTTAGGCAAGCATCCTTAGCCATGGTTACTCTCATGTTCATCTATTGTCAGCTTTGTTCGATATTTCCACTTTCCACAAGAAATTCTCGTGCAAGGAGGTAGGGGTTATGGTTCCCAAGGTTGGTTGTTCATCAAAGAATAATGCTCCTCCTTCAAGGTAGCATCCCAATATGGATTTACTACAACTTGTAAAGAGGATTATGGATCTCCTACACTAACCATGTAATTATGGATGGGAATTAAGGTCTCTGTAGTAGTGAGTGCATGAGGAGGACTTTGAGAGTGTGAGTCGGTCCATCGTGTATCTATTGGACCTCCAAATAGGTATCCTATTGCATGAAGATTTTGGTGTTCCCAAATTGGTCTAGTTGTTGAATCCATGACAACCTATTCATTAATGTGAGTAATTTATTCATATAGAGTTGTAGAAGGTTCTTCCTTCGCTAAATGGATGATCTGAGTTGGTGCATCTCCCAAGATGTTAAGTTTGTGCATGGCTCCAAGGAAGGAAATATGTCTTGTGGTGAGGCCATATGATTTGAGTTTCCTAAGTCAAGAGCACTTGAAGATGATGGTTTGGAAAAGAGAGCAACAAGTACATGACCTGCATCTCATGACTTTTTAAACATTTTAGTTGAATTCCTAATATAGTCAAGAATATTGATATCTCACTAAAAAACAAGAGTTTCTAGCTAATTGTTGTCTTTCCTCATATAGTCACGTTCTTCATGATTGAATTTCTTGTAGTGAGCACATATGAATATGTCCTTGGTCTTCCAATCTTTGCAAGAGGAGGTGTATTGTGTATATATTTGATTCTACTCCTTCTTTCCCTTATTTGCAGCAAGAGCATGGGCCTTTAATGACTTTAGGGGACCCATATGAAAATGTTTATCTTTCTCATGGATAAGAGAGGAAGTAAAATCATCTTGTGTAGGCTTATTACAAGTAGCTCCAAGTACCAATTTGGTAGTATATTTAAAGGTAGAGACAAACACCGAGTATTTTAAACCCAATTTGGATATGAATTAGAGAATTAGTTGCACATCCTTCTTATTTATTCCACATAACTTCATATATTAGAAATAATGATTTGAATTTTGTTAAGAAGTCTTAAATAGTATCAAATTCACTTGGTCTCAAACCGATGAGCTCATTCTCCAACTGGTGCCTTCTCATCTCAGCATGCTTCCCAAAGAGTCCTTCCAGCAAGGTCCATACTTCATTAGGAGTTTTTCTAGCATTTGTTTGATATAAAAGGTGGGGAGAAGTTGGGATACATATCAATCCAAAAGCTTAATCCGTCTAGTTAAACCATTTTGTCCTTTTCCAAAATGGAATTTGGCTCAGTCTCAATCCCCATAATGATTATGTAAAGGCCTTTACTTCACAAGATTATCACTACCTATGACTTCCATTCATAGTGGTTGAATGGAAATATGATTATATCTATTAAGATTGATCAGCCCTAACTTATTCGTTATTATGGATTTAACCTGCAAACCTATATACAACTTGTTTAGAATCACCAAGGCTCTAGAATACCATCTGAGATTTTGAACCAATTGATATAGAATCCAAATGAAACAATAATATAGTTATCAGTCCATAGAAGAGAATACATAAGGTATTATAGTAACATAATCCTCAATAACCTAACAAAAAGGGCTCATCAAAGATGAGAATCCAATACAATTGCATAAATCAATAGAGAATTCAAGTAAATATATAAGCTAAGTAGTCTCTATTAATCAATTGAATACTCAATAAAATACATCAATGAATGATTTGCAAAAACATTTATCAATGATATGCAAGATTACATATATAAGTAACTAAGCTAGGCTTAATTACGTGCACAAGCATAAAAGCAATTTAAACTTAATATTAATCACCCTAAATAGTCAAATGCACACTCCCTAGGGATTTATGTTAACCATGCAAGTGTTCTTAAGGCTTAACTAGGATTTTGTGATAATATTAGTCGAATGTGCCCTCCTTAGGAAGTAAACTAGGTTGAATGCAAGTCTAGCAAGGGTTAATTGGTCATAGAACTACCTCATGAGGTAGTTAACTTAGTCATGCATAGAAACTAGCATTTAACCAGGCATGCATGTGAAAATGGAGTGTAATTGGACCTAAATAGCCAGCTAGAGTACATTAGGTAGTTAACTAGGTCAAAAACTACTTAATAGAGTGAATTAATCAATTAATTAGGCCGAAACAGTTAATTGAAGTCCACAAATTTCTAAAAAGGGGGTTAATTGATTGTAAGGGTGCCTTTGACCCTAAAAAGGGGGATTTGGCCATGCAACACCAACAATCTCGATGCTCATATGGAATCCACAACATGTATCCCTTGATAACCAAAAATCCCAACAATTGAATCCTCTTTATTTTCTTCTTTCTGCTTCAAAAGACTAGTTCCTTACATTCTCTCTTCTTATGTCATCATTGATGGAATCTCCAACAAGTCAACCTTTCTCACTTCCCACCTTTTCTATCATATCTTCCTATAGATATAGATTTGCTACCACTAGATCTCTCATGATTTCACTCCTTGGAGAGAACCCTAGTTACAAAATGCTATGAATCAATTTTTATCTAAGAAATTATTCTCCTTGTCTCCTCTTGCAACAATTGACCCACAATCTCCTCTAACTTGATATTTTCTAACTTTGTAGCTTTGTTGATGGAAACTATCATATTCTCCCAAGAATTCATAAGACTAGAAAATAAGGCTATACATCACTCATTGTCCTTTACTTTGTCATTGGTAGCCTTGAGCTTATTAAGCAAGCCATTGAAGGAATTAAGGTGATTTGCAACATTATCACCATCCTTCATCTTCAAAACATACAACCTCTTCCTCAAGCATATCAAATTCGTAGGGGATTTAGCCTCATACAGTAACCCAATCTTATCCCAAAGCTTATTTATCACAGTTTCCCCTGACACTCTCATTAACACATAATCGAATACATTAATGCCAATCAAGGCCACAATGGACTTATCATTCACCTTGTCCAAATCCTTCTACTCCATAATGTTGGGCTTCATGTATGTCCTTCATGATGACTTCCTTCTACTCTCTTTCAATAAGCAAACATTCCATCTTCAACTAGACCATTGAATTTCTCAACCTCCAAATGTTTAGATGTGATTTCTCCTACCAAATATATCTTCTCTAGACAATCATATTTGTCTAACTTTTCAATCAAGACCTAAAAAAACAAAGACTCAAGAACCCAACATCCCACAAAATGAGTTTCTTCAACTTATGGCAAAGGTGTTGCTTAAAACCAACAACCACTTTAACACAAATGGTTAAAACCTTAAAAGCAACCTACAACCATCAAAGAAGAATCCACAACACACTAATACTCAACATAAATATAGAATTCAACATCTTAGGATAACCATGACAAATAAGCATACACATTCACATAGAAGTTTTCTTCAATGGGATAAAAAATCGTCGGCCTTGTTATTTTATCCTGTTTCATAAAAACAACACTACATCTACTATCTGGAAAATAGATAATTGTTTATATATATATATATATAATAATTAAAATGAATTTACACAAAATTCTTATAAATTTTAGTATTAAAAATTATTGTTATTGGTTAAACAATGAGATGGAGAAACAGTTAGACAGAAATAGAATGACTATGAACCCTAATTTTATAAAACATTTGGAATATTTTACTAATTCGCTTCAAAATTTTCGAAAAAAGACACATATTTATACAAACATATTTTATTCTAAAAATATTCCATCAAGTTGGCAATCCAAATCACGCAGATATGACAACGGATGGATCTATGAAGTACGACATGGACTGAGCTATCGTAGAGGGAATCACGAGAGTACACTGCCCTACTTATCCACTAATGGCAATAGTTATTGAAAGGCGTCACTATTGTTCACTGTTTTACACTTTCTCACTAATGAATTTTTCCTTCAAACCTTCAACAAAGCTCTCAAGGTTTTTGTCGGAAGATCCTCCCACTCGCACTGCAGTTCTGGCACCATCTTTCAAGGCCTCGACATTTTTCTTCACCTCCCTGCCTTCGTCACTGAATAATTTTCTGATAGCGTGAGATATATCTTCCCTCAGTATCAGCCTGCTAGCTCCCGCCTGGCCGTCTCCTTTCAATCTGAATCCAATCTTCCATTCATCGGCCATGAGCTTGCAGTTGGTGAACTGATCCGCCCAAAACGGAAGCCCTAACATGGGAACTCCAAGAGCTATACTTTCAAGCATTGAGTTCCATCCGCAGTGAGTAATGAATCCGGCAACAGAGGGATGGGATAACACTTGCAGCTGATTGCACCATGGAACAACCAGCCCCTGCCTTCCGATCTCATCCAGAAAACCTTCGGGTAAGCAATCTGAGACGGTTGAAGAGACTATGTCCGGACGAAGAACCCAGAGGAAGAACTGTCCGCTGCCTTTGAGACCCATCGCTATTTCCTCCAGCTGAGCTTTAGTGGCATGAATCAAACTCCCAAATGAAACGTATATAACCGAACCATTAGGCTTCGAATCCAGCCACTCGGAAGAGTCATATTGTGTCCAAATGCTCGTTCCAACTCTTGTGTCATCAGAATATTCACCGTTCAAAAAACCCGACGGAAGCAGCGGACCAACATGCAAAACAGGAGGTTGTAAATTCACTGCTTTGCTTTCGAGATCGTCAAAAGAATTACCGAGAACCCAATCTGCTTCGCGACTTAACTGAAAGGACTTACGTAACAAACCAAGAATGTACTGAGAGTCAGCGTCTGACTCCTGGATGAAGGATGGAAGATCTCTTGCTTCTAAGATTGGGACGCCAGGGATATAATCAATCAAAATGCTGCCCTCATCAACTGCAGGTAAATGCCATTCACAATAAATAAGTAAAATGAGATCTGTCTATATCAATCATGACCATATATTTAAAAATCATGATAATAAAATGAGATAGGTCTATATCAACTATGACCACATATTTAAAATATTTAAAAATGATTGATATTGGTATCACATTTAAAAATGTGGTTGTTGCTATACTAGGATATAAAGTGGCTATAAAGTATACTTTTAAGGCATTTCTTTAAACTTTAGATCTTGACAAAGTAGCCATAGAGTGTATTGTTAAGACATTTCTTTAAACTGAAATATCAATAACTATTTGCTTATTAATACACAAAGTGGCTATAAAATGTACTATTAAAGTATTTCTTTAAACTTGATATATCTTAACAAAGTAGCTAAAGAATGTATTGTTAAGACATTTCTTGCTATGATCTTGTAGATACACAAGATATAGTGGTAGCCCATAAGAATGGACAGGTATTTTGTTTATTAGTGCATAAAGTGGCTATAAAATGTACTATTAAAGATATGTGAAGAAGTTTGTTAAGATTTCCAATGGGTTGTTAAATTTCTTTGACTCCTTAGGAATTGCAGGAAGGTGATTTTTGGGCTGAAAAAAAAAATATTTTTCAAGCTTCCATATATCTTAACAAAGTAGTTATATAATGTATAGCTAAGACATTTCTTGCTGTGATAATGTAGATACACAAATAAGGTATAAGTATAGTGGTAACAGATAAGAATGAACAGGTATAGTGGTAGCGGATAAAAATAGAGTTTGCTGATTCCCTAGTAAAAAAAACAGAAACAAAACAAAAACTATTTGCATACTGATGAGCAGGATTTCGAAAGAAAAAAACTATTTAAACCATGCAGAAGCCTTACCGGTTCCTTCGTGAAAAGATTGACGGACATCCTCGAGCATATGTAAGTGATAATAGATTGAATAAAGAACCGTGGGCTGTGTCCAAAACGAAACCCAGGGAATACCTAATTTCTTAGTGACTTCAAATGACCAGAAAAGTATGGTATCAGCTATGACACACGATATGGGAGGCCCCGTCTTGTTGAGATTGTGAAGAAGCTTCTCCAACTCTCCTCCCATGTTATCCACAGACCGCATAAAATCGTTGAATCCGGCGGACCGATCGAAATCCAGAGGTAAACCATCAGAGATTTGAGCAGAGCGAATATCAAGACCCAGATTACGGGCTTCCTTCTCAATAGGATCGTCTTGTTCAGCACTGTGAGAATGAGCTTTCATGATCTGCTGGTGTCTCTGGTGCGTGGTAACGAAAGTGACTGTGACACCCTTGGAAGCCAGCTTCTTCGCAAACTGCATCATGGGAGTCATGTGACCCTGCGTCGGGTATGGTAACACAAGAGCATGCAAGTGTTCCGGATTGCGAGCCATCTGATTCTTGGATTCTGAGCTACGTCGTTCCATGGCTGCTGGGTATGGTAATTAATGCACCACTTAGATTGCTACAGGCATTGGAAGATAAGGTTTGCGAGGAAGGCAAACAAGGCACGGAATTCCCGGAAGGTTCAGGGCATCTACTGGTGGAGAAGAATTCCGTGTATTTAACCATCTCTTGCTCTTCAGCGACCATGTGATCTTGGTCGAATAGCCACTTTTATGGACCAGGACAAAATGTACTCCAAAAGCTAGCAACTTCTTTAAGAGAAGGAATTCCGTGTCTGCAAAGATCTCTTGTGATGTATTGATAATGTGATAGTTGCTGAGTAGGATGTGTATAATTCCATGTATTTAATGGTCCCTTGTTCTTCATTGATGGTATGCTATTTGTCGCTTATGATTATTTTTGAGTTACAGTGGAGAATTTTGTTGGAGAATTTTGTTTCTCTCGAAATGTTTGATCTCATCAGTGGAATCTCTTCGTATATAGGGGATCAGCTTCCAATTTAAAGTTAATGGATTATCATTATATATATATATATATTCGCAAAAATTATAAACTATGTATGAAAACCATGTAGGTAAAGTTTCATGGTCTAATACAATAAATACTAATTTATGTAAAGATCTAACTGTATTTTATTTCAAGTTTCAGTTTTAATGTTATCCATTAACATTTTTAGAATAATATTTATGGTTAAGTAAATATATATAAAATATATCAAATTATTAGTCTTTAACTCAGATCAGTATAAAGGGATAAATATTTTGATGTCTAATTTTTTTTATCTTAAGCAATTATTTTATGAGAGGATATAAAAAAATTTTAATTTTTTTTTTTTAATTTTATGTTAATTACATTACTTTTTTTTTATGGTGTTATTTTAGGTTTTCAACATTTTTCAAGCATGTTTTCCATCTTATTTTGTTATTCCGATTGGAAATCTTTAAAAAAATTTAAAATCACATATATTAACTATGGAAATTGCATAATTTCAATGTCATGGGGGTACTCAAGGGTTCTGAGATCCAAAAACACAATTTAAACACTTCCAAATCTAGATTTTACTATAAAAAAAAAATACAGAATTTCAACCAAAACTCACCTTAAAATTCAAAACTTCAAATAAATAAACTACTCCTTCAAAATCTCTTCAACTTTAAAATTACTTACTAACTACATCATTAGAATTTACTTTTAAGTGTGTTTATGTATATATGGCCATTATTTATTATAAATCATTTATATTATTTAATTAAATTTTTTTTTTTAATTTTTTTAATAATTTATTTTATATAAATAAATCATTAAATATTGAATAATTAAAATTTATTTATAAATTTTAATATAATATAAAAATATATAATAATGATTTACCAAATTTCATATAATTTCATTGATTCATTTCTTATCACATTTTCTTGTTGATAAATATTTAAACCACTTATAAATGAAAAATCAACTCTATGGATCATAATATGTAAAAGATTTACAATTTATAAGATCTTAAATATTAAAATTTAAAATTTTTGGTTTAGGTTTCTATAGTATATATTTGAGAAAATGATGAAGATGATGATGAAGATGAACGTTCACTAATAGCAATTTAGCAATTTTGGTTTATCAGATCTTAAGAAGATTAATACTTGGTTTGTTTTAAACTTTTGTTCATATGCTCAAAAAGCTTGGTAAGAAGCTTTCCAACCTCACTATAGTTTTGGCAAGTTAGGAGGTTAGCAAGGTTTGTATTGTAGCAAATAATATGAAACTCATATCTAATGTGGGTGTAAGCAGGGCACTCTAAAAGAAAGTGATTTTCATTCTCAAAGCTCATAGACTCACAAAGATGGCAAACCCTTTCTGCCCACGTAGTTTTGAGAATAGACCAACGCCCTATTTCGCTATAAAGCTCATAGGAGTTTGTTATAATCTTGGCTATATTAATTTTCTTCTTTGAACTAGTTACTATCAAGAGATATTTATGATCTTCCAAATTAGGGTTAATGACCTCCTTATAGTATCTTAGTTTTCTCTTAACCGCTAAATTTTCCCCGCACAACAATTTCTCTTTAAACTTAAAGGTAATAATATTTTTGACATTATCGACATTCTCTAAAGTGTCATTTTCATCAATGGCCCAATGGTCTAACCAAGCCATCGTATTTTTACACCAACTCCGCTTGAGGCATAGTTGGTTTTGACTTGAATTTAAAGCAATTTTAGGAAATCTCTTATTTCCCATGTTATTTATCTTGTGCTTGTATATCAGGTACCTAGTCATATGCTCTCCATAGAGAAATACTCACTTCTATGAGGAGAATAGCATAAGGTGTATTGCTTTTAATTTTGAGGTTATAAGTTATAAACCACTTCGGATTTCCTCAATCTTTCTCCAAGATTCTCTAGAAATGTTGCACCCCCATACTTCACAACCGTATAAGATAACAAGGATGACAAGAGATTCAAAGATGAACCTCTTTTTTTATCCCACATGACCAAGTTGGTTGATTTACAATTATTTTCAAGACCAAAATAAGCTTTCCATCCTCCATTAATCATTTTCTCAATGTTATGAACCTTCCAATTGAGCTTGTGATGAATATCAATTCCAAGATATTTGTAAGAAGTCACTTGTCATAAAAGAGGATGATAACTATCCTAGCTAAGATCGAACACGCCTGCTTCTTCTAAACATCTTTCTAGTTTATCGATAAAAAAAATACAAATATTACAAATACAAAACACACACATATTTTCTAAACATCTTTCTAGTTTATCGATGAAAAAAATATAAATATTACAAATACAAAATATAAATACAAAACACACACATATATATAATAACCAATTAGTAGTAAGTAGCAAATATAGATATCATCAATTTGATATTTAATTTTTTGAAGTGGACTATTTTGGCATGTAAAATGTTATTTAATGACTATTTTTTACCTATAAAATCTCAATTTTTAGTAGAACAATCTTAGATCAACTTTGGCCTATTGCAACTTAAACAATTTAAGGAATCACTTGGTTATCTTTTGAGTTTTATTTATGTGCTAGAAAAGCTTTAGGAGAAGCATTCATAGATCACCATAGTTGTGATGAGTTAAAAGATTAGGAAGGTTAGTATTGTATAAACTAGCAAGCCATATTAATTAATAATATGGTTTATACACTTTTAAATGTGTGGCCATGGTTGATATAAGTTGGTGAGCATATATAAGCTATATTATTAATTAATATGGCTTGCTATTTGGAACAACTTCTCACCAATAAAACTATTATTCTAATAAAATTTAAATATAAATACAAAAATATAATATTAAAATCAATTATATTATTTACATAATAATAATAATGATAATAAATATTAGTATGATTTAATAATAATAATAATAATAATAAAATATTAGTATGGTTTAATAATAGCCATCATTAATATTAATCTTAAAATTATTATAGTAATAATCATATTAAAAAAAAATTATTTTTAATAATAATAATAATTATTATTATTATTATTATTATTTATATAATGATTTTTGAAAAAAATATAAATAATAATAAGATAGTTATAATTATTTAATGTGATTAATAATATAAAAATGATAATAAATATTAATGATTAATATGATTAAAGTATCACAATAAGTATTACTATAATATAATTAATAATATAGGAATTAATGTTTAAAAAATTAATATTATTTAATAGTTAATGTTTAGTATTTAATGCAATAATTATAATTAGTTTCATATGATTAATAATATATATGAAATTTACAATTAATATTAATGATAATATTATTAAAGCATTATTGTAAAATAATTAATATTTAAAATTTAATGTTTAGATAAAAAATCATATTATTTAATAGAAAATGTTTAATAATTAATAATTTATATCAAATGGATAATACTTAATGATTTAATATTTAATAAATGGTAGAAATTAAATATATAAATATTTTTATACCATAAATGTGATAACTATTTTTAATATTAATATTATGGAGAGTGGTTATGTTCTTTAATAGTTATGTCACATTATAAACGTTATAAAGTGTTAGTTTCAATATGACATATTTTAATATTATTAAAAATTAATTTAAACATCTCATTGTTGACCATAGTTGACTTTGGTTAACCATGTTTGACTATAGGAAACCATGGTTGACCAGGCTTCATTATGGTTGACCATGGTTGAATTTGGTTGACCATACTTGACCATGCTTGACTGTGGTTGACCATGGTTGACTTTGGATATTCATGGTTGACGATGGTTGTTCATAGTAAACCATCGTTAAGCATGGTTGACCATGGTTAACTATGATTGAATTTGGTTTACTATGGTTGATTATGGTTCACCATAGTTGATTATTGTTGTCTATGGTTGATTATGGTTGACCATAGTTGACTATGGTTAACCATGGTCAACCATGGTTGATTATGATTGATTATCATTGAACATGGTTAATTATAGTTGGTTGATTAAGGTTGGTTAACCATGGTATACTATGGTTGACCATGGTAAACTTTGGTTGACCATGGTTGACTATGCTTGAACATGGTTGACTATGGTTGACTATGCTTGACCATGGTTGGCCATGGTTGACTATACTTGATTATGCTTGACCCTTGTTGACCATGGCTCACTTTGGTCAACCATGGCTGACTATGGCCGACCATGGTTGATTATGGTGACCAAGGTTGACTATGGTTAGTAGATTAAGGTTTGTTGACCATGGTAGACTATGGTTAACCATGCTTGACTATGGTTGACCATGGTTAACTATGCTTGAACATGGTTGAATTTGGATGTTCATGGTGATGATAGTTGACCATGCTTGATTATGGTTAACTATGGTTGACTATCGTTAACGTTTTTTTTACAATGGTTGAATTTAGTTGACCATATTTGACTATGGTTGACCATCCTTGACTATGGTTGACTTTGGTTGACCATGGTTGACTATGTTAAAATTTGATATTCATGGTTGACTATGGTTGACCATGGTTGATTTTGGTTCAGCATGGTTAAATTTTGTTCACCATGCTTGACTATGGTTGACTTTGGTTTACAATGGTTCATTATGGTTGGCCATGATTGACTTTGGTTAACCATTATTGATAATGGATGACTTTTTTTACAATGATTGACATTGGTTGACCATTGTTTACTTTAGTTAACCATGGTTGACCATATTTGACCATGCTTCACTATGGTTCACCATGCTTGACTTTGGTTGGCCATAGTTGACTATAGTTGACCATGGTTGAGTTTCGATGTTCATGGTTGACAATGGTTTACCATGGTTGACTTTGGTTAACCATGATTGAATTTCGATGTTCATGGTTAACTATAATTGACCTTGGTAGACTTTGGTTAACCATGGTTAACTATTGTTGACCATGTTTGAATTTGGTTGATCATGGTTGACTATGGTTGACCATGGTCGAGTTTGGATGTTCATGGTTAACAATGGTTGAATGTGGTTGGCCATGGTTGACTATGATTGACCATCGTTAACCATAGTTGATTATAGCTAACCATGGTTGACTATAGTTGGCCATGGCTGACTTTGGTTGACCATGTTTTACTATAGTCAACCACAATTGACTAGGCTTAACTATGGTTCACCATGGCTAACTATGGTTGACCATGATTGAATATGGTTGAATTTAGATGTTCATGGTTTATGATGGTTAACAATGGTTTACTGTGGTTGACTTCGGATGTTCATGGTTGAAGATGGTTGTTCATGGTTAACAACGGTTAAGTATGGTTGACCTTAATTAGTTGACCATGATTAAGTATGGTTGATTTTGGTAAACTATGGTTGATTATTGTTGGCCATGGTTGACTTTGGTTGACCATAGTTGATTTTTTTACAATGGTTGACTTTGGTTTACCATGGTTGACTTTAGGGTACCATATTTGACTATGGTTGACCATGCTTGACTTTGGATATTCATGGTTAACTATGGTTTACTATAATTGGCTTTGGTTGACCCTTGTTGACCATGGCTGACTTTGGTTGACCATCTTTGACTATAGTCAACCACAATTGACCATGACTGACTATGGTTGACCATGGTTGACTTTAGATGTTCATGGTTGATGATGGTTAACAATGGTTGACTTTGGATGTTCATGGTTAACAATGGTTAAGTATGGTTGACCCTAATTGGTTGACCATGATTAAATATGGTTTATTATGGTTGACTATGGTTGATTATAGTTAGCAATGGTTTACTTTGGTTAACTATGGTTGACCATGGTTTACTAGGGTTGACTTTGGTAGACCATAGTTGATTTCTTTTACAATAGTTGACTTTGGTTGACCATGGTTGACTTTAATTGACCATATTTGACTATGATTGACCATGCTTAACTTTCATTGACCATGGTTGAATTTGGATATTCATGGTTAATTATGGTTGACTATAGTTGCCTTTGGTTGACCTTGGTTTACTATGGTTGAAAATGGTTGACCATAGTTGACTATAGTTTACCATGGTTGACTTTGGCTGACCATGTTTGATTATAGTCAACCATTGTTGATGATGCTTGACTATGGTTGAGCATGGTTGACTTTGGTTAACTATGGTTGAGTATGGTTGACCATGATTGACATTGGATGTTCACGGTTGATGATGGTTAACCTTGGTTAACTGTGGTTGACCATGATTGATTGCAGTTGACTATGGTTGACCATGGTTGACTTCGGATATTCATGGTTAAGAATGGTTGACTCTAATTGCTTGACTGTGGTTACTTATAGTTGATTGTGATTGACTATGGTTGATTATGGTTTACTATAATTGATTATGCTTGACTATGGTTGATTATGGTTTACTATAATTGATTATGCTTAACTATGGTTGATTATGGTTGAGCATGATTGATTATAGTCAAACATTGTCAACCATGGTCAATTATAGTCAACGATGGTCAACCATCATTAATCACTATGGTAGATCATGGTTGAACATGGTTGACTATAGTTGACCATGGCTGACCTTGGTTGACCATGTTTGACTATATTCAAACATGATTGACCATGATTGACTATGGTTGACCATGGTTGACTTTAGATGTTCATAGTTGATGATGGTTGACTTTGGATGTTCATGGTTGTTCATGGTTAACAATGGTTAAGTATGGTTGACACTAATTGGTTGAACATGATTAAGTATGGTTTATTGTGGTTGACTATGGTTGATTATAGTTAGCCATGGTTTACTTTGGTTAACTGTGATTGACCATGGTTGACTAGGGTTGAATTTGGTAGATCATAATTGACTTTTTTATAATGGTTCACTTTGGTTGACTTTAGTTGACCATGGTTAACCATATTTGACTATGATTGACCATGCTTAACTTTTGTTGACCATGGTTGAGTTTGGATATTCATGGTTAACTTTGGTTGACCATGGTTGACTATAGTTGGATTTGGTTGACCTTGATTTTACCATGGTTGACCTTGGTGAACCATGGTTTAATCTGGTTGACCTTGGTTTACTATGGTTGAAAATGGTTAATCATCGTTGACTATAGTTGACCATGGTTAACTTTGGCTGACCATGTTTGACTATAGTCAACCATTGTTGATGATGCTTGACTATGGTTGATCATGGTTGACTTTGGTTGATTATGGTTGAGTATGGTTCACCATGATTGACTTCGGATGTTCATGGTTGATGATGGCTAACCATGGTTAACTGTGGTTGACCATGATTGATCGCAATTGACTATGGTTGACCATGGTTGACTTTGGATGTTCATGGTTGAAGATGGTTGTTCATGGTTAACCATGGTTAAGCATGGTTGACCTGAATTGCTTAATTGTGGTTAACTATAGTTAATTATGGTTGACTATGGTTGATTATGGTTTACTATAGTTGATTATGCTTGATTATGCTTGATTATGGTTGAGCATGGTTGATTATGGTTGATTATGGTTAACCATGGTTGATAATGGTTAACCATGGTTGACTATGGTTAACCATGGTTAGAAATGGTTTATTATGGTTGACCATGGTTAATTATTATTGGTTGTCCATGGTAGAATCATGGGTTGACTTTGGTAGACCATAGTTGACTATGCTTAACCATGGTTGAATTTGGATGTTCATGGTTGATGATGGTTGACCATGGTTGACTATGGTCGACCATGATTAACTGTGGTTGACCATCCCTTAATATGGTTTACATGGTTGAATTTGGTTTACCATAGTTGATTTTGGTTGAGCATGGTTGACTTTAGTTGACTTTGGTTGAGCATGGTTGACTTTAGTTTACCATGTGACCATATTTTGGTATGGTTGACCATGCTTAACTATCGTTGACCATACTTTACTTTGGTTGACTATGGTTGAATTTCGATGTTCATGGCTCACCATGGTTGACTATGGTTCACCATGGATGACTTTAGTTGACTGTGGTTGAATTTGGTTTACAATGGTTGATTATGGTAAACTATATTTGACCCTACTTGGTTGACTATGGTCCACCATGGTTGACTATGGTTGACACTAGTTGCTTGATCATGGTTGACTATCTATAACAATGGTTATTCATGGTTGACCAAGGTTATTCATTATTAACTATGTTATTGATGGTCCTCGATAATTATTTATAATTGACCATGATTGACTATAGTTGAATATAAATGTTTATTTATTGTTGACTTTGGTCAACCATGGTTGTTCATGATTGACCATGGTTGACTATCATTGGTTGACTATGTTTATTAATGTTGACCATGGTTATTCATGGTTAACCATAATTATGACACATGGTTGACCATGGTTATTGTAGTGCTGTTCCTCTATGGTTATGACACTTGCAACATTCCCCAACTGATTTTAAGTACAATTTCCAAGAATTATTTTATCGATAAATGTAAAGTTATATCATTTTAAAAAAATTGTATTATAACTTTAAGTTTAATTTCTAAAAAATTAATAAAATGAATTTTATGTTTGAGGTTGATATTAACGTTTTATAATATTCAAGTTCACATTAATGTTAATATTAATGATAATAATAATGTTATTTTTATGTTATAAAAAAAATCATATTTTTTAACAGAGGAAAAAAGTGTACTTTTGATATTCTATTAGAATCAAAAAGTATTTAAACTATTCATTACAATCAAATGGATGTTGGAGTTCAGTCATCACTGTATCAACAGAAACAAATCTGAAGTTCAAAGTCTACCCAAACAGGAGTAACTGAATCAAGAGCTAGAGAAAAAGTATCAAAATACAAAAACGTTTAAGGACGTGAACTAATCAGCAAAAAAGGAAAGATTCCCAAATCTGTGAGACAATCAACAATGAACTATGCCCAGTATAAGGTACCTTCACTTCCTTTTAATGCTTCCTTCGAGAGAAGATCATCCAACCTGTTCTGCTCCCTATAACTATGATTGATTTCTAGATGCATAAAAAATTTGAGTTCTTCAATAATTATGTGGCACCACGGAAGAAGATCGATCTTTTGTAGTTTGTACTCACCAAGTGCCCATTTAATAGTTACTCTCGAATCGCCAAATATAGCCAAGGAAACAATACCAAATATTGATGCCACTTTGCATAAGATGCAAAATGCAAGCAGCTCGGGCTTCATGTTTGTTCTAGATCCAAAAAATAGTTTCAAACAGAAATAATGTTCATTATTTATAATGAGGACAACACCTGCAGCACATAACCCTTCGTGAGTTGCCCCATCAAAGAAACCAAGTGCTCCATTTCTAAACAGAATTTGTTTAGGAATCCTAGGTTTATCAATTTGTATATTCCATGTGGAGAGATCTTTGACCTAGTTAAGGTTTTGCCTAACAATAAAATCCATGGGTTCCAGCTCATTGTCAAAGATGCATTTGTTCCTAACTCTCCAAATTCTCCCAGAGATGATAGCTGGGAGGAAATCAAATTCCTTACAATTCCTCTGCCAATTGTAAAAAGTTTGACCAAAAAGTACACCATGCCACATCTGTGTAATATTGAGAGAGGAACTAACCATTTTCCATATAGATGTGGTGTAGTTACAGTTGATAAGAAGGTGACTTACCGACTCTTCATTTTTTTTGCAAAGAAAGCAGATGCTTGGACCTTGCCAACCTTTCTTTTGAAGGTTATCCCAAGTTTTGAGATAGTCTTGGAGGGCGAACCAAATGAAGCATTTGATTTTTAACGGAATACACCAATTCCATAAAGCATGGTACCACCAATCCTGTGCAATACAAATATTTTCCTTAACAATGGCCAAGTATGTTGATTTTGTAGTAACAATACATTTTTCTGTGTTTGATGTCCAAATTACTGAATTTGAGTTGTTACTTAGTCTGCAACCTGTAGCATTAAGTCTGAAGATATAGTCTTCCCAAATTGAAGCCCACCTACCAACCAAACCTAGATCTGCAGCAGAGAACCAATAGCTCTTTTATGGATTGTCCCTTCCATTTTTTCTTATATCTCCTAATGTATGAGAACCAAAATTTGAAAGAAAGTATAAAAGATATGGAGGGATTTTGTAATCGTCTCCCAATCCAATGATTGGGTCTATACCAAATAAGACATGTCTAATGTTGCCTACTTTCCATCCCAAGTATTTTCCAATCCAACCATAAAGTTTCATGAAACCATTCCAAATAGAGTGGGAGGGATTGTTACAGGATTTCTTTCCATATCTGATCCAACTAAGTCCATCCATTTTGATATATTTAACTTTCAGGATTTGTGACCAAAGAGTATATCCAAAAAGTCCTTGCCAAAAGCTTTTGAGCCTTAGAGCCATACTGAACCAGTGAAGATTCTTGATGCCCCAACCTCCAAATTCGTTTGGGGTAGAGAGTCTACTCCAGCTAGACATGACCAATTTACCTTTTTCTTATCCTCCCGACCAAAGGTAATCGAAGATGATTTTCCTTATAGAATTAATGATAGAGTTGGGAACTTGTGAAAGCGAAAAACAAATAAACAAGAATACTTGTAAGAACAGCTTTGATGAGGGTGAGCCTACGTCCAATAGAGAGCAACCTGAAGGTCCAGTTTTTTATTCTTTTTCAAATTTTTGGATGAGCCACAGCCAATCCTTTTCTTTATAACCATTCGGTTTTAGGAAGTATCCCAAATACTTGAACCCTTCAACCAGACTGTGACTCTTATATGGAAGAAAGTTTCTAAGAGTTTCTAGTGAATTTTCACTCAAATTGTGAGCGTAGAGAGTAGACTTCATAAATCTCACCTTCATTCTTGAGGCAAGATAAAAGAGATTAATGATGTCCACATATGATTACCATTCTTCAGATGAATATGAACCAAAGATTAAAACATCATCGAAGAACAGTAAGTGTGTGATGAACACAGCAGCAGAGATTTTTACACCTTTGACTTTACCTTTAAGTTTGGCATCTAATATAAGTCTGCTTAATCCCTCTATGATGAGAAGAAAGATCAATGTAGAAAGTGGACATCCTTTCCAGAATCCTCTACTGCTTTTGAAAAAGTCTGAAGGAGCACCATTAACCAACACTGCAAACTGAGCAGATTAAACACAAGCTAAGATCCAATTGACAACAAGAAGTGGAAGCCCAATTTTAATTAAGATTAGTCTTAAAAATACCCAATTAACACAATCATAAGATTTTTCTAAGTCCATTTTTAGGAGCATCGTTTTGAGATTTTCCTACTTGATAGAATGGATAGCTTCCTGAGTGATGCCTATAGCATCAAGGATCTGTGTGTCACGGAGAAAACCAAATTGCTCAGCAGACAGTGAACATGAGAGAAAAGGCTTAATTCTGATAGAGATAATCTTGGTGATTAGCTTGTACACAAGATTGCAAAGGGCAATCGGCCTGAATTTTGAGAAATTTTTTGGCTTGCTGCACTTGGGAACCAGAGTAAGATAGGTTGAGTTCAAAGCACTCGATACAAAGCCTTCTTTCCTAGAGAACTCAACCATGTACAACAAATATTTACCCATGATATCGAAGAAATGTAAAAAGAGATCAACTATCCAACCATCTGGGCCAGGAATTTTTTCCTTTGCAAATTGATGGAGTGCAGATTCAATTTCTTCAAGAGTAACCTCTTTCCCAATTTCAAGACCATCAATGTCTTCAAAAAAATTTGGGAACAATTTTATAACATGTAGCTCTGCTTCCAAGGAACGATGATATTTTTCCTTAAAGATATCATTGAAGTAGTTTAATGCATGCTTTTTGTAAATCTAGTTGTCCTTTAATAGCATAACCATTTTCATCAGTGAGGTCCCAGATGGCATTAGTATTCTTTCTTTGGGAGGCAAAGGAGTGAAAAAATATAGTATTATTGTCACCCAAATTTATCCAGAGCGCCCTGCTTTTGAGACGCCACTCCATCTCTTCTTGTTTTAGCATCAAATCTTTTTTGTATTCAAGAATCTGAATTTGTGCTTTGTCTTTTGCAGAGATTGAAAAATCAGTATTTTTAGCATAAATATGACTAATTTTGTTTTGCAGGTGGAGGAACTCTTCCATGTCTTTCAATTTTTTATCTTTGACCTAAGATTTAACTTCCACCTTGAGTATTTTAAATTTGTGAACTAACAAGTCCATCGGATTTAGGTGATCAGAATTCTGAATGTTGTTCCACATAGACTTAACAAAAAGACAAAAATCTTCTTTTAGAAGCCAAGATATGTTAAACTTGAAGGGGTACTTTAGATTTCGTATGATATCATCAAACTGAAGAAGGATAGGCCAGTGGTCAGAGATTTTTTATTTTTCAACCCATGACCTGTATCTCTGGATTTTTTGTAGAAGAGTGGACTTTATAATGTATCTATCCAGCCTTTTCTAAATCCCCTCCGCTCCACATCTTCCATTAGTGCAAGTAGGCTCGAAAACAGATGGGGCCAAATCTATTAACCCATATCTCTCAAAGATACTGTTGAAAAAACCAGACAAAGGATCTAATCTTGACGAATGACCCCATATTTCAGCAGCTGAGGTTGTAAAATTTAAGTCACCAACGATTTTAAGATTATCAAAATTCAAAATTCCAGACAGGGAGAGAGAGGTCCAGAAGGGATCCCTATTTTTATAGGGCCCATATATGTTAAAAATGAGACTTTTAGATCAAGGTTAAGAATGTAGCCAACTAAAAAAAGTCCCCAGTTTGTTTTGTAGGAAGTAAACTGAAAACATTTATGGTCTCGGCAAGTTAAAAGCCCACTAGATAAACCCAAAGCACTTAGTCCATAAATTTCCCAACCTGGAAGTATATTAGCAATAGTCTCAATATCCATAGAGTTGGGACACATACTTTCTTGGAGGAGAACTAAACCAGGATTAGTAGCTTTTAGGAGCTTAGATAGGGCCCTAATCCTAATATCCCTACCTAGACCTATGATATTTAAAGAGAGAAAAGACATTAAGGAACCAACTCACAGGGCTTATGCGCTCTAAGTGCCCTAGGGGAAACAGTTTTTTGTTTGAAGACTGTTCAAGTGGAGAGGTTTGCAATCTAATGGACAAAGGGACAAAATCCGAACTCTCGAAGTTTAACTAGACAGAGTTGGAAGATTTTATTTTATTTTTTTCCTAATTGTCACATTTTGAAATCTTATGGACTCGAGCCCCAAGGTATTAGGGTTGTTTGAGGGGTTTTTCGAGTAAATAGTAAGCGTGGAGATAAAAGCATTAATCTCATAGTTTTTATAACCACATTCTAAAAGCAGTGAATTACTGGGAGGGCAGATGATGGATCAGCATTCCCAGGGGGATTGAGATCAGGTAAAGGGGATTTGGAAGAATGTTGTGGGGGAGTAATAATAGATGAGGCAAACTGGTATTTAGGGAGGAGGGTAGGGTTTGAAGGAGAACCAGCTCGAGGGAAGTCGAACTCAAGTTAGGGCTAGAGTCAAGGATTTCAACCAGATCAGTATCCTTTAATAATGAAACAGAAGCCTATTTATCAATATTCTTAGAAGCAAGTGGATTAGTATTTAAACTTTTGACCCAACCAAGTGCATAAAGCAATTTATCAGAAGTAGACATTTGATGGGAAATTTTTTCTTCCACAGATTGATAAAAAGCAAGTTCTCCTTTCGATACATCTTCGTAGTGTGTAGGGAACTCAGAATTAGACTTACCTTTAACCACCAAGTCTGTTGGAGTAGGTGACAATATTCCCTTTGCAGCAGAACTAGCTTCGGAATCAACATGAAGAGTGTCCAAATTGTCTTCCAAAGAGATAGTTGTAGGACATTGACGAAGAAAAGGACAAAGTGCTTGAATATGTCCAACTTGTCGACATGTAAAACACCTAAAGGGTATTTTGTAGTAATCCAGATTTTGTATGATAATCCTTTTCCCCAAACCAATTCGATTTCTGTCGGAAGACCCTTACCCATATCAAATTCCACCAAAATTTTGGCCACTTTCTTTTCTATACCATATAAAGAGGTATTATGAGCTCTGATAAATTTACCCACAGTATTGGCCAATCCAATGAAGATGTTTTATGTCCAGCTCCAGGGGCAAGCGAGGGACCAACATCCATAAAGGACGCTTAGTAATATTTTCTCGAAGCGGGTCAAATGCAACATGCCATCGCTTGAGGATGAGCGAACCCCCTTTATAGAGCCAAACTTCTTGTAAAATAGCGTTTAAGCTAACATTTTGTGAAAAAATGAAGATAATCTAGCCATTTATGAGGAGATTGATCGTGGTGCATAATCCATTAAAGGGAGCCAGTGGCTATTAACCCATTCATAAATATCAATCTTATTTATTCGGGCGTGCTCCACTCTGCCGACTAGAGCTCTAGATGCAAGCATTTCAATTTTGTCTAGGTTAACATTAGAGCCAAGAACATATCTATGTAACCCTTCACAATCCTTAACAGTTTTCATCTTCCTACGGCGACGAGCCCCCTCACCGGTTAATCCACAGGGGCCATGTAGTTTTGCAGCAGTGCTAGAAGGGGTAGATTCAAGTGTATCATAGTACTCTCGAGGAGAACCCTCAATATTGCAAAGTTGTAAAGTGTGAGGGAGGGTAACGCACGGAGGAGTGTGAGTGGAAGCCATCACATGGGACACCCTCCACGTGTATTACAGATAAAGGAGAACTCAAGGATCGAAGAAAATGTTTTAACGGTAGTTAGAAAGTGAACCAGGACAAGGGAGGAGCCATCAAATCAACCAAAAAATGACACATAAACCAATCCATAGGGGTCAAAGGGGTTAACCCTAAAGTTGATCAAACAAAAATGTAATGGGGGAATGAACCCTAAACACAAAACCTAAGCAAAAGTAAACCTAGAACCAAAATAAAAGGACATGGAGAGGAGAAAAGAAAAACACAAGAAAGACAGATAAGCGGAACCCGAGTTTGTGTGAATTTCTGAAAAACCGGGAACAAAATGTTAAGGAGCAAGACAAAATAGGAGAAAGACATTCCCACTTTTTTCTCTTGGTTAGTACTCAACTAATCCATTGGATCAGCTTGACTCCAAGTCCTGCTGCCGTCACTCCATTAGCATCCTGTCCAAATTTCCAGATAATCCCCAAACCCTAGCTTCCCAAAGATCAGAGCTATTGTTCCCATAAAACAAATAATGTTATTAATGTTAATATTAATATTGTTAAAATTAATATTAATAATAACAAAATTAATATTAATATTAATATTTCTTAACATTACTATTAATATCAATATTAAAAACATTGTTAATATTAATATTCATGTTAACATTATTAATTATTAATTAAATAATAATTAATAAAAAATTAATCAATACTTCAACAACAATTAAGAGATCTAAAGATTCACATATCAATTGTTTTAGAGACCTCTTAATCATTTATGAAAAATACACATTGAGAAAATATGCTTTGAAATAATTAATTTTATTCATTGAAAATAAATAATAAAGTACTATAACTGATATAAATGTGTATAACAAAAATATTAGAGAAAGGATCTCAATTTGTTAGTCTCATTCATTTTCATTTGAGTTCCAATGTTTACACTTTGTCTATACATATAGTTATTTATTTCAATTTCATATTAAATTTATTTGTTAAAAACTATAAATATTATAAATGTGCACAAACTTTTTTTTAGTGATTGTCTTATAAATGTATTAAGAAAAAGTAAAAGTAAAGTAAAATTAAGTAACTACTTATAAAATAATCTAGGTAATTTAGTCAAAATTAAGTTATTATAAATTATTTATATGAAATAGCTAGATAATTTTTTATCTCAATAAGAATTTAAAATGCCAACTCCAGATGTGAAACTACTGAAAAACCAGCGAGGGAATTAAACGTTTCTCCCTCAGTTATCAGTTATCATGGAGATAGATTCCTTCCTGGCGTTAGCAATTCGATTAACTTGCAAATGCGTTTCCAGTTATCTTTTGCTGATATACACACCATTCATTAATAAGTCTTCAATCCAAAAGTTTTAGTTCCTATGATCCTATTCACTTGGTTTGGGAAATAAAATATTAATTAAAATGTTTCTAACATATTATTATAATATAAAAATTAATATTTCTACCAGCTGAGATTTGCATATAAAATTAAAAAAATAATAAAAATCCTCAAAATGGTTGTAATCACAGAAACCACATAAGCATCAGTGTTTCAACGAAGACTAATTATTAAAGTAAAAATGTTTTCAATTGTTATAATAAAAAATGATTTTAATTTAAATTAAAAAATTGAAACAGAAAACATTAAATTATATAATAGACTTACTCTTTTAAAAATGTTTATCATTTTTACGAGTAAGTCTTGAATGAATAAAACTTAAACATTTGAAATAACTAAAATCTTTATGAAAAAAACTTTCCATTATAAAACATAAAATGTTAAAATAGCTAAACCTGTTTGTATCTTTCAATTGGGCTCATTAAATTAAATGTAAATGTAAATAAAGTTGACACCTAAATCACCTATATCATTCATGTGAAATCTATATATAAAATCTTCATATTAGATCTCTGCAAATCGCTAACGATTTATATTTAAGGAAATTGTTGGAGATTTATGATAAGGACTTGCAATTATAAAACCTAAAGAGCCAAAGTGACAACCTTTAAAGGCCAAGGCCAATGTAACACCAGGGCCGAGATCTTGTAATTAATCCTTAAATAAATGCCCAGAAATAAATAAATGAGTGGTAAACAACAACTTTTCTAAAGTGTTAATGCAAAGGCTCTGGTTATATTAATTGATAGCAGTCACTCAGACTCATCAAATCCCGTCCATCCTCACAAATTGTGAGTAAGTTGAATGCCTGGACCTGGAGCTTCCCATCTCGCTGTATGTTTTGGGATGCTCTTCTGATTGCTTGAAAAATATATATAGAGATTCAGAGAGACTTTTATGCATGCTTTGAGATGTTCTTCTGATTGCTTGAAAAAAATATGAAAGATTAGAGAGATTTTTATGCTATGTTATATTCAATATAAGGTATCAACATAAATATGAATACTTAATCATAATAATTTTTTTTTTTTAAATCGGTAATAGCAAAATAAGAAAGTGATAAAAAAAAGCATAATATGAAAACATGGATGGTTCAAAACCCTTATGGGGTTTTTTGTTTTTAAGGCACATTAACAATAGATATATTAAAAAATCCTAATTATTTTGATCGAATCTCTGTGAAAACCGGGTTTTGACCCGACGCACATAATCAATTAAAATAGAGCCATCATGCTTTGTCTACACGCACATTACCTTATAAGCCCTACACTGTACTGTACAAATTAAATCCAAATCAAAGAGATCGAATCTCAATTCTTTCAATTGAATCTCGGCTGCGCAGCTATCAACATGGTTGTGCTTTGTCTCCATGCACAATAAAAAGCATTGCATTTACAAACAATCTCTATGCAGCTATTAATATTGTGGAGCTATTAATATGGTTGTGCTTTGTCTGCACCAACAAACAATTGCATTAAAAAGAAACCCTAATTCTTTTGATTGGACCTCTGCGAAAACATTTTCATTTCCCATTAAATCTCTTCACAGCTATCCATTTTTGTGAATTTGTGGTCTTGATTTATAACTGAAACGGGTGGTTGAACAGATAACGGAGAGGGAAATTGTTTCACTTGGAATCCCTTCACTTCACACGTGGAAATCTGTGAAGCATTGGCACTCTGAAGGATTGAAAAGTGAAAGGACGTTGGTTGAGTTGATAATGGAGAGAAAAACGTTTCGATTTCCTTTGCAGTTGGCAGCATTCATTCCACACTTGGAAACCGTCGCCACTTCACGTGAAGTGCCTCTTTATACGTGGAGGATTGTGATCATTATTTTGTTAATGAGTTCTTAATTAAGTTGTTAATCACTGGTCATAAAACGCTAGACATCTACCTAATTGAATGCCCACCATAGATAGTTGTTAGACGATGACCAAGGGAAAATTAGATCCATTGATCTCTAATCGGATGATTAAATGGCCAAGGAGTTGAAATCGGGACCCAAACATGAATTGTAGCATCCCGCAAAGGTTACAAACAAAACTTCTAACAAGTCTGAACTGACCTTTGTCATCAAAAAAGGACATACCCATCTGAAAATTCCAAAACATAGCAAGGAAACTTCAGGAGATACTGAACTAGTCTGCAATCATATACAAAGACCCATTATCAATATTCGAACCCTCTGACTATTTATCTTAATTTTCTCTTGTCCTTTAATCATTTATCACAACACAACTTCTCCTTAAACTTAGATGTAATAACACTTTTAATTTTGTCACTATTTTGTAGAGTGGTCCCTTCCTCAACAACTCTTCAATGATTTAGCCCAGAAATTGCATCTTTATGCCAACCTTACTTAAGCTTAGGTGGTTTTGACTAGAGTATGACCAGTCTTAGGAAGCATCTTCTCTCACATGTTTTTTATGTTGTTCTTGTGCATTAGGTACCTAGTCATAGCCATGTTGTCAATGTGAAAGTTGCTTCTTTGAGGAGGATAGGATATGGTGTATTGCCTTTAATTTTGAGATTATATGTTATAAAGTGCTTTTGTATTTTATCTTTTCTTCTCCATGATTATCTAGAGATGAAGCTATCCCAAATTTCACATCCATATAAGATAATATGAGTGACAAGAGTCCTAGAGAGGAGTTTCTTCTTGTCCTAAAGCCAAATCTCTATTGATTTACAATTGTTTTCAAGTCCATAATAATTTTTCCACCCTCCATTAATCATTTTCTCAATGTTATAGTTCGAGTTAAGTGTGTGCTTTTTATGCACCAAATTCCCAAAAGAGCATAAAATTAGAAAGAGATAATAATCCAATGCCTTGATAATGAAATAAAGAGATGAATAAGAAGCCTCTACAAGGGGGACAAAGTGTGCAATTACAATTAATACCTATCCAACTAAGAGTCAACCATACAATCACAATTAAGATCCTAGCCAAATACAATACTAATATAATAATAGAAATGTATATATAAGACTTAACATGCCCCTTCCTTTCAAACAAGTGTTGTCCTTAACACTTGATTAACTATGGATGTTTTTGCATGAAGAACTCATCTTTCCGTGTCACCTCTTCTATTGGAAGGATCTTCCACTTGATGAGGTGCTTAGTATAATTTCACAGTTGTTTAGTACATGTTTCAAGGATTGTTTCAGGCTCTAGTATGATTTTCCCTTATTCATCAATTTTTGGTACAATAGTTTGAATTAGGGTCTTGTCACCAATTACCTTTTTTAGGGAAGAAACATGGAAGACTCGATGTCCACATGAATATGGAGGAAACTTCAATTTGTTTTCCATACTTCCAATACTCTACAACACCTTATAGGAATCATAGTACGTGCGTGCTAATTTATTGTCCTTCTTTTGTTGCATGAGAGACATCTATTAGTATGGTTGTGGCTTCAAAAATACCCAATCCCCACTTCAAATTTAATTTTACTACCATATCAATCAACTTGTTGTTTCATCCTATTTTGTGATATAGCCAAGTTGTCTTTCAATTGTTGAACCTCTTGTTGGTGCTTTATATATGATCCTCCATTACTTGAATCTTATCTGTATCTTTCAAGGATGATGTCATGGATGAAGGATGGTAGCCATAAAGTGCCATAAATGGTGGCATTCTTTATAAAGTATGGAAGGATGTGTTGCACCACTATTCTACCAAGGGAAATCACTTGACCCATTGTGTTTGTTTATTGAATGCAAATAAATGAAGATACCCTTCTAGAAATTTATTCACAATCTCAGTTTTTCTATTGGACTAAGGATGGTAAGAGCAACAATGAGCCAATTGAGTGCCCAAACAAGAAAATATTTTCTTCCAAAAATTACTAGTGAAAATTGGATCTCTATCACTTACAATAATCTTGGGGATTCCATGTAGCTTTTGAATTTCTCCCATGAATGTTGTAGCTACTATACTTACTTTAAAAGGATGAGAAAGAGAAAAAAAATGAAAATACTTTTTGAGTTGATCCACCGTTGCTAATAAGATATGTTAGCTACAAAACAAAAATGACTTATTATGGTCATTTGTTGGAACATTAAGAAAAATCTCTTATTTTATATATCTTATTAATTGCATTTGGGGCCTATTTCATGCAACATATATTTCATTTTTGTTGAAAAAGACAAAGATGTTGGTAAAATAAATAAAATAGAAGAAAACAACAATAAAAATAAAACACAAGTTTTAAGTGGAAACCCTATTCTGCATAGGTGAAGCCACAGGGCAATTGAAGCTTCAATATTTTATTATTACTTGAAACAAAAATTGCAATGCTTTATTTTCTTATGATACAATGCTAAGGGTTACTTCCCTTTTATAAAATACATGTGAGTGTTTCAAAATGAACCAAAATATATTATAAGGGTCTAGAAATTTCAACATGCGAGATCCTCCCGCACATCCCTCATTAAGGGGGGTCATTCCCCGTGGGACCCCTTGGATCGCTCAACACATAAAAATCACGTGAGTGGATATTCATGTACCACTATACAAGAAAATGTTAAAGATATGGATATTGACTTCAACTCCTAACATTATGCCACTTGAATTCAATATGCAAGAAGTTCATTGTCTATGTTTTCCACTCAAATATTATTTCCCAATGTTGCCTTCATCAAACCTTCAACAATCCCGAAGAAGTTTTGCACCATTAAAAATTCTATGTCATGACCAGCTTTGTAGGCATATCTATGGTATTTTATTCAGTATCAATTTTCTCCAACACGATCCTACCTTCTTCCACCACTTTTCTTATGAAAAGGTACTTAATATCAATATGCTTCATGTGATCATGAAATTGTTAGAATATTGAGAATATGCATAAACATGCAACAATATGTTTTCTACCGTGCAAATTAATATCAAGAATCTACTAGTTTAGCCTTCTATCCATACAAGCAACAATAATGAAATTAAGTAGCTAGAGACAAGAGAAAAGAAATGATAAACATGGTATACATGGTAAAACCCCAAATGGGGAAACATCCATGGGAAGGTATTGCCTTCTTATTCTTTAGAAATATCCAATATTACACTTGAGCTCCACTCCACATATGCTTCATAGCTATACAATAGCATTCAATCGAATACTCAACATATGCCCAAAGGCTATCCTTCACCTCAATTATACCTCTAGAGGTATGGAACAATTACATCCCATACTACATGTGGGATAAATGATTTTCCACCTCCTTATATAATGAATGGTAATAAGATAATATTACTACATAATGCATGTGGGATAACTCCTTTTTACATAATATAGAGACAATTATGTGTTCATTTTCTAGATAAGACATCATAATATCTTACGGCATCACAATAGACATCATTACACAAGTAATATTAATATTACACATCCCAACACTCCCCCTTAATGATGACTAGGGAGAAGAAAACATAGATGGACGAAGATGGAATTACACTAGCATTCCCCCTTTATGACAACTTAATGCTTTCCCAACAAACTTTGAAGATACACAAAATTTGCTTCTTTCTTGGATTTGGTGAAGATATCGGCCACTTGTTGTTCAGTGGGACAATACTCCAAACAAATAACACCTTCTACAACAAGATCTCGAATGTAGTGAGTATCAAGGTATTTGTGTTAATCTTGGAGTGATACACTCAATTGTATGCAAGCTTAATTGCACTTTGATTTTCACATATTAATTCAATAGGAGACTTCTGAACTAGTCCAAACTCTGTAAGAACATGTTGGATCCACATTGCTTCTTCAATCGCTTCCTTAGCTTCCCTATACTCTACTTCACAAGAAGAAAGAGAAAGAGTTCTCAAATTTATACTGGATAATGAAATCGAACATGAACCAAGCCTAAAGATGTACCCCACAATAGAGATTTTATCTGAAGCATCCCCTACCTAATCAAAATATGTATAACAAGAAGTGAAAATGTAGCCTTGATAGAATAGAAAACAACATAATTAAATGTCCCATGTCAGTATCTGAGAATCCTCTTTGCTGCTTTTCAATGACATTCATGAGGCTTTTGTATAAATATTGAAACCATGCTGACTACAAAAGAGAGATCGAGCTTGTTGTGTGTCAAATATATCAAACTCCCCATAAGTTGATGATACAAAGTGGTATCAACAAGAAGAGTGTCACAATCAATAGTTAACTTTACACCGGATTGAAATGGTGTATTTGAAGGCTTACAGACACTCATAAGAAACCCATCAAGTAAATATGTAGCATACTTAGGCTGAGAGAGGAATATGCCATCCGCCATATGCCAAATCTGTAGACCCAATAAATAATGCAATAGACCTAAATCAGTCATTTCAAATTCATTCTTAAGATTACTCTTCATATCTTGTAAAAAAGTAAGCTGGTTTCCAGTAAGGATAAGATCATCCACATAAAGTACCATAATGAGGACATCATCATCAATGTTCTTAACATACATATTTAGATCAGATATACACCACTTAAAACCATTCTTCAAAAAATAAGTGTCAATCTTCTCATACCAAGCTCTAGGTGCATGTTTAAGACACTTGTTTAATTTGCATACCAAACTTGATGCTTCAGTAGTAATAAAACC
The DNA here is from genome assembly GCA_027924585.1 of Larix kaempferi. NCBI lineage: Eukaryota > Viridiplantae > Streptophyta > Pinopsida > Pinales > Pinaceae > Larix > Larix kaempferi. The sequence continues at coordinate 5,935,784 of BSBM01000343.1, forward strand.
AAGTGGTTGTTGCATATGAATGTATTCATCAAGATTGCCATTCAAAAACGCACACTTGACATCCATTTGGTGTATTTCCCATTAACAAAAGACAATAAGAGAAAGTATGTTTCTTATTGTGTTCATTTTAGAAACTTGAGCAAAAGTTTCGATATAATATATACCTTCTTGTTGAGAAAACCCTTTTTATACTAACCAAGCTTTATGTTTTTCAATTTGTCTGTCTACAGTGAACTTTTTTTTATATATCCATCTGCATCCAACTAAATCTTTCCAGGAGGAAGGGGAACAAGAGTCTAAGTCTTGTTTTTTATTAACGGGTTATACTCAGTAGTCATGGCTTACTCCCATTCATGTTTATCTTTAGCTTTAGCATATGTAGAAGAATCATAGGTGGCCAATACTTTAGTCATAAGCGAAAAGTAAAATCTATTCCATCGAGTATCGAAAGGAATATCAATCTAAGAACCTGGAGATTCAAGAGTTTTATGGGCCTAAACAAAAAGAGGAGTAGTGGTAGGAACCACATAAGTATTTTTGTAACATTCAGGAGGATCACTTGAAGAAGAAGGTGAACTAGGATCAAGATGAGGAATACAAGTAGAGGAATGGATAACATATATAGGAACAACAAAAGATGAAGGTGAATTCAAGGTAACATGACGTTCAACGGACTCAGGAAGAGGAGAGACTTCATTGAATTGAACATCTTGTCATATGAGAACACTTTGGGTAGATGGATAAAACAACCTATATGCTTTGGAATCCTCACAATAACCAAATAAAATACATTTTTGAGACTTGGGATCTAACTTTTCCCATTTTTCATCCAAAATATGTGCCCAACATTCACTGCCAAATATCTTAAAGTCACTAATATTGGGTTTTCTTCCATTCCATTTTTCTTCAGGAGTAACCTACAAAACATCTTTAGTAGGGACTCTATTCAAGATATAGTTAGCACAACAAATATCTTAAGCCCAAAATTGTTTATGTAATCCTTTAGAATAAAGCATACATCTAGCCATTTCAATCAAAGTCCTATTTTTCCTTTCAACTACCTCATTTTGTTGAGGTGTATAAGGAACAGTGTGTTGATGTTGAATACCATGCTTACATAAATATGCATTAAATTTATTTTTAGTGAATCCCCCCATTATCAGTTCTCAAATTCTTAATACTTTTACAGGATTCTTTTTCAACCATGAATTTAAAATCTTGAAATATACCAAAGGTTTCATTTTTATGTTTCAAAAAATAAACACAAGATTTGTGACTATAATCATCAATAAAAGTAAGAAAATAGACTGCATGAGACAAAGAAGGGGTTTCAAGATGACCAAAAATATCACTATGAATTAGTTGCAATGGTTCTTTAGCATGCCAAGCTTTACCTTTATCAAACATTTCCTTATCATGTTTACCAAGAACACAACCTTCACAAACACCTTTAATGGAAGAAATTGAAGGTAAGCCCGGTACCATTTTAGACATCATTTGCATTTTAGCATAATTCAAGTTACCTAATCTTTCATTCCATAATTTACTTAGTTCATCAACGTGAGCAACATAGGAATAAAAAGGTTCAATTTTACTTGAATTAAAACTAGTGAACTTATGTAATCCAACATTATGATAAATAGGACTAGAAGAAGCAATTTTGAAGTTATGTTTGATATATTTTAAAACATATTTATCAGGCCAAGCTTCAAATTTAAAACATTTCTCACATGCATAATAAATAGAAAGTAAGTTGATGGGCATTCCTTGAACATGAAACACATCTTCCAAAATATCGTTAGGAACATTAACATTACTAGATCCTACTACTGAAAGTTGTTTACCATCACTTATATATACTTTTTTGTGTTGTGTGTTTTTTAGTGTCATGAGATTTAAATAAAGAAGTTGTACCAGTCATATGGTTATATGCACGAGAATCCATTATCCACTCCACATTAGAAGAAGATTGACTAGGTTGAATAAAATAGGCACATAGGGCTACCTTTCATTCTTCGAAAGACGTCTCTTTGGCTTTAGCAAGTTCACATCTTCATTTAAAGCAAATATTTTCAAGGTGGTTGGTTTTCCCACAATATTTACAAGGATTATACACTTTCTTTTTATTATATACCATGTTAGAAGCAGCATCATCATTAGAAGAGTGAATGGTTGATCCTTTATTATGTGGTTTATAGTTTTTATGATAACTTCTATTAGGATTCTTTTTACTATGTGCCATTAGAGATTTACTATTAGATACATAAGCAATTACTCTAGCTTACTCGAATATAAAACCTTTACAAAAATCTTCTAAAGAGGGTTTTAGAGTACCTTTAGACATTTTAATGGCTCTATTCCTCGTTTGGATGAACATATCAAAACATTAAGGTAACTTTTGTTCTACAAGAATAGTAAGAGCATTATCATTTTTCTTGTAATCACAACCATGGTTATTTAATTTTTCAATATAGCTTTTAATTTCAACAAGAAATGACTCTATTCTATCAAAATATTTAGGTTCTAACTCATGGATTTTCTTTTCAAGATAGTAAGAAGAAATATCATCACTTTTATCAAATAAAGAATCCAAGGTTTTCCATACCTCAATTGGGATATCCTCGACCTCAATATGTCCCTATAAACTATCTGAAACAAATTGTCCAATGAGTCATCTTTCTTGATCTCATTGATCCTCTTGCTTGATCACACAGATCTTCCCATATAGTTAGGTCTTTAGCAGTGGTTGTTTTTGTTTGATCACTCTTAACTAAGTGTCGTAGATTGAGAATGTCAATCATATTTCTCTTCCGAGAGATATAGTTAGTACCAACTAATTCAAGAATAGAAGCTACTTTAGAACTCATAATGGTGAATCAAAAAACTAAACCCTAATGCAACGAGACAAAATCTAAGATCCTGAGAAGGAAAATGAATATAACCATAAATTTCTCACCAATGATGAAACCCAACAACAAATTACTGATGAATCTATGAACCTATAGCAAAAACAACAAAGAAAATATCTAATTCAACGAATTTTTTGTCAAAAAGAGGGCCCATGTACTTTCTTTGCAGAACAGTTGCATGTGTACATGCTTTCTCTATGGGAAAGGTGTGTGTGTACACCCTTACTATGAAAAAGGTGCATGTTTGCCCTAAACTACCTAAAACTGTCCAAAAATGGAAAGTTATGAAACCAGTCGTTGTCATGTACAAAAACCTACAACAAAACACAACCAGAGTTGAACAAACAATATATATATGCATGTTTATTGCTGTCGATACCACCATCATGATCACTCGTGGTAAGTCGAGACAAGAATGAGTCATCCTTAATTCCTCATTATCTTGTAAAATAATTACAATGTATCAATTTTCTATCACCTCTCCGCATCATTTTCTCGTGGTCTTCCAACCAATCAATTGGGGAGAGTGTAAGTTTCACGACTTGTACTTTACAGACACTTGTGTACACTCGTCCTTGGTACGTTATTACCGAGTCTGTACCATGAAACTTGCCCAATTTAAATTTCCATATTTGGTATTACCATTTTTTTTGCTACTTGCATGCACAAACTTTTTGTATTTCCATTATCATAATCCTTTGAGTATTAGAAATTGTACAAGCCTGATAGTAATTCACAAGAATGGGGGGCTTGACAGTTTGGAATGAACCTAAAACAATAGAACAGCTTAGTAAGAATGTGGAATCATATCAAGAAATCAAAATATCCAAAATGCAGGGTGGATCATATATTTCAAAAGGTTATAGGGTTTTTATAAAAGTGTAGCACTGCAATTTGCGCAAAATTTGGATGAAGTTTCTATAGTAAGAGGTTTACAAATTCCAATAATGGAGGACACCATAGCTCAGGTGATGGGGCTTCGCCAACAAGGAGAGCATTTGTTTGGATGGAGAACTCCTCTTCTTCATGTAGTAGAAGAATTTTTAAAAGGAGGAGAATTTATACAATGGATGGGTAAAGGATATGCATGAGAATCCTTACCCACGCCATGGAAAGATATAGTCATTTTCTTGCAAAAGTACATTACCTATGAGCACCCTGTGAGGGACGCTATACCATTTTAAGTTGTTGTCTCACCTAAGGGATCAAGTTTTGTTAAATATTCCATATTTTCTTTTGGGTTTCCTTAAGCTCATGGCACGATCCACAAAAGGAGCTCAGCATACTTCAATAGCAATAACAAATCATGGCCTAATCAAGCCACTACAAGGAAAAGGCCTTTCTGTGGAGGTTTTAATAGATGCTACTCTAAAAAGAGCCAAAATGTTTGTTTATAGTGGAGGTCACTACCGGAGGTGAGTGGGTGGAGGTTATAGCGGATGTATTTTTAATGGTGCATTTATACATACTAAACACATAGGTGCGTAGACGACATAAATGCACTAGTGTTGCAAATGTATCACGTAGCACCATTGCTAGAAACACCATAAAGCAAAACATAAAAACAATCAAAATTGAAAACAATGTTTTTATACTAACATCATGCACAGGGGCACCATGTAGTTGAAAGCACCGAAGTATGGTAAACAAATAGGCGAGAGCACCAGATTACCCTACTTATTATTTTTAATTTTCAACACTAGTGCGGTTAGTCTAATACACTGTATTGATGATGAAGTATATCCTAATCTGCACCGCATAATGTTTTTAAACATATGAATCTAAAATCATGAACTCTATTAATTTTTATTTTAATTTTGTATACTCAGTGTGTTATATACAGTCTACCACATTGGTCCATTATAGTTTCTGGTGCACTGTGTCAGGGTTGAATTAAAAAAAATTATAAGCGGTGTGTTTAAATGATCAAAATGCATCGGGGCGCCACATAGTTGAAAGCACCGAAGTAAGGTAAATGGATAGTCAAGAACACCATATTACTATATTTTTTATTTTTAATGTCCATCACCGATGTGTTTATTCCACGAAACAACACTGGTATGATATAGCCTAAGCCGCACCGCTTTAGGGTTAAAAAATTTTGAATTTAAAATCACAAACAATATTATTTTTTATTTTAAATTTTTATTACTAGTGCATTGTATATAATGGACCACATTCGTGCATTCAAGTGTCGGGTGCACCGGAAAAGGGTTTAATAAAAAACAAATTACCGCATGAAAAATTCATTTTTACCACACAACAGTGCTTTTGAGCCCTCATACATCCTAGCTCAGACTCCCTTACATTCGTGCTCCGCGTGGTGCCATTGCTTGCTTCCGTTGGTTGCTAAATGTATTTTGAATTTTTCCAAACGGTGGGAAAATTTTCAAATTTGACTTACATCACAATTATGCCTCCCTAGTGCCAAAATGTCCAGTAAAGTATTTGTTAGTTCATAATTTAATTTTTTAGCAGATTAAAATTAAAAATTAACCTTTTTTTCCTTCATTTAAAAAAAACTAAAAGCACTGTGCAGTTCATCTGGAGTCATTCAACTCCTACCATGCACGGTGCACCCTGTGAATTCATAGGGTGCACCACCAACAGTTTGTTTTAGTAGGATGCGCACCACAAAAACGGTGCACTATAATTTCATAACGCGCTGAATAACTATGGTTTTAAAAAATACGGACATAAACTGGTGCATATAATAAACTAAAACACACTGTGTATATAGTGCACTGACATGTTCCATGTGCACTACTAAACCAAACGTTATTAGAAAATTTCATTGCATTAAGCAATGCGGCCGATTAAATGGTATGCACTGCAATCCCGGTGCCCCAACGTGTATCCAGAGCATTGCTGCCAAATTTAATTTTTGACTCATCAAGGGAAGCTACGGTGTCCTATAAGAATAATTACGCACCATGATCAGTGCGATACCATGTCCACAATGCATCGATTTTGTTGGTGAAAAAATTTTAAAATATAAAAAAGACAAAACGTTTAACGGTGTTGTTTGATAAATGGACCACACCGATTTTTCGATGCTCTAATGTGTATTGGGATCAGTATAAATGATATAAAATTTTAAAAAACTTGCAAATGGCTCCAACGGTGCACACAATAAACCCAAACGTACTGTATAAGCAGTGCACTGGCGTGTTCCAAGTGCACTACAAAAACAAACGTAGATAACAAAAAAAAATGACTTTAAGTGGTGCATTCCATTAATAGTTCCACACCGATATCATGGTGCATTAATGTGAAAATGGCACACTATTATCACAAACAAATTTTGGAAAACCAAGTGAGACTATAGTGCGCTCTAAGAACCCGTATGCACTGTGTGCGATGCAATGACATGTTCACAACACACCGGTTGAGTGGTGAAAAAAATTAGAAATTTCAAAGAAAACAAAATGTTTAATGGTTCTCTACATTAATCTCTTCGCACCTATTTCGCGATGTGCTGATGTGTAACAACCGCACCGTTAATGAATAAAAAATAAAAATAAAAACCCATAAAAAAAATTAATAGTGCAGTTTATGAAAATTTGCACACCGCTTTTGGACATGCACTAATGTGTAATGAGCACACCATCATCAACCATTTAAAAAATATAAGACTCCCAATACTGCACTTTTTTAATTAGTGCATGTGTAGTCCAAGAGCACTATTAGCAATGCACTAGTTGTAGAAAAGCACCAGTAGCGATGCAATACTGTAATTGAGGTGCACCATTGTTCAAAATTATTTATTTTGAGAAAAAAAATATTATTTGATGTTATTAAATAGCATGCTAATTGAATGAACCATCTAAAGGGAATTGTTGGTCATTAAATTCCAATAGCCTCATTGGTATGGTAGATTGACGATGTGTTGAACCATCGCTACTACCAATACCGACCTCTACAGACTGTACTCGATGCACGAGTGTTATCTCCAAAAATTCCTACAAAAAGAAATCTTTAATTGATTATATCATATCAAAAATAGAGAACTAAAATAACATAAATGAATATATGTCATAGTTCGTAAAATATTTCAAAGATGCCACTTACCCCATATTGTTCTATTTTTTGCCTCAAGTCATCAATTCTTGCTTTGATTTCTTCACTCCTGGGTCTGATTACAATCAATCTAAGAATTTCTTGATTGGACTTTTTCAAATCCTTCTTCACAATTTACATTGGGTCAGTTGAATAAAAGATATCTTCCTTAGCGACCACCTCATCATCCTGATGTGGTGTGCTCTACAAACATCAATCAATAAAAGTAGGAAATTTATTTTTATCATTACAAAAATTCACGTCAAAAAAAGAACATGCATATAATAAAAATAATAATTACTTTAATCATGTTTAGGTACTATTACGCAATCATTTACCTGATGTGACACCATTGGTGACTTTCCACGGTCATCCTGCCACAATACAAGAAGCAAGACATATTCATATTGAAAAGTAAAAATTGAACCATGTCTAATAAACGTGATTAATGAAGAAAAACTTTAGTGTTAATATGACAGTCACGTTTACTTGACCAGAAGATGCAGGTGTGTTCTAAGTACCCCCCTACCACAATACAATAAGCATGATATCATCTTGAAATATTGAGCTCGTAAGCATAAAAAAATTCAAATGTTAACAGCTGCAATATAATCATGAATTGTGGTCACTATTAAATTGATGCTATTAGGTACTATTATGCTAACATTTACCTAATGCGACACCATTGGTGACTTCCCACAGTCAGCATACCATTATACAAAAAGCAAGACATATTCATATCGAAAAGTAAAAATTGAACCATGTCTAATAAATGTTATTAATGAAGAAAAACTTTAGTGTTAATATGATAGTCACGTTTACCTGACCAGAATCTGCAGGTGTGTTCTAAGTACCCCCCGCCACAATATAATAAGCATGATATCATCTTGAAATATTGATCTCATAAGCAAAAAAAAGGTCAAAGGTTAACGGCTGTAATATAATCATGAATTGTGGTTACTATTACATTGATGTTTACCTCATCAGATCTACTTGCTTGTGGCATCTGGCCACGATCACCCTTCCACAATACAAGAATCAAGACATATTAAAAATGAAAAGTACATATTTAACCATGTCTAATAAACGTGATTAATGAAGATAAATGTTTGTGTTAATATCATAGTGGCGTTTATGGTAAGCAAGACATATTCAAAAGTTTGTGTATATTATAAACAACATGACATATAATTAAAATTGTTGCAAGAGAAAAATAATAAGTCATCGATCAAAGTCTGAGTTAAATGTTATATAAGATAATTACCCCCATAATAGAAATCCCCGCATCTAGTTGATTCAAATTGTAATCGATCAACAACTCTTCACCTACAACTATTGATTTTGTTGCACATACAAATACACGATTTCCTTCATGCCCCTCAAATATGCAATTGGGTAGCTTATGTGTTTTCCCTGGTCGTGTACTATTTATAAACCCTACGATATTTCTGGAATATTTGGCCTTCCATCAATATACATAGTAGCTCCTTTGTTCAGGTTGTTGTCTAGTAGTTGTATATAATTTGCTGCAACTCCGTATATCCGCATACTTTGCGTATATCAAACCAACAACAATGAGTCATTGTATTTGTAGCATTATCTAACATACTCCATCAATTCAGTTTCAGTTCCATATTTGACCTTTATTCCATCCATGGAAAATATCCCCAATCCATGTAAAGATGATGGAGCAATGCGATAACTCCTCCCATTGAGGAAGAAATCCGTGTCCACTTGGGGTAGCTCTTTGGGTATCCATAGCTTGACATGATGTCTATACCTCAAGGGAAACTCAATTTCACCTATGCTCTCATTATCATAATCACATGATCCTCCTTCAGAAATAAAATTTTCATGTGTCTACAAAATTTTCTCCTTACCTTTTCACCTCTAGTTGATCTTGACCTGTTATATCTTGTAATAGATGTCTCGCTTTCAACCTCTTCTAGTCTATCTTCCTCACTCGAGGAAGATAGATCCGAAAAGTACCTATTTGGTGGTACCTACAATTATTAAAATAAGACAACATCATGTAGTTGAATTTTCAATACTGAAAACATCATTCATGGCTCTTTCTCTTGCAACAAAATAAAGATGGGAATAGTAACGAGGCTAACAAGGACTAGATTAGTAAATTGCAATGAATAAAACTTATTGGGCCCTCCAATATTAAACACTGACAAACATTATATATTATGTTTTATTTTTACAATATTATTCATATAAGGATTTTGGAGGATATGACTCTCAATGTGACTATCCTCACAATCTTTGATAAGAAAGAACTAGTGGATATTACTATGGAGTGCCTCCAGAGGTCTAAAATTCATTATTGAAAAACCTAGTGCTATAAGAAATCCAACCATCATACCTCTCAAATTCCAATCAAAAGAGAGAAAAGAATCAATTGATTTGGATGATACTATGTAGTGCCTTCGACATGTAGAGTCTAGCTTTGAAATTCAATATGCCAAAACTTAGTGTTATAGGAAAACCAAGTAGCATGCCTCCCAATTAACAAATCTACCAATCAAAAGAGACATGATAGCATCATGCCTCTCAATTAATAAATGTCAATCAAAGGAGACATACCATTGTTGATCAATCCCCCAAGGATGTATTTGGCCCCTTCCCTTTCAGTGATGTTAGGTGAAGCCCTAGAATAGTTTATGTGATTACCAACAAATTGGGACAAGGGTTATCTTCAAGCTTAATGTTGGGAAAGGGATATGGAGTTTTCATCACAATCCTTTAGAAGAAAAAATCAGTGGATAATACTATGGAGCACCTTGTGTACAAGCTCTTTCTAAAATTCATTATGAAAAACCCAACCCTCTGAATTCTTTATGCAAAATCCTAATGCCATGGGAACCTATCTTATTGAGAATTTGTTTTTCCTTTCTAGGTCACATAAGGATTAGTAAGACCTGCTTATTCTTGAGGGGATAAAAGGAAATAATTGACTTAACCCTCAACTTGTGAATTTTATATCTACACTAAGATTTTGGTTAGAACCCATATTTACTAATCTTATTGGTTTCCAAGACAAGTGTCTAACCAAAATTAGATCAATCTCTTTGGAGATTTCTTTAAAAATATCAATGGTAAGGGCTTCCATAGAATTAATTGAAGCTTTGTTACATTCCTAAAGTTAGGGTAGAATGGGGATCATTAAAGCTCATATTCAGAGCAAAGCGTCTCTATTCCAAATGGATTGTCTATTCAAGAATATGCCAAAAGGGTTTCATCTCTTTTGGTTATGGTGCCTTCACAAGCCAACCCTCTATCATGTGGAAGAGATTATATTCCAAACCCCCTCTTATTGAAGTGGAACTAGTGGAATTGCAAATAGAATTTTGGATGGGACGTGTTTGACACTTTCAACTACCCTATAATATGGTTAATAGACTCAATGAATGTTATTCGAAAAACACAAAGGCATTAGGATTGGAGGGAATTCTTGCTAAAATATAGAAAGTTAAGGAACCTCTTAAATCTAGGACCTTCATGTGGATATCCCTAGAAAAGAAAGCATCGACTTGGTAAGCTCTTCAAAAGAGGACAAACTTGGATAAGGGGCTAATAATTGCATCATGATCATTTGTTGGTTCACTATGACTTTAAAAAATAGGCATGGGGTTCAATCCTATCATTGATCCATGGGCCTAGTATGTGGAATGAGGACTCTCTTGGGGTGTATGAAGAAATGCTTAGATGTTTTGATTGTCTCTTGGGCTATCTAGCAAGGAATGCAAGCATCTTTGAAGACAATGAGATTCCTCCTTTCCAAGTTCAAATATTTTATTTTACCCTAGTCACTTATATTTTATTTTTTATTTTTTTGAGTTTTTTTATTTTATGTGGTACTTTCCTAATTTGATGGAATCCTAACTTAATAATTTTATTAACCCTTTCTAAGAAGACCCTAAGACTCTATTTATTGAAGTCTTCTTTTGGCAAGTTAAAACATACACATCGTTATCTTTGCTCTGCTCTTTTCAATACTTGACTTCAAGAGTTTTTACAGCTGCTCACTCGAGGTTGAAGGTCGCCCACCTGCTGATCATCTCAGATCTAGTTTAGGTTGACATCAAGTTTTGCTGGGGTTTTTTAATTACATGTTGCTTCCATATATGACTGAATCGTGAACCCTTTATTTTTATTTTTCTTTGGTTTATGGCTTATTTAAGAAGAGTCGTGATAGCGGCTACTCCTTGATAAATTGGTCGTGAGCCCCTCTTTCAATTTCGTGAGCCCTAATCTCTCTTGGCCGAACCTTGATCCACTAAAATATGAGCTGTGTTATATTTTAATGAAGGACTCTATGTTTTATCGGAGAGTATTACATAAATAAGATGATACAAGGGAATGGCAAAGGAAAATTGAAAATAGGGTAGAAGAATCTCATAGTTCACCCACAAAATATCATAATCAAATAATCAGTATCACCAAAGCAGTGATTGCCACTGGGATCTCCTATCGGCGAAGAAATGGGAAATGGACCAATCCGAATGGGAAAACCTGTCTGCACTTCAAAGCGAATGCTTAATAATGTCGGGGGTTTTTCCAAAGATCCGACTGGAACGGAATTTTCCAATGCTGATGTGAAAATGAATGCCTCAAGATTCGCCCTTAGAGTTTGAGGTTAGGTATTTTTGGGGGTTCGTCAGATTTGATATTTATGAAAAAAAAATTGACATTCTGAACATCATGCAATGTGAATGAATTTACATTCAATTGAGATTATAAATGAGGCATGGGGTTCTTACAGGGTACTATGAAGCCATTCCCCTTGACAATGGTGGGCTCCTCCTCGCAATGGTCGGAGGCACCCTCATCGACGATGCATCAATGTATAACTAGGTTTTGAACCAAAACTTAGATCTGAAACGCGATGGACGAAGGAATGCGGGGTTCAGACTGGTCTAATTGAAATTCCATCAATCGTGAGTCAGAAGGGTCGATCACACCTAAGGTAGACAACAGTGCTTTGCGTTGTATTGGAGAGTTCTTCAAAACTTCCAAGGTCAACAAGGAAGCAGGGGATTAGGCAAGTCATGCACAATGTTATAATTTTGGGCAGCACGAGCATTCAGATTGTTGGTGATGCGGCACAGAGGGAATTTAGGGGATTTGGGGGCTTCCCACGGTGATGGTGGGGGTAGTCATAAAGGCTGGTCTACAGGGGTAGCTACAGAATCCTTGTCCATAGGAATGGTCTTAGGGGTCGAACTATATTGATTGTGACACATTTGAAGGTTTACTTCAGAAGAGGACATCATTAACAAATGGTGAACTCGTGAGTCCGGGACTTGGCTAGAAGAAGCGGCATAAGTAACTGGTGGTTGCGCAACCGCAACCCTTTGTGTGGGTACCATAGGCTGGGTATTGATGACTCCTTGCATGGGAAGGGGGTTTTACAACACCATGGGTTACACGGTGGGTTGCGATGGTGTCGGGGGTGCAGCAATCCCTTGTCATTGCTTGTATTCATTCCAAAGTTATTTGGATCTTGTTAAATATGGGAAATGGTGCATGTAATGATCATAAAACCCGCAGATCGAGAAAGGGTGGTTTGTGCATAACTACAGGTTCTTACTCTGTAACGGTTTTTGATCAGGATTTTGGTTAACCGAGGTAGCGCCATTATTATCAGGGGGATTACGAGGTTGTCCGCCACAACGGGGTTGTTGATTGTTGTCCCTATTCATCCTCGTCTCTTTTTTTGTTTCCCTTGTTGGTTCCATTGGGAAGGTTGGTTTTGTTGGGAATACACTTTCCCTTGTGCAACGGGAGGAGCTTGAGGTTGGGCGGGTGTAGGGGCTATCGACGGTGGATAGTAAGCAAGGGGAGCTTGCAGTTAGGTGCGAGCGGGTGCAGCCGGTGATTGGTAGTAAGTAGGTGGAGTTGTTGGGGGGGTATATGCTTCCGAGTTGTGACGGTAGTTAGGAACAGCGTACATGAGTCCATGTGTATGAGGAGTGTGGGTCGATGGAACATATGAAGTTGTTGCTCCAGAATGAGCGGTGACATGTGAAAGATCGGGTCTGTAGCTCATAGCGGGTTGTGCGATACTAGGGGAAGGTTGTAACATCCCAAATTTCACAAAAAATTAAAATTTTCTAGGTAGCATTAATTGCTTATATTTGTTATGCGAAAGTATCATTAATGATAACTTAATTTATTTAACCACAGACCAATTAATTTCTATGATGACAACTACTTAAAAAGGTTGTCGGTAAATGAAAGAGTTATGTTGCTTACAAGAAATTATTACTATAATTCTGTCGAAATCGCTGTTAATACATATTATTGTATGGAGAATTATGCTAGTTATTTTAATGCTATAACAACATCAAGTAATCATCATTCTTTTGTCTAAATGCATCATTATTATAAATATTTACATGATATGTCAATGTCGGAAAACTTTATTCTTGTTCAAAGTGCACATTGTCATTTATTCTATCCGTACCTATGTTATAATTTTGACTACAGATACTAACTGTTTGTTTTCCTTGTAATGAAGGGGTCCAATGGGTACCCCAAGGCTTACTTAGCTATTTATAGCTAACGCTCTTAGACTTCTGTTACAGATCATAGGTAAGAGTGAGATTCCAAACTGAAGCATAATCGATGTATGTCAATTTGACTTTCTTGTACTTCATTTATCCTTTGATGTTAAGTACAAATGTATAGAGAACTTATTTTATACAAGGGTAAGACCTACCCTAGCTATGATTACTAATTTAAGGATTTTAGTCATTACGATGTCATATATATATGTATATTTTGAGATGCATACTTATACATAGCTTATTATTGTCCTATGTATTCACTATGAATTCTCATAGAGTTTAAACTTCACAAATCAATATCATACTTATACAATATTGTTTTATTTGTATTATTGTCATATTTTAAATGTATTAGAAAATCCAAACTATAGTTTTCAAGCACGCATATGTAATATGGCAATGTTCGACCATAATTTACAAATTTGTAATGTGAAAGATTTTATAACATGACCTAACTATATTTTATATGTTATATTCCATAAACTAAATGCATATATATACTATATGCTATATGCATATTGCAGACCACGAAAATGTGCTAAAGTGGAACTCTACGTTGGAAAGAGTACTGCGCTCGTTAGCTGTATAATTTAAATGTCATTAATATGGTTTGGTGGATTGCTTGATAGAAGACCCCATGGCAGTCTCTACATCATTCGATCACGTGATGGTGTGGCTTTTTGTGTAAACCCTAAACTAGCATTGAAATACCATACTCAACGTTACTCGGTTCATTTGCAAGTTGTTGGAGAGGCCAACAGGCTCTTGGTTTTACCGGGGTTTGAGAAGATCTTAAACACGATTTTGATGGTGAATCTCTATATTAAAGGTTTTAATGAAGGAGCTTAGGGTGTTACTAAAGGCGTGCTACTGAGCCGAAGGTAACACCATCAACAATCTTAAGTGTTTCGTCAAGTTTGCATTCACACTAAACTCCTGCATATATTTTAACCAGTTTTAAATGTTGATATTCTTAACAGGTTTCTTCCTCATCGTCGTTTGTAGTTGGGAGTATGGGATAACTGCTTCTTTGGCCTTGGTAAGCCTCGGTGACTCCTTAATGGATGCCCTATTCAATCTTTTGGGAAGAAGATACAGTTGAGGCATGGATGTCGAACTATATGGCTTCATCAAGATGTATTTTAAACTTGTATTTTGTTTAAAGTTTTAATTGGATGATGGTGAGCCTTTTTGGCCAACTCTGTAAAGAATGAAAGTAGGGTGTTCATCAAATGAGCTATGGCTCTTTGTAAGACTTGAATGGAAAGATGTTTAATGGAATTCGAGTTCTGTTTTGTTAAAATCTTGCAATGTATGTATTCAGATATATTTGAAAATGAAAGTTCTTGGGTTCCTAGGCATAATGTCGGACTTCTCTTTAAACCTGTGGTTGAAAATGATTTCAATTATGAATGTGTTTACGGGTTAAAACCCTAAATTAAATCATATGTTAATAGTTGGTGTGTAAATGATTATGGGTTTGTATCCAAACCCCATTTACGAGTTTTTAATTTTTAAAGATATGAAATCATATATTTTTTTATGAGGCTAGGCGAGCCGTGACTTGAACCCTTGATCTCTGAATTACAAACCTTTTCACTTGTATTACAATCAGCTTAAAAATAAATACAATGGCTACCTATATCATTTAGATTACTTATTTGTAATGTTATTTCGAAAAGTGGCAATGACACCTTTGAGCCCTTACGGTTCTTCAAATTCTGAGTCTGTAAAATACAATGTTTGATAATTTATTTATTTTAAAATCTAGAACCTGTATGTATTAACCCTAGACTTATGTCTTGATATCAATACAGGGTTTTGACCCTTGAAGTAACGTTTTTATATAGTGAAACCGTATCAACCCTTCATGCATTTTGATAGTTATGATTTACTATTCTAAAGGATTGTAACCTTGTTCAACATGTTTATAATTATACGACCTACTCTATGAGAGATACTTATGTTAATACTAAGTAATATGTTTATAGTGGTTTGAAGGTCTACGACCTTTCTCTTAAGTTCTTTGAGAGTTGAATTGAATATAAAATTTGTGTTTACCCTATTAGTAATGTATATGTTTATTAATTCTAGGTACTCGTATACATAGATAGGAAGCTCTGTGTATTAAATTGTCTTATAAATGAAATGATATTAGAAGAGTTATATTTATGCATGTTCCCTAAATGTTCCTATAATCTACATCTCGTTTATACAGAGATTTTGTATTTATAAAGAAAATACTTTATTTTTCTATGATCATATAAATAATTTAACATAGTTATATCTGTTGAAAATGAAACAAAACTGTAATATCTTAGCTATTAACCAAGCTCTATACTTGATGTGGTTTAAAAGAAAACAGAACTAAATAGTTTGGAAATTCTAGTATTTGCATTTGTATTGATATTACTCATGTATTTGATCATGAAAATGATTTCTAGGTTTTCAAATAAAGGTTTTGTTTTATGATCAATTTGTATTTTACTATATATAAAGAAAATAGGATAGATTTATTGAACAAATCTTTATAAATTTGTTTCTATCTAATACTTTTCAAATCATTCTAATCTATTCATAATTATGTCTTCTTTGTACTAGAGTACGACACTTAATCAGTGTGTGGAAAAATACAGAGAAGTATTTTATTCAATCACAATTTCATTATTCAGAAAATGAGCTTTCAAATCAACATTCTATTCTAGCAGTTAAGTAAAAGACAATTTGTTCTGAGATAGATAACAGATCAGAATTTTATCATTCATAAACTAATATGACAGAAAGTAAACAAGATAACACAACGAAAACCTGTTAACAGCAGAAGGTGACAAACATCCAAAGGAGCTCGTTCCACCCAACCTTCTCCTGAAGACAGCCAAATCACTTGCCTTAGGACCCCCGATCATGTTCACTAAACCACCAGGATGAAGATGCTATGTGGAGAATGGAATAAATTCCTCTACAACTCAGCAGTAGTACTTAACAGTAATAATTCTTCCTTTAGCAATATTAAACTCATCAATGTGGTTGCACTAGTTCAGAATGCAGTCTTAACTCACTCAATCACTTACTAGCCTTCCCTCATCGAATCTCTTGTGAACTCTTGTCTTTCCCTTTCAGAAATTATCACAAGGTAAAAGATGAACACCCTCCTGCTAGATTCGATGGGTAGATAAAGCATGCCTATGAATTTGGTCAGTTTCTTAGTTAATGAGCCACCTACTCAATTCCACTTTCTTGGGGAACATGACCATAAAATAGGGAAGTTTCCCCCTGCAACAGCTAAAAGTGAATTGAGGATGCTGCCAAGTGTCAGTTTGCTCTCCAACCCAGTCCATTCCTCCTAGTGGGTCAGTGAACACTCATTCAATAGCCTCCCTTGGATATTTGTCTCCTCTTTTATTTATTAATAATAAAATATTCAGAGTAATTAATTACAGTCATCCATGACCCCACTTGGTCAATAATCATAAAACTTTACAATAACATAAAACATAATGTTTTTCTCACAACATAACATGTTCAGAATTTGGGTATGAAACAAACACCCCCTCTTAAGTTCGACATCATCCTCGATTTTTTCTTAATCATCATCCTCTAAATCTTCCTGGAACAGATTTGGATATTCCACCCGTATATTACTTTCCAATTCTCAGGTTGCTTCATCTGGACTAAGGTGCTTCCATTGCACATTTACTTGTCCAATGGTACGATTACGAAGCAAAATTTCCCTCTTGTCGAGAATATAATCTGGTTCCACCAAAAAATCTCCTTCTGGTTCCACCTGTACATCATTCCAGTTAATCACATGAGTAGCATCATGCACATACTTTTTCAAAAGAGAGATGTGAAATACATTATGCACTTTAAGATTTGGTGGAAAGGCCAACTGATATGCGACTGGTCCTACCCTGGACAGTATTTCAAAAGGTCCACAATACCTTGGTGCTAGTTTAGCACAGGTTCATAACTTTAAGGAGCTATTTTTAGGTTTTACCTTGAGGAAGACATGTTCACCAACCTGAAACTCTTTCTAAGTTCTTTTGAGATCTACATGACTTTTCTATCTATCTTGTGCAATTTTCAAATTGCCTTGAACTTGTTTCACGGTTAGTTCCGTTTCTTTTAATAACTCGGGTCCTAAAATTAACCTATCAACTAGATTACTCCATGAAATAGGAGTATTACATTTTCTTCCATACATAATTTCAAATGGACTGAGTTTTGTTGAAGCTTGGTAATGATTATTATAAGCAAACTCAGCAAGATGCAAATATTCCTCCAATTTACCTGGTTGATGTCTAACATACATTCTTAACATATCTTCAAGAATCTGATTGTCTCTTTCTGTCTACCCATCCGTTTGCGGATGAAATGATGTACTGAAATTTAAAGTAGTATCTAAACCTTTAAATAAACACTTCTAGAAATTTCCTGTAAACTTAGAGTCCCTATCAGAAATTATAACTTTTGGAATCCCATGCAAACAAAAAATTTGTTTCATAAAAATTTCAGCAATGTTAACAGCCTTGAAGGTTGTTTTAACAGGTATAAAATGAGTAGTATATTCAGTTACCTCATTTTTCATATTTGGCCAAAAGTAATCCTTCATCGGCATTTTTATCATATTTTGGTAACTAGGATGTCCTAAGTATGGACTTTTATGTAATTCACTTAAAATCAACAACTTAATTTCAACAACATTAGGGACATAAAGTCTATTTTTATATAGCATTAATCCTCTTTCATCAATTCTAAAATATGTTATTAAATTTTCAGCATTATCTTCAGCAACATTTTCATGTAATTTTTTATATTTTTCATCCATTAAGATTCCTTCTTTAATCTGATTTTCTAAATCTATTTTATAAGTACTAATTGCTGCCACAAAATTTAATCTTGCATTTCTGCTTAATGCATCATCAAATTTATTTTCTTTACCTTTAATGTGCTAAATTTTGAAATCATATTCGCTAAGGAAAGCTAGCCACCTAGCTTTCCTTGCGTTCAGATTTGGTTGATCCAACAAATATTTTAAACCTTTATTATATGTCATTAGTGTAAACTTTCTTCCGATTAAGTGATGGCACCAAATCTTTAACGCATGTATCAAGGAAGCCAACTCTAAGTCATAAGTTGCATAGTTATTCTCATGAACCTTTAACTTTCTAGACTCATAGGCAATCACATGACCTTCTTGTGTTAAGACTCTGCCAAGTCTATCATTGCATGCATCAGTGCACACAATGAAATCCTTGTTTGGGTCCACAGTTTTTAGAATAGGTGTGTTTTTTAACAGTTCTTTTAATTTCTTAAAAATTTCTTCACATTTTTTATCCCAAATAAATGTCATACCTTTCTTTTGTAAAGAGGTTATAAGATTCGCTATTCGAGAGAACCCTTTTATAAATTTACGATAGTAACTTGTTATTCCCATAAAAGATCATACACCAATTACGTCTTTAGGGGCAGGCCACTCATTAATTGCTTTTATCTTGTCTGGGTCTACTGCGATTCCATCCTTGGATATCACATGCCCTAGATACTGTATTTTATCTTTGAAGAAATCACATTTGCTGAACTTAGCGTAAAGTTGGTGTTCTCTTAACACTTGTAAAATTATTTTTAAGTGTTCATCATGCTCTTCTTTAGTCTTAGAATAAATTAAGATTTATTCGATGAAAACAATTACAAACTTATCTAAGTACTGATGTAAAACAGTATTCATAAGACACATGAAAATTGTTGGAGCGTTGGTTAGCCCAAACGGCATAACCACAAACTCATAATGCCCGTAGCGGGTTCTAAAAGCAGTCTTAAAGATGTCCTCATCTTTAATTCTGAATTGATGGTACCCTGACCTCAAATCTATCTTAGAAAATATTGTTGCACTTTGCAATTGATCAAATAAATCACCAATGCGGGACAAAGCATATATGTTCTTTATGGTCATTTTATTTAACTAGCAGTAATCTATGCATAAATGCAAAGTACCGTCCTTCTTTTTAACAAAAATGACAGGTGCTCCCCTTGGAGACACAATTGGCCTTATGTAATTTTTTTCAATTAGTTCCTTTAGTTGTGATATAAGTTCATTAAGTTCCAAAATTTTCATTATGTAAGGATCCTTTGAGTTTGGTACCACTCTCGGTACTAGCTCAATGGTGAAATCTAATTCCCTTTTCAGAGGTAGTCCTGGAATTTCTTCTGGGAATACGTTAGAAATTCTTTTAGAATGGATATGTTTTCCAACTTTAACTTATCTTCCTTATTTGTTTGTTCGTCATTAATTAGATTTACAGCAAACAACTTACACCCTTTACAAACATCCTTTTTAACTTGTAAAGCAGAAATTTGTCTAACAGAGGCCTTTCTAGGATTTCCTCTTACTGTTGCAGTTTCACATTTTTCATTCAAACAAGTAAAAGTATTTTCAAAACAATTTAACACTACCCTATTCTTTTCCAACCAATCCATTCCAATTAGAACATCATAAGAACCTAAAGGTAACACATTCAGCTTAACATGAGTCCTAAACTGATTCATCAGTAATTCACACTCTTTTACATAATCAATCACCTTTCATTTAGTTCTAGTAGCTAATTGTACCAACCATGACTTTTCAAACTTGTCTATTTTTAGATTGCAAATTTGTACTAATTCAGGTGACACATAGCTAAGACTTGCTCCTGGCTCAATTAAGATAGAAATGGGTTTATCTTTCAGCATACCTTCTACTTCAACCATGGAAGTTTGATGATCAGCCTATGTGTTTTCCAAGGCTGTGTTGATTCTGGGCATTTCCCTTGCTAGGTCACCAACAGTAGCCTCCTCCTGTACTGTATGTATGTTGTTGATGGTCCTCTTTCTTAGTGGGCAATTTGATGCATAGTGAGGTCCCTGACAGTCCCAATATTTAATAGGTTCTTTTTGTTCATTGTTTTTAACAAAAATTTTAGGTGGATCACTGTTTCTTGCAGCTGTAAAATTTGACTGTACATTACCTCTTGAATTATTCCCTTGAAATTTTCTGTTAGAATAATTATGTGAATTATTATTTGCAAAGTTGCGATTTAAAAGAAAAATTATTTTTCCTTTGTTCAAAATTATTAAGCGTCTTTACTTTCTAGCTTGGTATGCCTTCCCTTTTCTTGCTCTGTTCATAACAGATATTTTATTTTCTCATGGCCTCTTCAAGAGTTCTAGGATCATCATACTCAATTCTGTCTTTTATATGAGAGGATAAACAACTCAGAAATCTCTGTACCTTAGGCTTTTCCTCAGTAATGTAAGGCACATACCTCAACAAATTTAAAAACTTGTTGTTTAATTCCCTCATATTCATGGAACCTAACTTTAATTCATAAAACTCTTTAACTCGTTCCTCATAATACCATTCTGACAGAAACTTTCTTTTAAAATATTTCTTAAAATTACTCAAGTTTACACTTTCCTCTTTTAGGCCTTTTACTCGTTTTAGGTCTTGCCACCAGATGTCTGTGTTTCCAGTCAGATTATAAATTTTCATTTTAGTTTTTAAATGACTTGAGTAGTTATAAATTTGAAAGTACTTGTTCATACTGGACAGCCATGCTTCGGCTTCCTCACTCTTTTTTGTTTCTCCATTAAAAGTTGGTGGTTTAATCTAATTAAATTCTCCATAAATTTCTGTGTATGGCTTGTACTTCTTCTTTTTAGTGTAGCAGTCACTTTCACTACTATCACTGGAATACTTGTGATTTTTCCTGCGTGCCCTTTCATATATTTCAAAAGAGGAACTGATGTCATAATTTTAACTTTCTAACCTTACATTGGTAGGACATAGTTCCGGATTCAAAATTATTTTCTGTTATTTTATCCTTGTCGTTATTATGAAATTTATCCAACAGGATTTGATTCAGCTCTTGTTGAGCTTTTAGGATTCATTCATTTTCCTCCTTAACAGTTTTTATTTCTATTTTTAAATCTTTAACTGTTCTTAGCAATTCAGATGAATTATCGGTCAATTCAACAAACAAATAAAAATTGCATTAATGTGTCCTTGTTCATTATTATTTTGTTCATAACTATGGGACCTATGTTCAGTTGACTCTTCTAGTCCTTCCATACCTGCAGACTAAATTTATAAAGTGCTGAATAGAAAACAAAATAAAATAAAAATCAGTAGTTGCAATTCCGTTTTAAAATTTTAATTATGCGAGTTGAGCCACTTCAGGCCTAGTATTTGAACTTGCGCTCTGATACCACATGTAACATCCCCAAATTTCACAAAAATTTAAAATTTTCTAGGTAGCATTAATTTCTTATATTTGTTATGCGGAAGTATCATTAATGATAACTTATTTTGTTTAACCACAGACCAAATAATTTCTATGACGACAACTGCTTAAAAAGGTTGTCGGTAAATGAAAGAGTTATGTCGCTTACGAGCAATGATTACTATAATTTTGTTGAAATCGTTGTTAATACATATTACTATATGGAGAATTATGCTAGTTATTTTAATGTTGTAACAAGTACATCAGGTAATCGTCATTATTTTGTCTAAATGAATCATTATTATAAATGTTTACATGATATGTCAATGTCCAAAAACTTGATTCTTGTTCAAAGTGCACATTGTCTTTTATTATATCCGTACCTATGTTATAATTTTGACTACGGATACTAACTATTTGTTTTCCTTTGTAATGAAGGGGTCCAATGGGTACCCCGAGGATTACTTATCTATTTATAGCTAACGCTCTTAAACTTCTGTTACAGATCACAGGTAAGAGTGAGATTTCAAACTAAAGCATAATCGATGCATGTCAATTTGACTTTGTTGTACTTCATTTAGCCTTCGATGTTAAGTACAAATGTATAGAGAACTTATTTTATACAAGGGTAAGACCTACCCTAGCTACGATTACTAATTTAAGGATTTTATTCATTACGATGTCATATATATATATGTATATTTCGAGATGCATACATTATACATAGCTTATTATTGTCCTATGTATTCACTATGAATTCTCATAGAGTTTAAACTTCACAAATCAATATCATATTTATACGATATTGTTTTATTTGTATTATTGTCATAGTTTAAATGTATTGGAAAATCCAAACTATAGTTTTCAAGAACGCATATGTAATATGGCAATGTTCGACCATAATTTAAAAACTTGTAATGTGAAAGATTTTATAACATGACCTAACTATATTTTATATGCTATATTCCATAAACTATATGCATATATATACTATATTCTATATGCATAGTGCAGACCACGAAAATGCGCTAAAGTGGAACTTTGCGTTGGCAAGAGTACTACGCTCGTTAGTTGTATAATTTAAATGTCATTAATATGGTTTGGTGGATCGCATGATAGCAGACCCCGTGGCAGGCTCTACATCATTCGATCACGTGATGGTGTGGGTTTTTGTGTAAACCCTAAACTCACATTGAAATACCATGCTCAACGTTACTCGATTCATTTGCAAGTTCTTGGAGAGGCCGAGAGGCTCTCGATTTTACCGGGGTTTGAGAAGGTCTTAACCCTTACACGGTTTCGATTGTGAATCTCTGTATTACAGGTTTTAATGAAGGATCTTATGATGTTACTAAAGGCGTGCTACTGAGTCGAAGGTAACACCATCAACAATCTTAAGTGTTTCGTCAAGTTTGCATTCGAACTAAACTCCTGTATATATTTTAACCAGTTTTAAATGTTGATATTCTTAACAAGTTTCTTCCTCCTCGTCGTTTGTAGTTGGAAGTATGGGATAACTGCTTCTTTGGCCCTGGTAAGCCTCGATGACTCCTTATTGGACGCCCTATTCAATATTTTGGGAAGAAGATGCAGTTGAGGCATGGATGCCGAACTATGTGGCTTTGTTGAGATGTATTTTAAACTTGTATTTTGTTTAAAGTTTTAATTGGACGATGGTGAGCCTTTTTGGCCAACTCTATAAAGAATGAAAGTAGGTTGTTCATCAAACGAGCTACTTCTCTTTGTAAGACTTGAATGGAAAGATGTTTAATGGAATTTGAGTTATGTTTTGTTAAAATCTTACAATGTATGTATTCAGAGGTATTTGAAAATGAAAGTTCTTGGGGTCATGGGCATAATGTCAGACTTCTCTTAAAACCTGTGGTTGAAAATTATTTCAATTATGAATGTGTTTACGAGTTAAAACCCTAAATTAAATCATATGTTAATACTTGGTGTCTAAATGATTACGGGTTTGTATCCAAACCCTGTTTACAAGTTTTTAATTTTTAAAGATATGAAATCGTATATTTTTGTATGAGGTTGGGTGAGTCGTGACTCTAACCCTTGATCTCTGAATTACAAGCCTTTTCACTTGTATTACAGTCAGCTTAAAAATAAATACGATGGCTACCTATATCATTTAGATTACTTATTTGTAATGTTATTTCGAAAAGTGGCACTGACACCTTTGAGCCCTTATGGTTCTTCAAATTCTGAGTTTGTAAAATACAATGTTTGATAATTTATTTGTTTTAAAATCTGGAACCTGTATGTATTAACCCTAGCCTTATGTCTTGATATCGATACAGGGTTTTGACCCTTGAAGTAACATTTTTATATAGTGAAATCGTATCAACCCTTCATGCATTTTGATAGTTATGATTTACTATTCTAAAGGATTGTAACCTTGTTCAACATGTTTATAATTATACGACCTACTCTGTGAGAGATACTTATGTTAATACTAAGTAATAGGTTTATAGTGGTTTGAAGGTCTACGACCTTTCTCTTAAGTTCTTTGAGAGTTGAATTGAATATAAACTTTGTTTTTACTCTATTAGTAATGTATATGTATATTAATTCTAGGTACTCGTATATGTAGATAGGAAACTCTGTGTATTAAATTGTCTTATAAATGAAATGATATTAGAAGAGTTATATTTATGCATGTTCCCTAAATGTTCCTATAGTCTACATCTGGTTTATACAAATATTTTGAATTTATAAAGAAAATACTTTATTTTTCTATGATCATATAAATAATTTAACATAGTTATATCTGTTGAAAATGAAACAAAACTATAATAGCTTAGTTATTAACCAAAGCTCTATACTTGATGTAGTTTAAAAGAAAACATAACTGAATAGTTTAGAAATTCCAGTATTTGTATTTGTATTGATATTACTCCTGTATTTGATCATGAAAACGATTTCTAGGTTTTCAAATAAAGGTTATGTTTTATGATCAGTTTGTATTTTACTAAATATAAAGAAAATAGGATAGATTTATTGAACGGATCTTTATAAAGTTGTTTCTATCTAAGACTTTTCAAATCATTCTGATCTATTCATAATTATGACTTCTCTGTACTAGAGTACGACACTTAATCAATGTGTGGAAAAATACTCAGAAGTATTTTATTCAATCAGAATTTCATTATTCAGAAAAATGAACTTTCAAATCAGCATTCTATTCTAGCAGTTAAGTAAAAGACAATTTGGTCTGAGATAGATAACAGATCAAAATTTTATCATTCATAAACTAATATGACAAAAAGTAAACAAGATAACACAATGAAAACCTGTTAACAACAAAGGGTGACAAACATCCAAAGGAACCCATTCCACCTAACCTTCTCCTGAAGACAACCAAATCACTTGCCTTAGGACCCCTGAACCTGTTCACTGAACCACAAGGACGAAGATGTTGTGTGGAGAATGGAATAAATTCCTCTGCAACTCAGTAGTAGTACTTAACAATAATACTTCTACCTTTAGCAATATTGAACTCAGCAATGTGGCTTTACTAGTCCAAAATGCAGTCTTAACTCACTCAATCACTTACTAGCCTTCCCTCATCAAATCTCTTGTGCTCTCTTGTCTTTCCCTTTCAGAAATTATCACAAGGTAAAAGCCGAACAGCCTCCTGCTGGATTCGATGGGTAGATAAAGCATTCCTTGGACTTTGGTCAGTTTCTTAGTTAATGAGCCACCTGCTCAGTTCCACTTTCTTGGGGAACATGACCATAAAATAGGGAAGTTTCCCCCTGCAACAGGTAAAATTGAATTGAGGATGCTGCCAAGCATCAGTTTGCTCTCCACCCCAGTCCATTCCTCCTAGTGGCTCAGTGAACATTCATTCAATAGCCTCCCTTGGATATTTGTTTCCTCTTTTATTTATTGATAATAAAATTTTCAAAGTAATTAATTATAGTCATCCATGACCCCACTTGGTCAATAATCATAAAAATTTACAATAACATAAAACATAATGTTTTCTCACAACATAACATGTTCAGAATTTGGGTATGTGACAAAGGTTTATATATGGGATTTGGTGTTGGGGGAATATACACATAGGGACGGCTGGTGGATGCAACGTGGCCAATGATGCCATCTGCATCATGGGATTCCCTTGGTGCATCCTTCCGAGAAGAGTCACTACAAGGGGCATCAGGTAGGATGGTGTAGAGGTAGCCCGATTGTGCATAAATAAGGTCGAACTGTTGGGATTTCAATATGGCCTCTTGTTGTGATTGGGGTCGTTCGGATTCCACATCCTTGGCGATGGCTGGTATGAGAGATTTCAAGAACCAATCTAAAAAGATGGGGTATTCTAAATATTACACAAATTGCGGCGCCTACGCCATTCATGGATATGATTTGTGATATGGGTGATCATATTTTGTCTACAAGATAGGATAATATCAACACTAGTGTCGTAACGAACTGGTATTTGGAAGAACTATAGGAAATTCGAAGCAAGGGATGCAAAGGTGGAATGTGTCTCATGGGGATGGTCAATATACCACTTGGATGCAGCACGAGTGAATGTTTGTTGTAAAAGGCGTAAGCGAATAGAGTCATCCACTATGAAGTTAAAGGAACACCACAAGTGCAAGGACATGATATGGTTATGGGGGTCCTCACCACCCTTTCCCTCGAACTTAGGAATGTCTGAAGGGAGCTTGGTAGGCATGGTAGGCCATGTGGGATCATGTGGGATCGGGTCATTGGTCAATCTGGCCAAGTCAAGGAGGTTGAGACTGGACATGAATGGAAAACTTGTAGGAGGATGTGACATGAACAGGTCGACC
Source organism: Larix kaempferi (assembly GCA_027924585.1). NCBI lineage: Eukaryota > Viridiplantae > Streptophyta > Pinopsida > Pinales > Pinaceae > Larix > Larix kaempferi. Next base: position 5,962,408 of record BSBM01000343.1, read on the forward strand.
TGCGTGCTAGCCATGGCATCTATTGTGTGGCCACCTCCACCGAAAAATTATGCATTAGCGGTAGGCATAACCGGGATGGTGGAACCACCCATGGGGGGTGTAGGGAACTGAACAGAAAGGATTTTTCCCCCTAGGGTACTGTCGATGTTCCCAGGGACGATAGTTGGGATGGACCCACTACCTATGGGTATGGACCCAGCAGCGGGATGCACTATAGTAGTGGGGGTGTTTATGGTAGCCCAGGGGATGGTGGGTCCTGTGGAACTTGATATGGTGGGTCCTGTAGCACTAGGAATGGAGGGTCCATTGTACCCCACAGATGGAATGGAATTTGAAGTAGCAACGGGGCCACTAGCGAGTCCGCCGCCAACAATCCCTTTGTAAAATGGGTTAGGATTAATGTTGTATGGGACTATATGGCATTGTATGTGTGGTTGTATCTATCTCAGAGGATTAATATGTGAAATAGGGGGCATCAGAATTAAAATCTAGTGATGAATTTGTGCGTCACAGAGGTGCACGGTGAGGGGGTTCCAATGGACCATACTATGGGGACTACCCCCGTAGTCGGTGGGAGTGTCTCGGGGAATCAATGGTGATGAGTGTGTAAGTGCTAAGGGGTTGTGGTAAAAAAATACACTCAAAAATCCTAGTGCAACCGTGCGTAACCGTGCGTACAAAAGGAGAGCTAGTATAAAAACGACACTCAAGCCAACAATAAGCTCAAAAAATCCTATCGCAACAGCATACTACAATAGGGGGAGCAGAAATTAAATGGTCAGAATACCAACAGGAAGCACTCCTAAAAATAAAAATACTCACTAACCTGATGGGTATAGGATCATGCAAACGCGTAACTAAAAGATATGGAAGCTCATACAAATTGTATCCCCTACAGGGTGATGAAATCCACAGTTAGGCAATATGAAATCGAGAACCAAATGGATAAGGGATATCCCTCTACTGAGAGGGATCCCAGGTACAATATTCCTAGTAAATACTGGAAACTAAGTTACCTCAGTCAAAGCACGTCCGGAAAGGTATCCCGCAAATTTACTTCTTTGGTCGTCGCACACCCGGTATGGTATCCAGCATGCGTGACGAGAACAATGAGTTGGTGTCCTCCAGTTCAAAGTGGAGAGCGACATTCCACCCAAACTTTCGAAACCAATCTTTCTACTTTCCCTCCTAGAGGAGAGGCCCCCAGGTAAATCTATGTCAACCATTCTAATCAAAGATGATTTTGGTACCCTAGAACAAAACAACTATGTCTCAAATGAATATGAAAAAGGAAGTGTTGTTTGGATGCCTATCCCCAATGTCTGAACCTAACCATAGTAGCATAATTCGGCCGTATTGGCATTTCCCATACGGAAATTCGGGGCAATTCGAATTCGTCGAATATTCGGTATAGATATGATACGAATATAGATTCTTACTAACTAAAAAGTAAAATTTAAAAACCAATTTTACAAAACCAAATTTTAATTATTTAATAACTATAAAATATAAATAACATTCAATTTATTACTTTCTTATAAAAAGGAATGGTTTTTAATGTACATTTATGTTAATTTGGTTTATATATTTGATTAAAAGTATTATATATAAGAAGCCTACTTCCGTATTTTATCCGTATTGGATTTTTTTATTACGTATTTTTTCCGTATCGAATCATATCTGTATCCGTATTCATACTCGAATTATGCTACTATGAACCTAACTACTAAATTCATTTTGGTCCTCAAATGAGGTTAAGATTTGTTGAGTTAAGGTTAATTTTAAGGCTTTGTTGGTGGCATGAACCAAGCAATAGTTTGATTTAGGGAGTGATTGTGTGCACTGGCAGTGTGTACAATAGATAAGAAATTAAATGCTTAATAGAAATGAACAACTTCCAAAATTAAGTCTAAACTCTTTTTTTTGTGAAAACATCATTTCAAAGTAGAAAGGCTACAACTAAGCATTTATCATTCAAAGCATAAAAATGTTTGCTTTTTCAACAAGCACTTGCTGAAAAAATAAATATGCAGACAAAAATAATCTTTAATAGAACTAAAGAAACAACAAATACAAAAAAATAAGGTTTTTTCTCCGTTGCAATAAATAAAAAAAGATTAACATAAAGACTACTACAGCAAGCAAATGATTGCAAGCAAAAAAATAAAAATAAAAATATTGCTTACACTATTTATTTTAATTGTTTTTAATTTTTTTATTTAAATAAGAAAGGGGGGTGAAACCAAGATATATTTCTATATTTTTTTATGCAAAATTTACAGAAACAGATTACATATTTGAATTTTGCTCGAAAAAATACATGGTTTGCAAAAACCAATTGTGCAAATCTGACTCTAGGAGGCAAAGATATCTTAGTTTAAAAATTTGTAGTTTTCAGCGTTTTTTTGGACGGACAAAAATATTGCAGAGAGTATATCTAGAAAAAAAAAAGGCTCAACTTGATCAACAAGGGTAGATTCAGGCTGGTTTTAGGACTCTAATCACTCGAGAAGCAACAATGAAACTCAATCAATCGCTGGAAAGACTAGACAAACACAACCGGAGAATGATAGAGATCATCCCTGGTATGGTCGCCAAAAACTATTTCTGGTGTTTTCACACCATCATGTGCAAAGATGCACCTACTGAGGGTTGTGCTAAACTTAGTAGATTCTCAATGGAAAAGAAAATAAACAAAACATAAATTAAACAACTAAACTAATCAAGCATGCAAACATTTTATCAAGCAAATAGAGAAAAATATTTTAAAGAATAAATAATGCTCTTTCATTATGTAAAAAATAGAATTTAAAAGGATTTAATATCACCTTGATTTATAGTAGGAGAGGCCCCTGCAGCTATCTGAGGGAGGGTTCATTTGGACTCCTTGCAATCCACGGTTCTTCAGCCACGCATCACGTACACAATCTCCAGAAGGTTGAGAATGGAACACAAAGGGAGTTCTGGTCTCAGGGAGATTTCCGTAGAGTAACAGCTTGAGTAATGTATGGAGAATGGGTGTTGAGTGATGGACCTTGACGGTTCATTTATAGGCACAACAGATAGATCTAGGATAAGGATAAGGCTTTGATTTTTTTTATTTTGTTTACTTTAATTTTTTGCTTTTTCCTTTTTTAATTTTTTGGTTTTTTCCTTTGATTTTGTGCCTTTCAGTTTTTTATCCTTTTTCCAAATTGGGATATCATAGATGTCATGCCAAGTTTCCTCTTTTTGTTGAGTGATAAAAAGGAGAAATGTATCCAAAAAACAAGTGAGGGCATAAGTTGCTAATTTTTTGGATAATTGAGCAAATTAATTTTGTAAAATGACCCTTTTATGTGAGACTTTGGTTTTTTGGTTTTACCAAGGTCAAAATAATGGAAATAAAATGTGGTAATGATGTATGGGTTTGATGGTGCTAATGACAAAGTAGGCGGACAAAATTTAGGTGTTAACACTTGTTTCATAGTGTTGGCAAAGTTGTGGACCTTGGAGGCTAGAAAAGCTAGGTTTGTTGAAGTGTTACAAAACTTTTAAAACCAATTGTATCATTTGCTAGATTAGAACTGTGTTTGGGGCTAATGGGGGGGTGTCGATTTGCTACATGTTGTCGATAACCTGGTTAATTCTCTCGTGGGATGATGAATAATTATGGTTACGTTGTATTACAATGCTCATTAAGGTTCATTGCATTTGGTTGACTTTAGTTGGTTGTGGTTGTATTTAAAAATAATACAACCATAATATTATTTCTTAATAAAAATTTATAATAAAAATAATTAATATCATACTAATAGCTAATATATAATACTATTTATCCCGTTATAATATGAAATTAAATTAAATTATCTTTGGAAAAAATTAAATTAAATTAAATTAATATAATATTAAAGTTATATATAAAATCAAATATTATTACAATATTATGAGATCATATATTATTATAATAAAATATTAAAAATTAATATAGTTTTAATATCTTCATATAAATAGGAAAGTAAGCCCATAATTTTGAAAGTGATGCGACACAGGCAATAGTCAGTTTCAGGAGCTGTTGGTTGGTGCTCTTAAAATGGTTATTGTGTGGTTGGTGTTGTTTTATATTTTGTTTTATGTTTGAATCATATTCACATGTTCAACAATTTCATTTACATAAAATTTTATTTGCGGATAGGTGCTACAATGAGAATTGTAGTGGGAGGCTACCGCAGCCTTTTAATCCCTGATTAAGGATGGATGGAGGGGATGCCGTGGTTTGGCATATACCCTAAAAAATATTCATCAAGCACACACATCTAATGGCCCATATTTACTCTTGGCAAATAGCATACTGAACTGTTATTTGTTAAACCACCGTTTTTTCATTAATCCCAACTCTTTAATCAAAGCCTTTGCCACCCGAGAGTCAGTTTTTTCTTTGATCGGAGCCTTTTCCACGCGGGAGATTCAATGGGTTAAATGAATCATTTCAATTTTAATTTTCCTTTAGTTTTAATGGTTAGTTGGACCTATTCCTGTCTCTCTGGGCATTATCAAGATCCATGACACTACATATACAAAAGTGTTTGTGGGAGGGTTGGCATGGGAGACGTAGAAAGAAACGATGAGGTGTTATTTTGAACAATTTGGAGAAATTATGGAGGTCGTCGTTATCACGGATAAGAATACCAGGCGATCTAAAGGCTATGGCTTTGTGAGCCTCCAAGTCTTGTAATTCGATTATGTAGATAGATAGACTAGATTTTCTAATTGTTTTGTTCATCTTATCATTCAATATTCTTATTCTTGTTATAACTGGTATCCATCCATGGATAATATTGCAGGTAACATTTCGTGATCCAGAACACCATCCATGGATAATATTGCAGGTAACATTTCGTGATCCAGAATCTGCCATGAGATCTTGTGTTGATTCTTCTCCAATCATTGATGGAAGACAGGCTAATTGCAATCTTGCTTCTCTCAGTGCTCAACAGTCTCCCCCTTCTACTCCCTAGCCTGGTTAGTATATGAATTCATGGCCGCAAATTATTAATATGATATGTGATTAATCTTTCCTTTACTTCATTCACAATAAATCTGCTATTGGCGATATGAAAAATTGTGTGAGTTTCCATGATTTTCTTCAAAAGAAAAAGCATCAATACTATGAACTTTATTTTTGACAACAGACAAGATCAATGTGATTCTATGATTCAATGGTCGTGTAAAAGAGTAAATCGAAAACGTTATCATAATTTGTGTATGCAAATTGATCATATAAGTGCATATCTAGGATTGAATATCTCATAGAAAACCCCACGTCCCAAGCTATTGTTAGGGTTCTTAAAACATCTCTATTAAAAATATCTCCATTGCAGAAGTGAAAAAAGGAGATTTTATATTGGTCGAAGCACTTTCAAAACATTACAAGATAGGTAGTTTCACCATATAACAATCCCCACATATATTTACATTCGCCTACAACTTGAATAGTATTTTAACATATGCAAGTTACCTTGATGTTGTTTCTACAAGCTTTATGTATACTATCAATGTTGTAAAACTACTCAAATCTTGCGTATCTTATACAGAAATATCAATGTTTAGGTCAATGAAAATTACTCAAATTTTATACCTCTTATACTGCAAAATTGCAATATTGAAATCTTCATCCTGAACATTCAAATACACTATCAATGTTAGGCAAACTCAAAAACTGAAAAAGATGGGTAAATTATTCAAATTTGTTCTTGCTATAGCTGAATAATATACAGGAATAGGTTTTTCAGTGTTAAGGTAGCCTCGTATTATTGAACATGGTCTGGTCTAGATCATAGACTGGAAACGAAATTGAATATTACGGCTTCTCGTCAGCCTGACAGAACACATCCAATATAGGACACACAGTTGTTGAAGGACATTCAAGTTTCCTTCCAGTCCATTCACATCCTTTATGATGAAAAATCTATGCAACTATCACACTACTTGTACACGTAGTTCATGTTCATAATAATGCATTGAATCTGTCGGTAACATGTATTGGTGAACTGTGCGTTTATGCCCTATTAGATTGTCCTGAACAGGTAATTGGTTTAGAATTTTAAGCTCCTTTCCTACAGGCCTTAAACTGGGAGGGTCTTTTTACAATGTTGGAGCAACTTACCCTCAACCTGCTCACTATGCATTCCAACAAGGCTTTTCTCCCTATCAGACTTATGGGTTAGTTCCATCAATGTTTTTTCTACTCTTCTTGAATGTTTCGGTGTTTAGTCTTTCGCGAATGTTGGATTTTGCCAATTCATGTTTGTGATTGTTGGGGTATGGTTATTTCCATTTGGTATTTCTAGATGTAGTAGGGTTTGCATTGTGCTTGGGCGTTTAAATGTTGGGGACATGGTTAAAGAATCATACACCCACCAAAATTATCATTAAAATAATGGTAATATTGGTGGGTGTATGATTCCTTTTTCAAGTTTATGTATGATATTTATTACTCTCAAAGTTGTTTGTTGTTTGTGTTTATTGATCTTTATTTTCGGTTTTTGAATTTTAGTATATTAATTTGTGGATAGAGTTGTGTAGCCAATGTTCAATGTTACAAATTATGTAGACAATATTCAATGCTTAATAATAGTTGATATAATATATTCTACATAATCATGATTATAGAGGAAAGATTTGTTCAAGGGAAAATGAGCAACTTAAAGATTATAGTAATGATACAATGGTTGAACGGAACCTTGCATGTAACATCCCTCAAATTCGACCCTCATTATAATTATTACTATCACTATTGTTGTAAATGTAATTGTAAATATGTAAATGGCCTGGTGAGGAGCTCAAGGCCAAGGCCCCACCAATGGACCTCAAGTTGGTGTCATGTTTTTAAGTCTTATTTTAAGCTTAGGAGATTTAGTATGGTAATGCGATTAAACAATAAGTAACTAAAACCACTAAGAAGAAAGGTAAGATGGCTAGGGAGCCATAAGAGTCATGTTCTAAATCGTAGACCTTTGACGGTGAGAAAGCTAGGGGAGATCATTCTAAAATTCCTAAAGAAATCCACCTAAGTAGGGTTAATATGTGTTGATAAGCCTAACTTATTTTCGTAACACTTAAGCTTATAAGTTATCATGTATAGGTATAAATCACACTTTGAGATGTTAAGTTATTGATAAACATATATATATATAATATTATATATATATATATATACATTATGGAAAGGGCAAAGCCACCTTTTAAATGATTAGTATTAAGTTAATATATAAAGGCTTAAAAGAGATAAAGCAAAAGGGCATAGCTCTTTTTAGGATAATTATCTAATAAATATGTTGTACTAAATATGTTTTAAAAAATTGAATTGAGAAAACTTTATATATAAATGTTACATCCATATATTACATTTATATATATGTATTTACATATAATATATTTTATAATTGGTGAAGGACCAACTATTTTAAATGATTAAATTATATTATATTTGGGTAGAAAATATTTTAATACCACTTTATGTAAGGCACACTCCATATAAATCATATGATGTCCTAAAGGAAACATCCTAATGGGACTCGAAATAACTTTAAAAGAATATTAATATAAACATTTGTAAAATATACTGCAAGACAATATAAGCATTAGTCTCTTTTTAAAAAAGGATAAAGCATGATCAAACTATTAAAGTAAAATATACACATATAATATTGTTACCAAGATTTTTTCTTAACAATGTAAACATGTTCCCTTAAGTTAGGGTTTGTGTTCTAACAACTTTCGGTGAGGAAGAAAACTTCCGTTAGAGCTTAAGTGAAATCTCTTAAAGAGCCACGATCTCGGAACTAAAACTCCATCACTAGAATATCTACGATTTAGTGGAGAGTAATGACACAGTAGTGGAGTAACAACGTTTTCGATATTGGTAGACTCCAAAAAGCTGAGGACTCTCATCTTTAGTTTAATTAGGTCGCAGCCAGGAGTGAGACCGGGTACATTTTGGGATAAGGAACTCTTAGAATTTGTTATCATTTAATTCGCTGAGTAGTTGAGGGAACAGAACTAAACCATGTTCACCCCCGCGAGAAGAATGGAGGCTGTATCCATAGTGGGACGCCTTTCACCTTCAAGTGCCACTTTGTTCTCTCGTTAAACACACAACGTGTGGGGTTCGAGATGCCTTCGGGTTGAAGTTCGACCTCCACATGGTTTATTTATTGCCACGTCTCAGACAGATGTTAAAAAGGCAGGAAGATTTCAAAGTTAGAAAAAGGATTTCAGGGTAGCACATGGGGGTGGTAATTTCGCAGTTTTCTGGAGTGTAATGTCAGGCAGTTGGAGAGAAGATAGACTTGAGCATGATGGAGCAATTTCACATCTGCGCATCCTTGACTTCTGAAGGATAGGAGATTGTGATGATGGCGGCAAATAGCTCAGCCATCCTGGATCCACAGTCCAATGGAAAGATAAGTGTAGCCTTACTGCATATTCTCGCTTAGTTTATAGGTTTGTTGATAGCGTTTTTCTTTTAGATTTAACCCTGTATACAGTAGTAGAATAAGTCAGTTTTACTCCTGAAATTCTTTGAACGGAACGTTAATCCCTGGTTAGAAATTGAGGTATGGATGGATACAAAACGCATTACCTCGAATTCTTCGCCTTAATAATTGACCAGAACCACTTGCTAGTTTGTTCCTCTCTCTGCATTAATCACCGGAAGGATCCCCTCCTCATTTTATGTGTTCTATATAACAATTTATAGTACTCCCTAAAGTATAACGTTTTCAGCTTGATGTTAGTAGGAACGCCCAAATAGGAACCCGTTTGATGTTTGGTGCTTATAAATCTTTCTGCTGTCAAAAGTTCTGTGTAAATGGTAGCTCATAACGATACCCCTAAGTGTTCTTCTGTCTATTTGATGCGATCGGCATATTGCCAGTGGGATCGACATCCCTGAGATCTTTTCTTCTATTCTTGAGATGCGTTCAGAATATTACCGTTGAAACCCTTAGCTGTGGAGTAAAACACTGCTTTAAACGAAGAAATCAATACTAGGATTTGATTCCATTGGATTCTAGTCCGTTGTGGTGAGAAGCAGCCAGGTTCCCATATGATCTTTTTCAGACTGAAGATTATTGAGTTAGTGTGTTTAAGGGTAGATTTGACCAGCTTTGCATTTGTTCTATCAAACTAGGACAGAGTCGACTGGTTAGAAGGAGCACGATCCTCAGAGTTTTAAATGGTTGTATAAATTGTAAACTATGAATGTCGAGATTTTCTTCTGTAAACCCTCATCCATTTATTTTTAATTTTTTTACTGTACCAAGTTTTAGGATTTACGACGTTAGTAGCCTAATCTGGCATGGATTCTTGACTTTTATAATCACATATAAATATTTATTTCATTTCTAAAAAACACGCAGTATATAGAAGAAAACAGCGTAAGGATTAATGGGATATTAAGAATAACATGATGTTGATTTCTTTTATGTTCAGATCACCTCCAGTGGGGTCTAACTCGATCGCTTAATGATCTGGCCCGGCTGCTGGTTAAATAAGACGACTACTTAATTCAAGAACGATTTGCATTCCAGGTAGTTTTCCCTCGATGCTAGAAGTAAGTGAAACCTTTGTTGAAAGTAAACCATAGATGAACCTTAGTGCGTATCGTATCATTCTCCACTCTAAATATTAGTTATGCTCAATCTTGTAGGGATCCGTTAATTTTTGTTTATGTCTCCATTTGGAGGAAAGGTGTGAAACGAATTTATAGCATGCTTGGTAATGTTGACTATTTACATAAATATTGGTATGAAATAATGAAAGAATAAAAGATATTAATTAACATGATGGTTCAGGAGAAATCAAATTATGGTAAGGAAGTGTTTTTCCTTTTTGGAAGATTTTGGGTCTTAAAGTAAAAAGATTAAAGTGTTAAGTAAATTCTTTTATTTTAAAAGAGACCAAAATATGATAAGTATGATGATGTTTTAGTTGGAAAATTTAAGGACCTTTTCAAATTCTCTTAAATAAAGTAAGGAGGGCTTAGTATTGGCCAAATTACTTTTAATTTCTAAGGTAAGTTTTGTCTAGTAAACTAATACATAGAGGAGTTCTTTATTTTATTTTTTTCTCTCAAAAGGATATTTATATATTTTGGGGAAAAGGGATTTATATGTATAATGTACTCTTTGTATGTAATGATTATATACAAAATAAAGTAGTTGTAGTAATGATTATATACAAAATAAAGTAGTTGTTGGGAAAAATTTAAGGGCAAGAAATATTGTTTATACTAATTAAATGTATGCCTTAGAGACAACATAAATTCTTCTCATATGTGAGAAGAACTTACTTCACAATTTGAGTAAGTTAGTATACATGTAAATAGTTTATACTTATAATCCTTTATCACATTCTTATCATATGTGAGAAGAACTTACTTCACAACTTGAGTAAGGTAGTATACATGTAAATAGTTTATACTTATAATCTTTTATGTGATAGAGGCTTAGTAAAAGTAGAAAGAGTTTTATTGCAACATCTTGTTGTAGAATGAATATTGATAAATCCCTCTATAGAAGTTAGAGAAAGAAAGGAAAGTGGTTGACAACAACTTTTTTTGGTGTAACCTCTTCCTTTGTATGTGACTTTTACGTATGCATGTCTCGTGTCTCCGTGATGTTCTCTGATTGTACTTGATGGTTTTACTCGTATATTTAGTAAATGTTAAATTGACCTAAAAATCATAATGGTTTGATGATTTCATCTATTTTGCATATCTATGAGAAAATAATTAGTGAATGTACTTCTTATATTTAAGGAAGGACTTCTTGAATAGATCACAAAGTAAATTTTGAATAAATACTAAAGTATTAGTTGTTATTATCTATGATAGTTTTGTTATTCAAGTACAATTATTATTATTAAACTCAACCAATATGAAGGTATTGTATATATACATTCTTTTATTTGTAGAATTATAGCTTATTCAAATAAAATAATATGAAAGTATTGTATATACATTCTTTTATTTGTAGAATTATTTCTTATTCAAAGAAAATAATAATATAGAAGTAGTTACTATGACACTATCTCATAGATGTTGGTTGAAAACTTGTTTAGTAAGATAGGAAAAGCGATATGTAAAAAGGTTATGACATGTTATTATGTTGCTTAAATAAAATAAAAAAAACAGTTATTATTGCTTAAATGTAAAAAGGTTATGACATGTTATTATGTTGCTTAAATAAAATTAAAAAATAGTTATTATGTTGCTTAAATAAAATAAAAAAACAGTAAATATAAATACTATACATACATTCTATCTAAAAAAACTTATTGACACTAATACTTTCATCCAATAGAAGATGACCTTTCCCAGCAAAGACAAATCCAGGCAAATAGTTATTATGTTGCTTAAATAAAATAAAAAAACAGTAAATATAAATACTATACATACATTCTATCTAAAAAAACTTATTGACACTAATACTTTCATCCAATAGAAGATGACCTTTCCCAGCAAAGACAAATCCAGGCTCATAGTGCTCATTAATCAAAGATAAACTACTTTAATTCGTATGAGCTCATTAACTACTTTTCTTATCAACTCATTAAGAATAGTTCGTTATTAGGTCTAGCACTTCTCCAAAAGATACATCAAATGAATTTATTCTCAAGAAGCAAGAGCTTAAGTTCATGTTAGGATTATCAAGTTCAGCACATTGTTCACAATAATATTTTAGACATGTTCTCCCATTATTGCTGCATTCTAACGGGCTTCTTGATTTTAATGTCATTTCTTGCCAAGAACAATTCACTGTTAGTCTCGTGCAACTTCAACAACCATCTCATGTATTTTTTAATATGCTACGTGCTTTTCTACAGTATTAATTGGCAGCATCACAAGTGAAAAATCCCTTGATCTAATCCCGAAATAAGAACATTTTTTGTGGATCACACCTGTGAGCCTCCAAATGGGCCTCCAACTCCATCTTGAGCTAACAATCCTCTTATTGCTTCAACTTCAAACAGGGTGGCTTTTATGACTTTCAAGCGGTTCTATCAAAACTTTTTTTTCTTATGTGAGTTGTTTTTGGATATGTTTTCTTGTTCTCTACGGATCTTGTTTAAACTAATGTTTGATATTATGACAATCATTCTAACCCTATCAAAATCATAAGAATTTGTGCACATTAAATTGTTTAAACTAATGTTTGATATTATGACAATCATTTTAAATTGTTTAAACTAATGTTTGATATTATGACAATCATTCTAACCCTATCAAAATCATAAGAATTTATGCACATTAAATTATTGATTATCGTTTCAAGCCCTTTTTATCCAATATATGATATCGATCCCTAATAAAACATGGGATATCGATCTGAAATTTTTATAACACTTACTAATATATTTGATAAGAGACAAACAACACTTTGTTACGGACCTTGTTTAAACTAATGTTTGATATTATGACAATCATTCTAACCCTATCAAAATCATAATGTTTGATATTATGACAATCATTCTAACCCTATCAAAATCATAAGAATTTGTACACATTAAATTATTGATTATCGTTTCAAGCCCTTTTTGATCCAATATATAATATCGATCCCTATTATTTGATAAGAGACAAACAACACTTTGTTACGGACCTTGTTTAAACTAATGTTTGATATTATGACAATCATACTAACCCTATCAAAATCATAATGTTTGATATTATGACAATCATTCTAACCCTATCAAAATCATAAGAATTTGTACACATTAAATTATTGATTATCGTTTCAAGCCCTTTTTGATCCAATATATGATATCGATCCCTATTATTTGATAAGAGACAAACAACACTTTGTTACGGACCTTGTTTAAACTAATGTTTGATATTATGACAATCATACTAACCCTATCAAAATCATAAGAATTTGTGCACATTAAATTATTGATTATCGTTTCAAGCCCTTTTTGATCCAATATATGATATCGATCCCCAATAAAACATGGGATATCGATCTGAAATTTTTATAACACTTACTAATATATTAATATATTTGATAAGAGACAAACAATACTCTGTTTCATAAGAGATCAACAATTCTTTGTTCAATCTTTTAATGTGTATATTTATATTTATTTTTTTCAATTGAAATTATAGATTTTATGAATAACTTTTCAGTCCAAAATAAAGTTTAATTTGTTTTTTTTTTTACATTAATTTATGTTATTAATATAATTTTTTTATGTGAATAAAAGAAACAAAATATCTCACATATACAGAGAAAGTTTATGTTTGGAACAAGTTATTGATTGTGTTTTTCAAATAAAATATTATTTTTCAATAGGAGATTAATAGTTAATTTTCAAAAAGTTTATGTTTGGAACAAGTTATTGATTGTGCTTTTCAAATAAAATATCATTTTTCAATAGGAGATTATTAGTTTGTATTTTTCAAATTATTGTGAGGGAAAACATTGAAAATTGTTGCTTCCATGTGTTTCTAAATGTAATTTTTTTTCTTTTCCAATTGACATGCATATTCACATAAGAGAGAGTAGTATTTTAAAAACAAATTTTAAGGAATAATTGTTGTTTGTTTTTTTTATTTTAAAATGTAATAATTTGTTTAAAAAATTATTTATTGTGTAGAAAGTAAATTCCAACATAAATTAAAACTATTTATTATATATGAAGAAAAAATTAAATTATATATAGAAAATATAATTAAAAATATTTATTATGTATAAATAAAATATCAGAGTAAATTTTTTAAAATGAAATATAATAAAAATATGTGAGTTAATTTATTGACTTTATTAATACATGTGAGAGTTAATTTTATTAATTAAAAATATTTAAGTAATATTTTTATGATTGAATATATTCATGCTTAAGTTAAATATTAATATTCCACTTTAATAGTAATATTGACACTAACTTTAATATTAATATTGACACTAATTTTAATATTAACATTATTACTAAACATTAATATTAATATTAAGCATTAAAAATTAACATTAACATTAATATGTTATGTCACGTTAAGCATGAATGGATTAATAATAATATTAATAATTGTAATAATATTAATATTAAAAGTTAATACATTAACTAATATTAATATTATAGTTAACCAATATTAGCTATAACAAACTTTTGATTTAACATTAACACAGATATTAATGTTACTACTAAACATTAATTTATTAATATTAACATTAAACTTAATATTACTTTTAAATATTAACATTACTAATAAACATTAATATTAATATTAATCTTAAACATTAAAAATTAGCATTAATATTAACATAAAATATTAATGTCACATTAAGCATGAATGGATTAATAATATTATTAATAGTTGTAATAATATTAATATTAAAAGTTAATAGAATAACTAATATTAATATTATAGTTAACCAATATTAGCTATAACAAACTTTTGATTTAACATTAACACCAATATTAATGTTAATATTAATAATTAACTTTAATATTAACATTAATACTAAACATTCATATTAATATTATCATTAAACATTAACATTAATATTAACATTAAACACATTTAGATTAATATTAATATTAATATTAAACACTAAGCATTAACATTAACATTAATATCACATTAAACATTTAAATGGATTAATAATAATATTAACATTTATAATAATATTAATATTAAAAGTTAATACATTGACTAATATCAACATTAACACTAATATTAATGTTAATATTAATAATTAACTTTAATATTAACATTACTATTAAACATGTATATTAATATTAACATATAACATTAATATTAATATTAAACATTAAACATAAACATTAATATTAGCTTTAAATATTAAGCACTAAGATTGAGATTAAGATTAAGATTAAACATTAAATATTAAGCATTAATGGATAAATATTAAGCATGAATATTAAACATGAATATTAAGCATTAAACATTAGCATGAATATTAAACATCAAATATTAAGCATGAATGGATTAATAATAATATTAATAGTTGTAATAAGTAACATTAGTATTATCATTAATGGCATTAATTAATAATATGCCACAATGTAACTTACCATTCCACCACCACAAACCTTATGGAAATGTTAATGTCGCACTTCTAGAATTGAACATGTTTAAAATTAGTAGTAAAAATTGATATTCAACCATGCCTAAAAACTTGTCAACCATAGTTTTCTATTGTCAAACTTTGTCTAAAGTCACCACCAATTCAACATTTGCTCATCAAATCCATAAAGATTATAGAGATTATAGGTAAATTACCATAAAAATATTAATGTTAATGCATTATTAGTATTAATATTAGAAAAAATTACCATAAAAATATTTATATTTACTCTCAAACATAACCTTATAAAATTATTAACCCGTATATGACATTGACATAATATTGAAAGAATATTTCTACATAATTACTTATTAAATGTTTTATTTCTACATTATTGCTTCTTAATTGTGGTTATATAGCATATGAATAACCACAACATTAATAATATTAACATTAATATTAATTCTAATGTTATGATCAATAAAGTCAATGTCAATATTAACATTAATAATATTATTAATGTTAATAATATTAATAATAACAGTAATGACATTAATGTTAAGAACATTGAAGTATATAATTAATACTATCATTAATATAATTAATATTAATAGCATGAGTACCATGAAGAATAATAATATAAACCAAAAGACAAAAATCAAAGTAAAAAAAAGTAAGCAAAGTGATCCATGGTCAATCATATTCAACCATTATCAACCATTGTCAACCATAGTAAACCATGGAAAACCATAGTCGATCAAAAGTAAACCATGGCCAACAAAAGTCAGCCATGGTCATCCCAAGTCAACCATGGTGTAACATCCCAAAAATCGCTAAAATTTTAAAAAAAAATATATAGCCTAAATCATAAGAGAAATGCTATCTACGGAACGAAAGTTATTCAACTAATAGATAATGACAGCTTCATAAAATTATCATAGTTATTCTTAAGCATAAAAAGATTATAGATTAGAAATGAAATGTGATAAAACAATGTTTATTTCTTATGTGTAATGATCTAGTAACAATATTGATGATCTATTTGCATATTTCTGAAGGGGTTCCTACAGGGTGCCCTTGGGTTTACTTAGCTTGATAGCTAAAGTGTTGGATTCTTTTCTTTCACAGATCTGCAGGTAAGGTAAATAAATAATTCCAGTACTTCGAGAGGTGTTTTACTTTTCAGCTAGCCGTCTCTGTTTTAAGATAGGTGTATAAGTACTGTCTATGCATGAAGGTAGCGATGGTATGAAGTTCCTAGAGTTCTTAATCAACTTGAATCGTTTTTATACTAACACTTGTAGATAATTTACACTATACTTCTGTGGTAACTGTTGGTAGATTCAATGGAATTACAACTTACATTAATGGTCTGAAATGCGACAAGGTTGAACAAGATTTACTTTGGTGAAAAGTGATAACACCTATCATAAGATGATATCCATTATTACGACATGGTTGATCATTGAATGATCTTAGTGAATAATAAAAATTGACCATTTATATCTATATGGCGTATCGCAAATATTCAAATTTCTAGATGTGTTGTTACATGTTCTGTTATGTCACTTTATAGGCAAGATGTTGCTTGGTTAATTGAATGCGACACATATTATTTTGTGGTCAAACCCTAGCTTTCTAAATAGTGTGAGGGTTAGAGTTATAATGCATTAGCCTTATGCAAAGTGACCTAGCTTTTGAAATCATAATGTAGGTTTACTATATGCATGAATTAAATGTTAAAGTTATAGTGCCTACAAACTAAGGCTTGTGTTGACATTCTAATACGTGCTTGATATATAAATATATTGTATCTTTTGATTTTGCAATGTATAATGGCTATGCGAATTGATTTGGAATTGGAAACACGATATGCATATAACCTATGGTTCGAAGTGCAATGCACACATGCTATGCGAATTATAACATGATTTGAAACTTTATACGTGAATGTTATACCGTGATGTGATAATACCCTATGGTTTGAAACTATACAATGGGGTTGTATTATAGTGGTGATTTTATCCCGAGATCAAGCTATAAACAATAAATTCGATGCTGACATGAACTAAATGCCATTGCAGGCATACTCTGGCAAGCGATACGTAAGATCCAGCATTAAATGAAAACCATGTGTAATGGTAGTGGTTTGTCTCGATGGCTCCGACGTGTATCTGGCTCCATGTGATGTAGTTGTATAAATGGTGAGAACTTGCCGACCTGTAAGCTCTACCCTGGTGATATGGCACTCCAACTGGGCTTGCTATTTAATGAAGTTATTAATGATGGGTGATCGTATTCTCTGTCTTGGTACTAGCGTAGCTTGGCTGGCCAAATCTCGCCCGTTGATCTAACTGCCTCGATCGTTAAGATCTAAACCCTAAGACAATCTCACATTATTGTTTGTTGTTTTCCTTAATGCATTCATTTGGAGTTTTTTTTGGGTTTGGGAAGAGGCCGACAAGCCGCTGAATAGAAGGGCTCGACCCTGGGTGGTTTCTTGATGGCTCTGTAACTCCAATCTCTGTAAATTAATGGTGAAAACTTACTGTATAAGTTGCTCAGGTTCGAAAGGTGTATGGTAATGAAGCCCTGTGGATTTCATCGTGTGACAGATTAGGTTTTCAGTGAGTTATACTCCAAGTTTGATAAATGTTCAGTTGCATGATGCCCCTGTTGCGTCAGTTGGAACAACTGGAAGCATGAAGCATTCCATCCGTCTGTTATTGTGAAGGTAAACTTGACTCGTACACTGTTTGTTAAATACAGTTTTGGTTTATCAAGTATTCGTTTGGAACTTGTTATAACTTCTGGTTGATTTATGTGGCACGTACTGCCTTCATTGTGGATTTTACAATGTTGGGGTTTGTTGGCAATGGATGGCACGCTACACTTTGGTAAGCCCCAGTGGCATAACCCTTTGTAGGTTCTCCTGGCAGCTTTTGGCCATTGTTTGAAGTTGTAACAACTTTGTTTTCTGGAATTTGTGGTTCAAAAACAGTGTTGTTTTGTTTTATGCATGTGTTATGGATGCCTCTTGGCATACAGGGTCAATGTAATAATTTTGTAGGTTACTGTACAGTGTTTTGGATTCTGAGTTTGAACTGGGCAATGTACTTCTTTCCACGAGGGTTTCAAGCTCTGACGAGTTTTCAATAAGAAGAAAAATTTACAAGTCTATGTTGTAGTAGTTGTTTTGTTTTGTCATTTTTGGGGCTTGGCCCGTGAACATGACTTGTGACTCGTCAATTAAAAGTGGAAATGAACTTGTGTTTTAGCAGACCTTTGCGTTTGACTTTAATGTATTACGAAGTATGGTTTGTGAAACTAGGTTTTAATACATCTGCTGCTACTGTTTTCTTTTATGGACTGTGAAACTTTGAAATGGAAAACAATGGAAAAAGGAAACCGTGTGATGTATAAGAATAATGAGAAGACTGTTGCTGTTACTAAACATGGGGTAGATGTTCATAATCTATGATATGGTTATGGCCTGTAAGTAGTCCGTCGATTTTGAAATGATGTTGCCTTTTACTTCTATAAGCTTTTCAAGGGTTAGGGTTTGACTCTGTTTAAAATGTATGGATATGAGTTTGCTCATCATTAAGACCTCGGCAATCTAAACTTGTTTTTGCTTCTGTTGTTTAGAGTTGTTCTACTGTTAATGAAATAATAGAACTTTGAAATAATAGTGAGGTTGTTCAACTAGCTCGAACTGTAGAAAAGAATGCAATTGTGTGTTTTGTTTTATGGCAATAGAAACATGTGATTGAACATTAAGTTGATAATTGTTTAAAATAAAAAGATATTCTTTAATATCTTTGTTGTTATCGTTCAATGATAAATTCAATAGTTTTAAGGTTTGGATTTGAAAATGAAATATGTAAATCCTAGGTTTGTAACATGAGACTTCTGTTATATGACAAGAAGATTTGTTTGCCATAACATAGAAAATAATTTATATAATTTTCAGAAAGGAAAATTATTTATTCCTAAACAACTGATATTTATAAAATGGAGAAAACATTACTGTATATTCTTAAAACAATTATCTATGCAGAATAATAAGGAAAAACACTGATACATGTATACATAGGAAATTAACAGTAAACAGTAACTTAATAAAATACAACGTTTTTATCTTCTCATTCACATGACTATTTTTTCTATCATTCATCTATCCAACTTAATTTGTCTATGTACTAGAGTACGATGTTGTTCCTATAGAATGGGGAAAAATGCAGAGAATATTTATTCCATTCGTCAATTCTATTCATAATTTTAATTTGGTTCAGAAACTAAAAGTAGGGGTAATTAAACCATAACAAATTATGTAATTAAGAATGAAATACTTGCAATAAACAGATTTAACTACTTAATAACAGATAAACAAATAGAACCTATAAATGAAGATAGGGCGGACAAACACCCAAGGAGGCCTATTCCTCCCAACCTATTCTAGAAGAAGCAGCCCAACTGTTGGCTTCTTGTGAACCCCTGAGCCTGATTACTGAACCACTAAGTAGATGGAATATGTGTAGAAGCAAGGCACTCAAAATGCCTTCAGCACTCAGCATCAACCTCCTGAAATAACATGCCTTCAACACTCAACATCAACCTCCTGAACTCAAAAAGAGTTTGGCAGACTCACAACATGATCAACAACATAGCATATTCCCTCATCAAATCTCTTGGGTGCAAACACAACAAAACCCTAAGGTAAATTTCCTCGTCAGGAAAAGTGATGAACCTCAGTCCAAAATTTGATGGCTATTATATAGACTGCCTAGGTCTTTAGTGGTCAGTTTGGAATAAATGAGCCTCAAGCTCCAGTCCCATCTTTCAAGGCATTATGACCACATTTCAAGGGAGTTGTCCCATACCAACAACTAGTTAGTTGCATCATGATGCTGCCACTTGTCCATTGCCTTCTACCCCAGATTCCATTCCACCTAGTGGATCAGTAACCACTCTTTCAACAGTCCTCTTAGGTGTTTGTCTCCTATTTTATTTATTTAATAATAATATATTGTGCAAATTACAGTCATCCTTGGACACTTGTCCAACATAAAACTATACAATAAAAGTTATCATAATGTTTTCTAACACAAAATGTTTTCCAACAAAAAAGGGTATGTTACAAACACCCCCACTTAAGCTCAACATCATCCTCGATGTTGCTTATTCAAAATCAAGTTCCTTATGGAATAGACTGGATATGTTGCCCGCATATTACTTTCCAGTTCCCAAGTAGCTTCATTAGGGTTAAGGTGCTTCCATTGCACCTTTACCTGCCCTATGGTGCGATTCCAAAGCATAATTTCCATCCGGTCGAGAATACAAGTCAGTTCCACATGGAAATATCCTCCGGGTTCCACCTGTATGTTAGTCCAATTTAGCACATGAGTGGCATCATGCACATACTTCTTTAAAACATAAATGTTAAAAACATTATGGATTTTGAAATTATATGGCAATGCCAATTGATATGCAACAGCTCCTATCCTTGATAGGATTTCGAATGGTCCACAATACCTTGGTGCTAGTTTAGCACAACTCCCAAGATTCAAAGAACTTTTCTTGGGTTTTACTTTTATAAAAACATGTTCTCCTACCTGAAATTCTCTTTCAGTGCGTTTCAAATCAGCATAGCTTTTCTGCCGATATTGGGCAACCTTTAAGTTACCTTGAACCTATTTCACGGTTAGCTCCATTTCTTTCAATAAATCTAGTCCTAAAATTAATCTGTCTACAGGGTTATCCCAAGAAATAGGAGTACAACATTTTCTTCCATACAAAATCTCAAATGGACTTAACTTAGCAGATGCTTAATAATGATTGTTGTATGCAAATTCTGCTAAATGTAAGTAATCTTCCCACTTAGTTGGCTGATCTTTAACATACTATCTTAACATATTTTCTAAAATTTGATTTACCCTTTCTGTTTGACCATCAATTTGTGGGTGGAAAGAAGTGTTGAAATTTAGTTTAGTATTTAATCCTTTAAACAATATTGTCCAAAAATTTCCAGTGAACTTAGAGTCCCAGTCTGAAATAATTACCTTTGGAATTCCGTGTAAGCAAAAAAATTGCTTCATGAAAATATCTGCAATGTTAGAAGCCTTGAAAGTAGTTTTAACAGGAATAAAATGAGCAGCTTTACTAAGTTTATCAACAACAACCATGATTGAGTCATTCTGCTTCTGATTTCTAGGCAAACCTGTAATAAAATCAATGCTTATAATTTCCCATTTCCATTCTGGAATTGGTAAGGGCTGCAATAGTCTAGTTGGATGTTGGTGTTCAGCTTTGATAGTCTGACATTCAAAACATCTAGCTATATATTCAGCAACTTCATTCTTCATGTTGGGCCAAAAATAATCTTTTCTTAACATAGTTATCATTTTCTGATAACCAGGATGTCCTGAATAAGGACTCTTATGAATTTCATCCAAAATCAGCAACTTAACTTTCAAAATATTAGGTACATAAATTCAGTTTTTATATGTTAAGAAGCCTTTTTCATTAATACTATAATCTGTTATTAAATTTTCAGATGAATTTTTAGCCAGTTTATCATGTAATTTTTGGTAATTTTCGTCTTGCTTAATTCCTTCTTCGATCTGATTTTCCAGATCAGTCTTAAAAGTATTGATTGCTGCCACAAAACTCAATCTAGCATTTCTACTCAAAGCATCAGCAACCTTATTCTCCTTTCCATTAATGTGGTGAATCTCAAAATCATACTCGCTAAGGAAAGCTAACCACCTAGCTTGCCTTGCATTAAAATTTGTTTGATCCAATAAATACTTTAAGCCCTTATTACCAGTCATTAAAATGAATTTTCTTCCAATCAAGTGATGGCGCCACATTTTTAATGCATGTATCATGGCTTCCAACTCAAGATCATAAGTAGCATAATTCTTTTCATGTATTTTTAACTTCCTTGACTCAAAAAAATGGCATGACCCTCCTGACTTAAGACGCCTCCAAGTCCATCGTTGCATGCATCCGTGCATACGAAGAAATCCTTATTGGGATCTGCAATTTTTAAAATGGGTGTTGTAGTTAATAACTCTTTTAACTTATTAAAACTTTCTTGACACTTTTGATCCCATACGAATTTCTTCCCTTTCTTCTACAAAGAAGTGATGGGGTTAGCAATTCTAGAGAACCCTTCAATAAACTTTCTATAATAACCTGCTATACCCATTAATGACCGCACATCAGTTACGTCCTTAGGGACAGGCCATTTATTAATTGTTTTTATCTTATCAGGGTCAACAGAAATGTCGTCTTTAGAAATTAGATGACCTAAGTACTGTATTTTATCTTTATAAAAATCACATTTACTGAACTTGGCATAAAGTTGGTGTTCTCTTAGTACTTGTAGAATTATTTTTAAATGTTCGTCATGCTCTTCTTTAGTTTTCGAGTAAATCAGAATATCATCAATGAATATCACTACAAACTTATCCAAATATTTATGCAGAATGTTGTTCATTAAACACATGAACACTGTCGGTGCGTTGGTTAGCCCAAAAGGCATAACTATGAACTCGTAGTGTCCATAACGCGTTCTGAATGCAGTTTTCAATATGTCCTCGCCTTTTATCCGGACTTGATGATAACCCGACCTTAAATCAATTTTAGTGAATATCTCTTCTCCACGTACTTGATCAAATAGATCATCTATGTGGGGTAAGGGATATCGGTTCTTAATTGTCATTTTATTAAGATGACGCTAATCAATGCACAAATGCATGGTACCGTCCTTCTTTTTAACAAAAATTAATGGTGCTCCTCAATGGGACACACCAGGCCTTATGTAGTTTTTATCTATTAATTCTTTCAGCTGTGATTTTAACTCATTTAACTACAGAATATTCATCCTATAGGGATCCTTCGAGTTTGGTACCGCACCGGGTACTAACTCAATGGTGAATTCAAGTTTCCTTTTCGGAGGTAATCCTAGAATTTCTTCTGGGAATACGTCAGAAAATTCCCTAAGGATGGGAATATCCTCTAGTTTTAACTTGTCTTCTTTAGATGTACACTCGTCATTAATAACATTAACAGCAAACATTTTACAGCCTTTTCTGGCAGCACTCTTTACTTGTAGAGCAGAAATCTGCCTTACTGAAATCTTCTTATGAATTCATTTTACTATTTTTGAATTACCTTCATTATTTACACATGTAAAAGATTTGTCATAAAAATTCAACAAAACCCTATGATGTTCAAGCCAGTCCATACCAATTAACAAATCATATGATCCTAAGGGTAAAACATTCAGATTATTTTGCGTTTTCAGCTGACTTAAAAATACTTCACAATCCTTTACAAAATCTGTAACTTTTGTTTTAGTTCCTGTTGCAAGCTGAACTAACCATGCATTATCAAATTTCTCTATTTTTAACTTGCAACGGTTTACTAAAGGAGGTGAAATATAACTTAGATTTGCACCTGGATCTATTAGAATAGAAATAAACTCGTTTTGTATCATACCTTCAATTTCGACCATGGATGTTTGATGGTCCGCTTGACGGTTCTCCAGTGTTGCATTTATCCTGGGCATTTCTCTTGCAATATCTCCAACTGTAGGTTCTGCTTGCATAGTGTGAATATTGTTGGTTGTCCTCTTGTTGTGTGGGCAATCTGCTCTCTTATCCGGTCCGCCACATTCATAGCACTTCATGGGTCCTTTATGTTCAGCATACATGTTGTTGTTATTATTGTTATTGCTGTGATTATTATTTTTAGGTATGTTTCTTGCAGTAGAAAAATTATGAGATGCATTATTCCTGTAATTATTAGGAAAAATTTTGTTGTTAAAATTTTTCTTAAAACCTCCAAAATTATGATTAAAATTCTTCTTTTTATAGTCAAACTGATTAGTCTTACTGCTCTTCTAGCCAGTTGTTCCTTCTCTTTTTCTGTTTTGATCAAAACAAAAATTTGCCTTTCTCATGGCCTCTTCCAAAGTGGATGGATTATCATACTGTATACGGTCTTTTATATTAAAAGGTAGACAGCTGAGAAACCTTTGCACTTTAGGCTTTTCCTCGACCATATAGGGCACATATCTTAGCAAACTAAGGAACTTGTTGCATAGTTCTTTCATGTTCATTGTACTCAACTTTAAATCGTAAAACTCCTTCGACTTATCTTCAAAATATTGTTCCGACAAAAACTTCTTTTTAAACAAACTTTTAAACATAGTCCAAGTTACTTCTTTTTCTTTTATACTCTGAATTCTTTTAAGATCCTGCCACCAAATATCTGCCTTCCCGGTCAGATTGTAAATAGCCATCTTGTATTTTAGTTGAGAAGAGTAGTCGTAAATATTAAAGTATTTCTTCATTCCAGATAGCCGCGCTTCTACTGTCTCACCCTTCTCACTTTCGCCATTAAAGGTGGGTGGCTTAATCTTTTTAAATTCCCCAGTAATCTGTTCATGATGTTTATGTTTTCTCTTTTTAGAGCAACATTCACTGTTACTACTGTCATAATTAATATTATCATTACTTGGATTAGATTTAGAGGGTGAGTAACTGTTCCTTTTATCATTTCTTGTCTTCTTATGCTTATGTTGGTGGGACATTGTTTCAGAATCAACCTTCATTTCTAATTTTCTGCCTCTTTCATCATTATAACAATTTCTTTTTAAATTATGTTGTAACTCTTTCTGTACCTTAAGGATCCGTTCATTTTCTTCTTTAACAGCTTTTAACTCAGATTTTAAATCCTGTACAGTGCGTAAAATTTTAGAAGACTGGTTGTTTAATTCAACATAAATTCCTTCATAATTGTTATTATTAATGCGTTCATTACGAGGGGATCTATCCTCTACTGATTTTTCTGGTAATTCCATACCTGCAATTTAACGGTAAATCTATTCTGTGCAAAAATAAAATTGAATTACAAAGTTAGTAACTTAAACTTTCTGTTTTTGTTTTCTGTTTGCGCACGTCAGCATAAATCAGGCCTAGAGTTTGAACTTGCGCTCTGATACCACTTGTAACATCCCAAAAATCGCTAAATTTTTTTTAAAAATTGATATAGCCTAAATCATAAGAGAAATGCTATCTGCGGAATGAAAGTTATTTAACTAATAGATAATGACAGCTTCATAAAATTATCATAGTTATTCTTAAGCATAAAAAGATTATAGATTAGAAATTAAATGTGAAAAAACAATGTTTATTTCTTATGTGTAATGATCTAGTAACAATACTGATGATCTGTTTGCGTATTTCTGAAGGGGTTCCTACAGGGTGCCCTTGGGTTTACTTAGCTTGATAGCTAAAGTGTTGGATTCTTTTCTTTCGCAAATCTACAGGAAAGGTAAATAAATAATTCCAGTACTTCAAGAGGTGTTTTACTTTTCAGCTAGCCGTCTATGTTTTAAAATAGGTGTATAAGTACTGCCTATGCATGAAGGTAGCGATGGTATGAAGTTCCTAGCTTTCTTAATCAACTTGTATCGTTTTTATACTAACACTTGTAGATGTTTTACACTATACTTCTGTGGTAACTGTTGGTAGATTCAATGGAATTACAACTTACATTAACGGTCTGAAATGCGACAAGGTTGAACAAGATTTAATTTGGTGAAAAGTGATAACAGCTATCATAAGATGATATCCATTATTATGACATGGTTGAGCATTGAATCATCTTAGTGAACAATAAAAATTGACCATTTATATCTATATCGTGTATCGCAAATATTCAAATTTCTAGATGTGTTGTTACATGTTCTGTTATGTCACTTTATAGGCAAGATGTTGCTTGGTTAATCGAATGCAACACATATTATTTTGTGGTCAAACCCTAGCTTTCTAAATAGTGTGAGGGTTAGAGTTATAATGCATTATCCTTACGCAAAGTGACCTAGCTTTTGAAATCATAATGCAGGTTTACTATATGCATGAATTAAATGTTAAAGTTATAGTGCCTACAAACTAAGGCTTGTGTTGACATTCTAATACGTGCTTGATATATAAATATATCGTATCTTTTGATTTTGCAATGTATAATGGCTATGTGAATTGATTTGGCATTGGAAACATGATATGCATATAACCTATGGTTCGAAGTGCAATGCACACATGCTATGCGAATTATAACATGATTTGAAACTTTATTCGTGAATGTTATACTGCGATGTGATAATACCCTA
The DNA here is from genome assembly GCA_027924585.1 of Larix kaempferi. Lineage (NCBI taxonomy): Eukaryota > Viridiplantae > Streptophyta > Pinopsida > Pinales > Pinaceae > Larix > Larix kaempferi. The sequence continues at coordinate 5,988,664 of BSBM01000343.1, forward strand.
TGGTTTGAAACTATACAACGGGGTTGTATTATAGTGGTGATGTTATCCCGAAATCAAGCTATAAACAATAACTTCGACGCTGACATGAACAAAATGCCGTAGCAGGCATACTCTTGCAGGTGATAGGTAAGATCCAGCATTAAATGCACACCCTATGTAATGGTAGTGGTTTGTCTCGATGGCTCCGACATGTATCTGGCTCCACGTGATGTAGTTGTATAAATGGTGAGAACTTGTCGAGCTGTAAGCTCTGCCCTAGTGATATGGCACTCCAACTGGGCTTGCTATTTAATGAATTTATTAATGGTGGGTGATCATATTCTCTGTCTTGGTACTGGTGTGGCTTGGCTGGCCAAATCTCGCCCGTTGATTTAACTGCCTCGATCGTTGAGATATAAACCCTAAGACAATCTCGCATTACTGTTTGTCGTTTTCCTTAATGCATTTATTTGGAGTTTTTTTTGGGTTTGGGAAGAGGCCGACAGGCCGCTGAATAGCAGGGCTCGACCCTGGGTGGTTTCTTGATGGCTCTGTAACTCCAATCTCTGTAAATTAATGATGAAAACTTATTGTACAAGTTGCTCGGGTTCGAAAGGTGTATGGTAATGAAGCCCTGTGGCTTTCGTCGTGTGACGGATTAGGTTTTCGGTGAGTTATACTCCGATTTTGATAAATGTTCAGTTGCATGATGCCCCTGTTGTGTCGGTTGGAAGAACTGGAAGCATGAAGCATTCCATCCGTCTGTTATTGTGAAGGTAAACTTAACTCGTAACACTGTTTTTTAAATACAGTTTTGGTTTATCAAGTATTCGTTTGGAACTCGTTATAACTTCTAGTTTATTTGTGTGGTAGGTATTGCCTTCATTGTGGATTTTACAGTGCTGGGGTTTGTTGGCAATTGATGGCACACTACACTTTGGTAATCCCTGGTGGCATAACCCTCCGTAGGTTCTCCTGGCAGCTTTTGGCCATCATTTGAAGTTGTAACAACTTTGTTTTTTGGAATTCGTGGTTCAAAAACAGTGTTGTTTTGTTTTACGCCTGTGTTATGATGCCTCTCAGCATATAGGGTCAATGTAATAATTTTGTAGGTTACTATTCAGTGTTTTGGATTCTGAGTTTGAACTGGGCAATGTAATTTTGTCCACGAGGGTTTCAAGCTCTGTTGAGTTTTCAATAAGAAGAAAAATTTACAAGTCTATGTTGCAATAGTTGTTTTGTTTCGTCGTTTTTGGGGCTTGGCCCGTGAACATGACCTGTGACTCGTCAATTAAAAAGTGGAAATGAACTTGTGTTTTAGCAGACCTCTGCATTTGACTTTAATGTAATACAAAGTATGGTTTGTGAAACTAGGTTTTAATACATCTGCTGCTATCGTTTTCTTTTATGGACTGTGAAAATATGAAATGTAAAACAATGGAAAAAGGAAACCGTGTGATGTATAAGATAATGAGAAGACTGCTGCGTTTACTAAACATGGGGTAGATGTTCGTAATCTATGATATGGTTTCGGCCTGTATGTAGTCCGTCGATTTTGAAATGATGTTGCCTTTTCCTTCTATAAGATTTTCAAGGGTTAGGGTTTGACTCTGTTTAAAATGTATGGATATGAGTTTGCTCGTCATTAAGACCTTGTCAATCCAAACTTGTTTTTGCTGCTGTTGTTTAGAGTTGTTCTACTGTTAATGAAATAATGGAACTTTGAAATAATAGTGAGGTTGTTCAACTAGCTCGAACTGAAGAAAAGAATGCAGTTGTGTGTTTTGTTTTATGGCAATAGAAACATGTGATTGAACATTAATTTGATAACTATTTAAAATAAAAAGATATTCTTTAATATCTCTGTTGCTATCGTTCAATGATAAATTCAATAATTTTAAGGTTTGGCTTTGAAAATGAAATATGTAAACCCTAGGTTTGTAACATGAGACTTCTGTTATATGACAGAAGATTTGTTTTCCATAACATAGAAAATAATTTATATAATTTTCAGAAAGGAAAATTATTTATTCCTAAACAACTGATATTTATAAAATGGAGAAAACATCTGGATATACTATTGGACCTGGAACTACTCGTGCTGCTACTGATGGTGCTGGTGGTAGATCTAGATACCCTTCTAGTCTCCAGACGAGAAAGCATCGCATGGAGATGGATGGCATGACACAACCTCCTTATTCCCCAACACGTATCCACCTTAAGACCTTATTGTATATTCTTAAAACAATTATCTATGCAAAATAATAAGGAAAAACACTGATACATGTATACATAGGAAATTAACAGTAAACAATAACTTAAGAAAATACAACGTTTTATCTTCTCATTCACATTACTATTTTGTCTATCATTCATCTATCCAACTTAATTTGTCTCTATACTAGAGTACAATGCAATTCCTATAGCATGGGGGAAAACGCAGAGAATATTTATTTCATTCATCAATTCTATTCATAATTTTAATTTGGTTCAGAAACTAAAAGTAGGGGTAATTAAACCAGAACACATTCTGTAATTAAGAATGAAATACTTGCAATAAACAGATTTAACTACTTAATAATAGATAAACAAATAGAACCTGTAAATGAAGATAGGGCCAACAAACACCCAAGGAGGCATGTTCCTCCCAACCTATTCCAAAATAAGCAACCCAATTGTTGGCTTCTTGTGAACCCCCGAGCCTAATTACTAAACCACTAAGTAGATGGAATCTGTGTAGAAGCAAGGCACTCAAAATTCCTTCAGCACTCAGCATCAACCTCCTGAAATAACATGCCTTCAGCACTCAGCATCAACCTCCTTAACTCAATAAGATTTTGGCAGACTCACAACATTATCAACAACATAGCATATCCCCTCATCAAATCTATTAGGTGCAAACACAGCAAAACCCTAAGGTAAATTTCCTCGTCAAGAAAAGTGATGAACCTCAATCCAAAATTTGATGGCTATTATACAGACTGCCTAGGTCTTTAGTGGTCAGTTTGGAATAAATGAGCCTCAATCTTCAGTCCCATCTTTCAGGGCACTATGACCACATTTCAAGGGATTTGTCCCATACCAACAGCTAGTTAGTTGCATCATGATGCTGCCACTTGTCCATTTCCTTCTACCCCAGATTCCATTCCACCTAGTGGATCAGTAACCACTCTTTCAACAATCCTCTTAGGTGTTTGCCTCCTATTTTATTTATTTAATAATAATATATTGTGCAAATTACAGTCATCCTTGGACATTTGTCCAACATAAAACTATACAATAAAAGTTATCATAATGTTTTCTAACACAAAATGTTTTCCCGCAAAAAAGGGTATGTTACACATGGTCATCTAAAGTTTGTTATGGTTAAGAAAATTCAACTGTGGTCAACCAAATTTAAGCATAGTCAAACATCATGAGTGACAGTCAACCAAAATTCAACCATGGTCAACCATAATCAATTAAAGTCAACCATAATCAACCAAATCCAACAAAAAGTCAACAATGGTCATCAATAGTCTACCATGGTCATCCAAATTCCACCATGGTCAACCATAGTCAACCAAAGTTAACCAAATTCAACCATGGTAATGGTAAACAAAAAGTTAACCATGGTCAACCAAATTGAGCCATGATCAACCACAATCAATCATGGTCAACCATGTTCAACCATAGTCATCCATGCTTAACCACCTGTTAACCAAAGTAAATGAAAAGTCAACTATGGCCAACCAATGTCAACCAAAGTCAAACATGGTCAACCATAGTCAACCAAATTCAACCAAAAGTCAACACAATTCATCCATGGCTAACAAAAGTCAACCGCAGTCAACTAAAAGTCGACCAAATCTAACCATGGTCAACTAAATTCAATCATGGTCAACCATGGTCAACCATACTCAACCAAAGATAACCATAGTCAAACAAAGTCATCCATCATACACCAAATTCGACCATGGTCAACCAGGAAGTTATTTTGTCCACCAAAGTCAACCATAATCAAACAAATTCAACAATAATCAACTAAATTAAACCATAGTCAACCAAATTAAACCATAGTCAACTAAAGTGAACCATAGACAACCATGGGCACCCATGGTTAATTAGATTCATCCATAATCAATCGTGGTTATCCATAGTTAACCATAGTTGACCATGGTCAACCAAAGTCAACTTTCTTAAACAAAAGTCAACCTTTGTTAGCCATGGTCAACCATAGTCAACCATACTTAGCCATGGTCAACCGAAGTAAACCATCCTCAACTAAAGTAAACCGTGTTCTACCAAATTCAACCATAGTCAACTAGGAAGTCAATTAGTCCACCAAAGTCAACCATAATCAAACAAATTCATCCATAATCAACCAAATTAAACCATAGTAAACTGAGCTCAACCATAGTCAACCATGGTTTATTAGAGTCAACCATAGTTAATAGTGGTTAGTCGTAGTCAACCATGGTCGACCATGGTCAACCAAAGTTAACTAAAAGTCATCGAAGTCAACCAAATTCAACCATGGTAAACAAAAGTCAACCATAGTCAAGCAAACGTCAACCATGGTCAACGAAAGTCAACCATAATGAGCCATGGTCAACCATAGTCAAGCAAAAGTCAACCATGGTCAACAAAAGTCAACCATAGTGAGCCATGGTCAACCAAAGTCATTCAGCATAAGCTAAAATCAACCATATTAATCCAAAGACAACCATGTTCAACTAGGAAGTCAACCAATCCACCAAAGTCAACCATTGTCACTAATAGTGAACCATGATTAACCAAAGTTAACCATGGTAACCACCAGTCAACCATAGTAAACCAAAGTCAACCATGGTAATCCAAATTCAACCATGGCCAATGAAAGGAAACCTTGGTCGACCATAGTGAACCATAATCAACCAAAGTCAACCATAGTCAACCAAAGGCGACCATGGTCAACCAAAGTCAACCATAGTCAACCAAAGTGAACCATAGTCAACCATAATCAACCATATTCGACCATAATCAACCAAATTCGATCATGTTCAACCAAAGTCGACCATGTTCAACCAAAGTCAACCAATGTGAACCATGGTCAAGCAAAGTGAACCATTCTCAATCATAGTCAACCAAAGATAACCATACTTAAACATGGAAAACTAAAGTCAACCATGGTTAACCAAAATTCAACCAAAGTCAACCATAAACAACCAAAGTCACCCATGGTCGACCAAAGTCAACCATAGTCAACAATGGTCAACCAAGTCAACCATGTTCAATCATGGTTAACCAAAGTCAACCATGGTTGACTTTGGTTCCATATGGTGAATTTGGATGATTATGGTTGACCATAGTTGACTAGGGTTGAATTTGGTTGACTATTGTTAAGATTGGTTTATTATGGTTGACTATTGTTGACTAAAGTCAACCATGGTCAACCATAAACAACAATAGTCGAGCATGAACAACCATGCATAACGAACTAGGGTTAACCATAGTTAATCATATTAAAAAAGGGTCAACCATAGTCAATCATATTAAAAAATGGTCTACCATAATCAACCATAGTCAACAATGGTCATCCATAGTCAACAAGGGTCAAGCACAGTCAACCATATTCAACAATGGTTAACCATGAACAACCATGGTTAACCAATTAGGGTCAACCATACTAAACCATATTAAAAAAGGGTCAACCGTAGTTAAGGAGAGGGTCAACCATATTTAAACATGAGCAATCACACTGATCCTTCAACAATCATAATAAACCATAGTTAGCCATGAACCACCACCATCAATCATAGTCAATCATGAATAAACATAGTCAACAATGATTAGTCAGATAGTCAACAGCGAACAACCACAGTCAACAATGTTCAATCATGGTCAACCATAATCAACCATAGACAACCTGAGTCAAACCTGGTCAACCAAAGTCAACCATGGTAAACCATAGACAATTATGGTCAAATTGATATTAATATTAATAATGTTAATACATTAATATTAATATTAATTATTATTATTTTAATATTACAATTTTAAGTATAAAGAATAATATTTAATGTTTATATTAATAACTATATTATTATTTCAATCTTAAGTGATGGTAACAAAACAACCAAAGTAAACCACAGTCAACCATTTCCAAACAATTAAAGTTAATAACATTCAACCAAAAAAACCAAAGTCAACCTAACATCCGAGGTCAACCATGCCCAATCAAACAAAGTCAACCATGCCAAAACAAAGGAACCATGGTTAAACATAGTAAACCATGGTCAACTAAATCAAACAAGGATAACCAAAGTCAACCTTGGTTAACCAAACCATGTAAAACAAAGTCAACCATGGTCAATGAAACCATGCCCAAGCAACCAAAGTCAACAAAACAACCTAAGTCATGTAAACTGAATCGATTAACCATGCCCAAATAATGTAAACCATTGTTAAAGATAATAAACCATGGTCAACAAAACAATGTAAACCAAATTCATACAAATAATGTAAAATAATGTCATCCAAAGTCAACTATGCCTAAACAACCATGTAGTCATCCAAAGGAAACCATGCCTAAGAAACCAAAGACAACCAAAATAACCAAATTCAACCATGCCCAAAGTCAACCACAATCAACCATGCCTAAACAACCAAAGTTAATCAAAGTCAACCAAATAACCAAGGTCGACAAAAGTCAACCATAGTCAACCAAACAATGTAAACCAAAGTCAACCAAAGTAAACAATGTTAACATGATCAACCAAGCAATGTAAACATCATCCCCCAAATCATGTAAACGATGTAAACAATTCAAGCAAAGTCAACCAAAGGCAAACATACCCAAACAACCAAAGTAATCCAAAGTCAACCATTCCCAAACAACCAAAGTCATTAAGCTAAATATGGCTTAATAATATTAACATTAAGCCAAAGTCAACCATATTAATTACTTACAACATTTAAATTGATATGAATGATATATATTTAAAATTTTAAAATAGTTTAACCAAAGTCAACCACAGTCAACTATTAACATCCAAATTCAACCATAGTCAACCATAGTCAACCATGGTAAACCTTACTCAACCATGGTAAACCATAGTTAACCATATTGAATAAGTCAACCACATTCAAACAAAGTCAACCATACTCAACCATGGTTAACCATATTCAACTAAAGTCAACCATGTTTAATCAAAGTCAACCATAGTCAATTACTCACCCAAAGTCAACCATAGCCAAACAAAGTTAGTCATAGTCTATTACTCCCTAACAAAGTCATCCATAGTCAATTAGTCGCCATAATAAAAAAAATTCAACCATATTCCATGAATGTCAGCCATGGTCATCCATAGTCAGCCATAGTCAATTACTCAACCAAAGTCAATTGTGGTCGAATTAAGGCAACCATAGTCAAACATAGCTGACCATAGTTGTTCATGGTCAACCATAGTAAACCAGAGTTAAATATGGCCAACCAAAGTAAACCATATTTAAACATGGTCAACCATAGTCAACCATAGTCAATTAGTCAAATAAAATTAGCCATAGTCAAACAAAGTAAACCATAGTCAACAATAGCTAATCATCATGTTCATGTCTTGGAATCCAAAACAAGATTCATCATTAGAATGGTTTGTCAATTTTTTTTTACCAAACTCAAACCTTGGTCAACTATAGTGAACCATAATAAACCATATTCCACCATTTTCAATTATGGTTAACCAATAATTAATTATGGACAAACTAAGTCATCCATATTCAACCATGGTCAACCAAAGTCAACCATGGCCAACCATAGTCAATGATAGTTAACTATGGTCAACCATAATCGACCATAGTGATTTAGTTAACTAACATCAACATCAGTCAAACAAATTCAATCATAATCAACCAAAGTCAATCATAGTAAACAATAGTCAACCATGGTGAATTAGTCAACACAATAAACCAAAGACAGCCATAGGAAACCAAAGTCAACCATGGTCGACTACAGTTATTTAGTCAGCCAAAGTAAAATAAATTTAAGCATAGTTAATTGTGGCCAAACAATGTCAACCATAATTGACAACAGTCAACCATTGTCGACCTGTTAACCAAAGTCAACCATAGTCAAACAAAGTTAACCATAATCTATCATGGTCAACCATAATAAGTCAAAGTTACTTATGTCCATCTAAACTCAACCATGTTGAACGATAGTCAACCATAGTCAATTAGTGAGCCACAGTCAAACAAAATAAACCACAGTCAACCATATTCAATCATGGTCAATCAAAATAAACCATGGTTAACCATAATCAACTATTTATTTATTTAATATATTTTATTATTTTATTTTACTTTTATTTATTTAAATTTTTTTTCACATATATATATATATATAACTTTTATTTTATTTTTATGTATTTATATTTAATTAATTTAATTTAATTTAATTTATTTTTATTTTATTTAATTTAGTTTATTTTTATTTCTTTATTTAACTTTATTTTATTTTATTTTATTTCTTTAGTTTATTTTTTATTTTATTTTATTAATTTATTTTACTTTATTTATTTATTTATTTAATTTATTTCTTTAGTTTATTTACTACATTTTTATTTAATTTTTTACTTTATTTACTTTACTCTAATTTTTTTAATTTACTTTTATTTTATTATATTTTTAATTTACTTTTGTTTACTTTACTTTTAATTTAGTTTAATTTATTTTTACTTTACTTTTATTCTATTTCTCTATTTTACTTTATTTTATTTTTTTTAATTTAATTTATTTTAATACTACTTTATTTCTTTTTTTAATTTAATATAGTTTATTTCAATATATTTTTAAACTTTTTAAAACTTAATATGTATTTTTTTCATTTTTATTTCCAAATAACATTTTTATTAATATTTTAATTTATCTATTTTTTCATTTTTATTTCCAAATAACATATTTATTAATATTTTAATTTAGCACCACAACATTTTTACCACATTTTTCAATATGGTTAAATATCAACCACTTTTAAATGAGTGGTCATGGTTGATATAGGTGATATCAACTACATTTAAAAATGTAGTTGTTATTAATCATATTTATAGGAAGAAATCAGATGGCAAACTCTTTATCAAAATTAATTTTGGATGGTGATAAATAAATCCTTTCTTCATAAGAATTTCTGGAAAATTCTAAAATAGATATGGGTTCATTGAAGATATGTGAGATGTAATTTCTTGACCGAGATTGTTTGTCATATAGTTATATGCTCCTATAGGATGGTTGTATATCTGATATAGAGTGTGAAAGTGCTGAAACAAGTGTTAATGGCTGCATCTGAATCCGAAAGCATCCTTATTGACTGGTTCTTAGATTTGGAGCTACAGAATGTTACACTTCCAAAAGAGATGAATTAAAATGTCTCACCAGATGTGACAAGGAAGTTAAACTTGGAGAACAGCATTAATGTTTCTAGTGGAACGTGCACATAATAATGCATTACAAAATGTGCTACCGCTAGGCACAAATCAATCACAGATTCTGGGTCTCTGATTGCTGTGTCCGAAAGTTCACCAATGTATCTTCCAAAGCAAACGGTCGCCAGGGCCGCGTTACTTTTCATAGAAAAGGAGTTCTTTATCCTTTCAAATAGTGTACATGTATTACTTACTTATGAAGGCAGAATATATTGATCATGTGCCTGTACCGTGGACTGTGTAATTCAGTACAACGCGAGATAAACATGTGTAATATTGACTGAATTGTGAAATCCAAAAATAAAACGGTTTCCTTCCATACCCAATTTAAAATAATTGTTTGTTCCTCCTAGATTACTATCCAGAAAATAAGACAATTTTACATAATGCACGCTATCACTCTCTGCATCATTAATCCTTCTCCGTTGGCTTTTGCAAACGCCTTGGGGCGGCGGAGTAAGCAAAAATCTATCTTCACAGAAAATATTGGAAATGTATTTATAATAATGGCGGAACCGCACAGAAAATCGAAATAACTGAGCAGCAAACATTCGAACTATATTCAAAATATATCACAATGAAGACATCATTTTCTGTTGTTGGTCTCTTCATGGTTATAATGGCTGTAGAATCATTAATTCCTGCTATCCAGGCTGAAGCTGGTCACGAACATGTCAATCCTGACCTCAATTCAACTGACCTAATCAGGTATAAATATCATCCTGTAGCTTTGGTCTATACAGTCAAAGATGTCATAGAAATTGGCTTTCAATTAATATTTTTAATTAATATTTATTGTTATAATTACATCGATAAGTGTTTAGATATTATTTGGGATTTTGGACTTTCAATGAGTGGATCAACAAAATTCATCTGAGTGTAACAAGTATAGTGGGGATTTTTTTCATGGTTGCCTTATCTTGTTATGTTGAAATGCATCTTGATTATGATTTAAATAAGCTAAATTAAGTGATGGTTAAGAAAATGAGTGTGTTTATTAAATAGTATTTGTTTTATGTTTATATTAATTAATTTAATGTTAGCTACGTTTATGAGTGTTCACCAACCACTGTGCTATTTAACTATAGATTTGCTACAAGCATGGAAATAATTCGCAATGAAGATCATTGGGAATTTATGAACCGGTCCACTTCAATGTGATCGACAACTGCTGGAGAAAGGATTCCAATTGGGCTCAGAATCAGAAGAAACTAGCGGACTGCGCAATCAGCTACAGAAGCCAAGCCTCTGGCGGTAAGGGTGGGAAAACATACAGTGTCACCAGCCCTCAGGACGACCCCATTAATCCTAAGCCCCGCACTCTGCGCTATGCAGTGACTTGTCCGGGTCCTTTGTGGATCGTGTTTGCGAGAGACATGAACATTAACCTTAAAATGATGCTTCTGATGGCCAGCCATAAGACCATAGACGGGAGAGGAACCAACGTACATATCTCCAATGGTCCCTGCATATTTCTTTACAACGTCAGCAACATTATAATCCATGGCCTCAGCATTCACCATTGCAAGCCCAGTCAGTTTGGGTATGTGAATTGGTACATCTCACTAGTGGAGAGTATGGGCGGGAGTAATGGTGATTCCATATCCGTCCTTGCATCACGAGATATCTGGATTGACCATAACAGTCTCTATAGTAGCGCCGATGGCCTTATAGACGTCACTCTCGCTTCCACAGCCATTACTATATCCAACAACTGCTTCAGTCACCATGACGAGGTCATGCTCTTCGGCCATGATGATAGTTACAGTCCAGACAAGGCCATGAAAGTTACAGTGGCTTTCAATCATTTCGGGCCAGGCTGCGGTCAGCGTATGCCCAGGTAAAAATGAATTCAGGATCTGCTACTTCCCAAGGTAATATCAATAGAATAGTATATTTCAATTACTTTGTTTTAGCCATCCTCATCTCATTGTTGATTCCCTTCATCCAACGGGCAATATGGAGCAAGGTCAAACGGGCATGGAGCAAGTTTAAAGGTTGCCTTTGCTTTTGCTTCATGTCTTTAACTTTGCTTCATGTTTATTGGATGGAAAGAATCAGCAATCCAAATAAGTTTAGGTTTTTTATTTCAACTCATCATGATAATGCTTGAAGTTATTAATGTAAGCTTCTTTTTTGGATTGATTGTTTCGTTGCAGGGTCCGTTTTGGGTATGCACATGTGGTGAACAATGACTATGAACCGTGGGGAATATATGCCATTAGAGGATCTATGAACTCGGCAATCAAAAGTGAAGGAAACCGTTTTGTCGCTCCAAATGACATTTTTAAGAAGCAGGTAATATAAATTGAATCCCAAGTTAATCCATGCATATGTTGAGTATTTCTTAGATTTCTCACGAATAATGATCAAAATGTGAGTTAAAGAAGTAGAACAACGCAAAGACTTTTACGAGTCAGATTGAAAATTTTGAATTGCTCATTATGAAAAAGTATCTTTGATTAGCAGGTCACTAGATCGAACTCGCTGGGAAGGACTAGGTCTCTAAATGATCAATTTTTGAATGGGGCTTATTTCGTTCAATATGCAACAAATGGTGACACCGTCGATCCGTTATACAGCAGACGCGAAAGATTCAGGGTCATTAACGCAAACATGGTATCGTCTATTACAAGAGACACGGGAATTCTAGCTTGCCATTACGGAATACCATGTCACTAATAGATGTAGAAGAACCTGTACTGTAACTGTATTTATAATCTGGAGAAGATTTATGATTTTTATAGTATTTTTCTCTGCTCCTCCACTTTGGTGTTGTGGGTGCTATTCTAATTTTTATAGGGCAATGCTCACGTGTTCATGAGGGGTAGGGCTAGCACCTCCTTAGAGACACTTTAAGATTAAGGAAAAAAAATGTAAATTGTAAAAGAATATTAATATAGATTTTGAACAATGACTATGACTATGAAATTAACAAAGTGGATGTTGAATGTTATGTAGATTGTATTTACAATTTATTCATTATCAAAATATAAAATGTAATTAATTGTTTTAATATATGGAGTAGAAAAAATTAAAATAATAAATCAAAAATGGATTTAAAATAAACAAGAGTTGTAAGCAGCAATGTTTATGATATTAGCATGGACATGCAAATGAAGGTCAATGATAAAACTGGTTTTACAGACACGGAAGTTTAGATGCGGGGTTTATGACCTGTGTGATTCCCATTAATATATCTCGTTGTCTCTACAGTATACACATGTGTATCGTTTTCCAACCTACAATGGAAAGTCCAAATCTGGTCAGAATCTTTATAATATTCTAATATTTGAGAGACGTTGAGTTTAACTATTTTTTTGAAATGAAATTATATGTTTTGTGAACACTCCTGTTCAAAGTTGACACCCCAACAAACGTTTCTCCATCGAAGTATCGTGGGTATCCTTTGATGCACTGCTTAGTTCTGTTGTCTATTTCTTTACTATTCAAAGTAAATGGTTGATCTGATGCTTGCCCATTTAAGCTACAATATTTTAGCTTGGCGATAGAAAGCAGTTTTTAGCATTTCGTTAAATAAAGATATATTAAGATGATGGTCGGAGAACTAACCATGACTTATCTCCATGTGTTAGCAAATGAAGGTACCTGGGGCAAAGCATGGAACCAAAACTGCAATAGCCAATCTGAACAGCTCTCATTAAAGCTTTTCTGCATATAGTAATTGTGCTCACAAAAAAGAGAAAAAGAAGGTGCCACCACTATGTACAAAAGAAATTCCTTTTTATGATACCAAGCCAAAGAGTAGTCTCGATAAAGAAATGCTTACATTTGAAGACATGTCTCAAGGTGTTGTAAATACAAGAAAATACTTCAGTGTGACTTAGAGCACCAGCAGGTCCGAACTAAAAGAATGCTCTGCTTCACCTGGTTGGAGGCGAGTTTCAACTTCTTGTACCTGTAGCTAAAGTCATTGCCTCCTATATCTAGGATGTAGATTCCCTTCTCAAATGCATATGTTGGTGGAAGATAGCTTTGAGCACCTGGCCCACAAAGACAAAAAGGGGGGAAAGTTCATAGTGAGCATCTGTTCCACTGAAAATACATGATTCAATTTGCAATCATTCCAAAAGCATGAATGACTTTACAAACCCATCCATTGGAATTTAGCAAGTGATTAGAACAAATATTTGCATCGAGGAAAGTGGCGTGGCTGTGCATTCTACGGGGTGGTTGGGGATTTGAGTGTGGAACAACCAAAACACTTTATATTCGCCTGAATTCGGCATACAAAAAATAGCTGAAACTCCAATCATTAGTTTTTCAAATCGTATTTTAGATCATTTGGTAGTTTCAGAATATGCCATTTAGTCTAGAACAAAAATGGGTGATTGCTAAAATTGCAAAATTGCAAAAACTACAATTTTCAGTCAAGTTAAACTGCAAAAACTGCAATTCTCATTCAAGTTTTTAACCAAATTCAATGAAAAAAATACCAGCAAAGTTGGGCTATTTAGTTTGTGTTTATCCTCTGCAATTTGAGTGTATCTCACTGTGCTCATTGGGCAATTAATAAGCACCCTTACAATATTGTAGATTTGTTTGGAACTGTGAAGTAATAGGGTTTTGTTAAAAACCTTTCACAATTAGGGATTTGGGATAGGGTTTTGGTTTGAACAATTTTTTTATGGGTGCATCAGAGGTGGCTAATTATTAAAAAAAAGTTTTTAGCAAACTTCCTTTTAGTTTTCTAAATCTAGTCAAATCTCATCCATCCATGATTCCAAAACTTTGATAGAGTTTTGATTATCTACACCTTGCTTACATGGATTTGGATTATAGGACATAGCTAAAGCATAAGATAAGCCCTACCTCACATTGCATGCATTGATATCCTAATTATAAAATTTTAGAAAACACAATAAAATCACAGCACAAATGCAGTCTACATAGAATATCCACAATTTATTTAATCAATCATAGCCTACATTGTATGCATTGATATTCCCCTATTGTGCATTGAATATTTATGCACATCTAAATGTGATAATCCCATAAAATGTCAAATAATCTAACTGCATAAATTCTTACATCCTATGGTTACACTTAATAAGATTTGTGATTACTCGCATTCAATGCCATTGAAAAGTCGTCATTTTCCTAGACCTTACGCTTTGGCTCAATTAAATTATTATAAACTGGATTTACATTGAAGAGATATGTCACACAAGGAAACTTAGACTGAATATGTGACTGATGATCCCAAATGAATAGCAAATCAGCAAAATCTTTTTTACCTGTACAGTCTTGTCTTGACAAGACCCATTTCATCTGCAAGAATTCCGTTTAATTTGTTGTTATACAAGGAAAGCATCCATTGCAACCCAACCTCCAATCACAATCAACTTTATCATCATGAACTCCAAAACAATCAAGAGTTTCATGAAGGTGCAAAAGTATAACTACAATAAAAATGTACTTAAACTAGTATTGAAGTTCAATCTGCACTTGAAATTAAATGGACATCAAGTGATTTTATCAATCAGAATGACTAACAAATGTAATGACATAATCTAGTATGTTATATGGGATTCAATATAAGTAATCTAAGAAAAGAAGCACCTACAAGCTAATAATCTCTCAAAGTTCCAGCCCGCGGCATGGATGGTTGTCTAATGATCTTCTCATTTACAGCATGTGCCAAGTTATAGTACCTAAATGTAACAAAACAAATATGTAAGGTCTCAACTTTCAGAAACATTAAAGAAAATTGTAGAAACTTTCAAATAACCTTTCAGCTAAAATTGTCAATTACAACAATGACATAGACTCACTTGTTTACTGACATATTGTTCCTAGAAGCACTCATTTCTGAGAACTTATTTCTTGTCACCACCTCCTGTGATGCACTAGCTGCTACCGCAGCAGCCTCCTCTTCTAACAGACCCTGTAGAAACATATAGTTTATATGGTAAACATAGAGAGAACAAGGATTTCCTAGTCAAATAATGGAAAAGTAAAAGCACAACATTTTTTCACCTAGGAAAATTTCAGCATAGATGCATGGACATGCAAATGAGAATTGCATAGACATGCAACTGAAGGTCAATGAAAAAACTGGTTTTACAGACACCGAAGTTTAGATGCGGGGTTTATGACCTATGTGATGCCCATTAATATATCTCACTGTCTCTACAGTATACACATGTGTATCGTTTTCCAACCTGCAATGGAAAGTCCAAATCTGGTCAGAATCTTTATAATATTCTAATATTCGAGAGTTGTTGAGTTTAACTATTTTTTTGATATGAAATTATATGTTTTGTGAACACTCTTGTTCAAAGTTGACACCCCAACAAACATTTCTCAATCGAAGTACCGTGGGTAGCCTTTGACGCATTGCTTAGTTCTGTTGTCTATATCTTTACTATTCAAAGTAAATGGTTGATCTGATGCTTGCCCATTTAAGCAACAATATTTTAGCTTAGCGATAGAAAGCCGTTTTTAGCATTTCGTTAAATAAAGATATATTAAGATGATGGTCGGAGAACTAACCATGACTTATCTCCATGTGTCAGCAAATGAAGGTACCTGGGGCAAAGCATGGAACCAAAATTGAAATACCCAATCTGAACAGCTCTCGTTAAAGTTTTTCTACATATAGTAACTGTGCTCACAAAAAAGCGAAAAATAAGGCACCAGCACTACGTACAGAAGAAATGCCATTTTATGATACCAAGCCAAAGAGTAGTCTCGATAAAGAAATGCTTACATTTGAAGACATGTCTCAAGGTGTTGTAAATACAAGAAAATACTTCAGTGTGACTTAGAGCACCAGCAGGTCCGGACTAAAAGAATGCTCTACGTCACCTGGTTGGAGGTGAGTTTCAACTTCTTGTACCCGTAGCTAAAGTCATTGCCTCCTATGTCTAGGATGTAGATTCTCTTCTCAAATGCATATGTTGGTGGAAGATAGCTTTGAGCACCTGGCCCACAAAGACAAAAAGGGGGGAAAGTTCATAGTGAGCATCTGTTCCACTGAAAATCCATGATTCAATTTGCAATCATTCCAAAAGCATGAATGACTGTACAAATCCATCCATTGGAATTTAGCAAGTGATTAGAACAAATATTTGCATCGAGGAAAGTGGCGTGGCCGTGCATTCTACAGGGTGGTTGGGGATTTGAGTGTGGAACAACCAAAACACTTTATATTCGCCTAAATTCGGCATACAAAAAATAGCTGAAACTGCAATCATTAGTTGTGCAAATCATATTTTAGATCATTTGGTAGTTTCAGAATATGCCATTTAGTCTAGAACAAAAATGGGTGATTGCTAAAATTGCAAAATTGCAAAAACTGCAATTTTCAGTCAAGTTAAATTGCAAAAACTGCAATTCTCAGACAAGTTTTTAACCAAATTCAGTGAAAAAAATGCCAGAAAAGATGGGCGATTTAGTTTGTGTTTATCCTCTGCAATTTGAGTGTATCTCAGTGTGCTCATTGGGCAATTAATAAGCACCCTTACAATACTGTAGATTTGTTTGGAACTGTGAAGTAATAGGGTTTTGTTAAAAACCTTTCACAATTAGGGATTTGGGATAGGGTTTTGGTTTGAACAATTTTTTTATGGGTGCATCAAAGGTGGCTAATTATTAAAAAAACATTTTTAGCAAACTTCCTTTTAGTTTTCTAAATCTAGTCAAATCTCATCCATCCATGATTCTAAAACTTTGATAGAGTTTTGATTATCTACACCTTGCTTACATGGATTTGGATTATAGGACATAGTTAAAGCATAAGATAAGCCCTACCTCACATTGAATGCATTGATATCCTAATTATAAAATTGTAGAAAACACAATAAAATCACAGCACAAATGCAGTCTACATAGAATATCCACAATTTAATTAATCAATCATACCCTACATTGTATGCGTTGATATTCCCCTGTTGTGCATTGAATATTTATGCACATTTAAATGTGATAATCCCATAAAATGTCAAATAATCTATCTAACTGCAGAAATTCTTACATCCTATGGTTACACTTAATAAGATGTGTTTTTACTGGCATTCAATGCCATTGAAAAGTCGTCATTTTCCTAGACCTTACGCTTTGGCTCAATTAAATTATTATAAACTGGATTTACATTGAAGAGATATGTCTCACAAGGAAACATAGACTGAATATGTGACTGATGATCCCAAACGAATACCAAATCAACAAAATCGTTTTTACCTGTACAGTCTTGCCAAGACCCATTTCATCTGCAAGAATTCCGTTTAATTTGTTGTTATACAAGGAAAGCATCCATTGCAACCCAACCTCCAATCACAATCAACTTTATCATCATGAACTCCAAAATAATCAAGAGTTTCAGAAAGGGGCAAAAGTATAACTACAATAAAAATGTACTTAAACTAGTATTGAAGTTCAATCTGCACTTGAAATTAAATGGACATCAAGTGATTTTATCAATCAGAATGACTAACAAATGTAATGATATAATCTAGTATGTTATATGGGATTCAATATAAGTAATCTAAGAAAAGAAGCACCTACAAGTTGATAATCTCTCAAAGTTCCAAGCTGATAATCTCTCAAAGTTCCAGCCCGCAGCATGGATGGTTGTCTAATGATCTTCTCATTTACAGCATGTGCCAAGTTATAGTACCTAAACGTAACAAAACAAATATGTAAGGTCTCAACTTTGAGAAACATTAAAGAAAATTGCAGAAACTTTCAAATAACCTTTCAGCTAAAATTGTCGACTACAACAATGACATAGACTCACTTGTTTACTGACATATTGTTCCTAGAAGCACTCATTTCTGAGAACTTATTTCTTGTCACCACCTCCTGTGTTGCACAAGCTACTACCGTAGCAGCCTCCTCTTCTAGCAGTCCCTGTAGAAACATATAGTTTATATGGTAAACGTAGAGAGAACAAGGCTTTCCCAGTCAACTAATGGAAAAGTAAAAGCACAACATTTTTGCACCAAGGAAAATTTCAGCAAAGATGCATGGACATGCAAATGAAAATTGCATAGACATGAAAATGAAGGTCAATGACAAAACTGGTTTTACAGACACCGAAGTTTAGATGCGAGGTTTATGACCTGTGTGATGCCCATTAATATATCTCGCTGTCTCTACAGTATACACATGTGTATCGTTTTCCAACCTGCAATGGAAAGTCCAAATCTTGTCAGAATCTTTATAATATTCTAATATTCGAGAGCCGTTGAGTTTAACTATTTTTTTGATATGAAATTATATGTTTTGTGAACACTCTTGTTCAAAGGTTACGCCCCAACAAACGTTTCTCCATCGAAGTACCGTAGGTAGCCTTTGATGCACTGCTTAGTTCTGTTGTCTATTTCTTTACTATTCAAAGTAAAATTAATGGTTGATATGATGCTTGCCCATTTAAGCGACAATATTTTAGCTTAGCGATAGAAAGCCGTTTTTAGCATTCTGTTAAATAAAGATATATTAAGATGATGGTCGAAGAACTAACCATGACTTATCTCCATGTGTCAGCAAATGAAGGTACCTAGGGCAAAGCATGGAACCACAACTGCAATAGCCAATCTGAACAGCTCTCGTTAAAGATTTTCTACATATAGTAATTGTGCTCACAAAAAAGCGAAAAAGAAGGAACCACCACTACGTGCAGAAGAAATGCCCTTTTATGATACCAAGCCAAAGAGTAGTATATCTCGATAAAGAAATGCTTACATTTGAATACATGTCTCAAGGTGTTGTAAATACAAGAAAATACTTCAGTGTGACTTAGAGCACCAGTAGATCTGGACTAAAAGAATGCTATGCTTCACCTGGTTGGAGGCTAGTTTCAACTTCTTGTACCCGTAGCTAAATTCATTGCCTCCTATATCTAGGATGTAGATTCCCTTCTCAAATGCATATGTTGGTGGACGACAGCTTTGAGCACCTGGCCCACTGTTAACACCCAAAAAGTTCTCACTAGCTCATTTTCCTATTCACATGACCCATTTGTCCACTTTTCCACCATCTGAGCCTCTGAAACCAACAAAAGGTCACCAAAAGACCTTAGTACACCCCTTTTTCCATTAAAAAATATTATTTTTCCAAGAAAATCATAAAAAAAACCCTCAAAAAGGGTCCAAATTCCCAAAAAATATTAAAAAAGGGAATTAAAATATTATTTTTATTCAAAAAAGGAAAAAGGAGGGAAAAGGACCTAAACCATGTTGGTCAATACCATTTGGTTTCCACAAAACCACAAATGGTATTTCCCACCACCAAAACCTATAAAAAGGTGGTAGGGGCTCCTCATTTCACATCCATCCATTATCTCATCCTTATGCTGCTGAAATCTCCCCTGAGCATTTTAGCCATTGCAAACCACATTGGAGAAGAGACCATTGGAGATTGGAGTTGCTCATCCTTGGAGCTATTCAACCTCACCATTAGAGGTATTGATTCCGCAAGCACTTACTTGCCCCATTCTTTCAATACAAATTCTTTATTTTATATGTTCTTGTTCTTGATATTCAATTATTTTTGTTATTTGCTTAATATCTTTGCTTAGATCCATGAATAGTCTTGTTTAATTAGTTTATTGTTATTTATTTTTATTGAAACTGCTGCTACTAGTTAGCAGGTGCCCATAGCACTAAGCCTGGTTGCAAAACCGGGCCAACACCCACAAAGACAAAAAGGGGGGGAAGTTCATAGTGAGCATCTGTTCCACTGAAAATCCATGATTCAATTTGCAATCATTTCAAAAGCATGAATGACTATACAAAGCCATCCATTGGAATTTAGCAAGTGATTAGAACAAATATTTGCATCGAGGAAAGTGGTGTGGCCGTGCATTCTACAGGGTGGTTCGGGATTTCAGTGTGGAACAACCAAAACACTTTATATTCGCCTGAATTTGGCATACAAAAAATAGCTGAAACTGTAATCATTAGTTTTTCAAATCGTATTTTAGATCATTAGGTAGTTTCAGAATATGCCATTTAGTCTAGAACAAAAATGGGTGATTGCTAAAATTGCAAAATTGCAAAAACTGCAATTTTCAGTCAAGTTAAATTGCAAAAACTGCAATTCTCAGTCAAGTTTTTAACCAAATTCAATGAAAAAAATACCAGAAAAGCTGGGTGATTTAGTTTGTGTTTATCCTCTGCAATTTGAGTGTATCTCACTGTGCTCATTGGGCAATTAATAAGCACCCTTACAATACTGTAGATTTGTTTGGAACTGTGAAGTAATAGGGTTTTGTTAAAAACCTTTCACAATTAGGGATTTGGGATAGGGTTTTTGTTTGAACAATTTTTTTATGGGTGCATCAGAGGTGGCTAATTATTAAAAAAAGAATTAGCAAACTTCCTTTTAGTTTTCTAAATCTAGTCAAATCTCATCCATCCATGATTCCAAAACTTTGATAGAGTTTTGATTATCTACACCTTGCTTACATGGATTTGGATTATAGGACATAGTTAAAGCATAAGATAAGCCCTACCTCACATTGAATGCATTGATATCCTAATTATAAAATTGTAGAAAACACAATAAAATCACAGCACAAATGTAGTCTACATAGAATATCCACAATTTAATTAATCAATCATACCCTGCATTGTATGCATTGATATTCCCCTGTTGTGCATTGAATATTTATGCACATCTAAATGTGATAATCCCATAAAATGTCAAATAATCTGTCTAACTGCAGAATTTCTTACATCCTATGGTTACACTTAATAAGATTTGTGATTATTGGCATTCAATGCCATTGAAAAGTCGTCATTTTCCTAGACCTTACGCTTTGGCTCAATTAAATTATTATAAACTGGATTTACATTGAAGAGATATGTCTCACAAGGAAACATAGACTGAATATGTGACTGATGATCCCAAACGAATACCAAATCAACAAAATCGTTTTTACCTGTACAGTCTTGCCAAGACCCATTTCATCTGCAAGAATTCCGTTTAATTTTTTGTTATACAAGGAAAGCATCCATTGCAACCCAACCTCCAATCACAATCAACTTTATCATCATGAACTCCAAAACAATCAAGAGTTTCAGAAAGGTACAAACATATAACTACACTAAAAATGTACTTAAACTAGTATTGAAGTTCAATCTGCACTTGAAATTAAATGGACATCAAGTGATTTTATCAATCAGAATGACTAACAACTGTAATGATATAATCTAGTATGTTATATGGGATTCAATATAAGTAATCTAAGAAAAGAAGCACCTACAAGCTGATAATCTCTCAAAGTTCCAAGCTGATAATCTCTCAAAGTTCCAACCCGCAGCATGGATGGTTGTCTAATGATCTTCTCATTTACAGCATGTGCCAAGTTATAGTACCTAAATGTAACAAAACAAATATGTAAGGTCTCAACTTTCAGAAACATTAAAGAAAATTGCAGAAACTTTCAAATAACCTTTCAGCTAAAATTGTCAACTACAACAATGACATAGACTCACTTGTTTACTAACATATTGTTCCTAGAAGCACTCATTTCTGAGAACTTATTTCGTGTCACCACCTCTTGTGCTACACAAGCTGTTGCCGCAGCAGCCTCCTCTTCTAACAGACCCTATAGAACATATATTTTATATGGTAAACATAGAGAGAACAGGGCTTTCCTAGTCAAATAATGGAAAAGTAAAAGCACAACATTTTTTCACCTAGGAAAATTTCAGCATAGATGCATGGACATGCAAATGAGAATTGCATAGACATGAAAATGAAGGTCAATGACAAAACTAGTTTTACAAACACCGAAGTTTAGATGCGGGGTTTATGACCTGTGTGATGCCCATTAATATATCTCGTTGTCTCTACAGTATACACATGTGTATTGTTTGCCAACCTGCAATGGAAAGTCCAAATCTGGTCAGAATCTTTATAATATTCTAATATTCAAGAGCTGTCTCTACAGTATACACATGTGAATCGTTTTCCAACCACTTAATATCGTTTGGCCTTCCATCAATATACATAGTAGCTCCTTTGTTCAGGTTGTTGTCTAGTAGTTGTATATAATTTGCTGCAACTCCGTATATCCGCATACTTTGCGTATATCAAACCAACAACAATGAGTCATTGTATTTGTAGCATTATCTAACATACTCCATCAATTCAGTTTCAGTTCCATATTTGACCTTTATTCCATCCATGGAAAATATCCCCAATCCATGTAAAGATGATGGAGCAATGCGATAACTCCTCCCATTGAGGAAGAAATCCGTGTCCACTTGGGGTAGCTCTTTGGGTATCCATAGCTTGACATGATGTCTATACCTCAAGGGAAACTCAATTTCACCTATGCTCTCATTATCATAATCACATGATCCTCCTTCAGAAATAAAATTTTCATGTGTCTACAAAATTTTCTCCTTACCTTTTCACCTCTAGTTGATCTTGACCTGTTATATCTTGTAATAGATGTCTCGCTTTCAACCTCTTCTAGTCTATCTTCCTCACTCGAGGAAGATAGATCCGAAAAGTACCTATTTGGTGGTACCTACAATTATTAAAATAAGACAACATCATGTAGTTGAATTTTCAATACTGAAAACATCATTCATGGCTCTTTCTCTTGCAACAAAATAAAGATGGGAATAGTAACGAGGCTAACAAGGACTAGATTAGTAAATTGCAATGAATAAAACTTATTGGGCCCTCCAATATTAAACACTGACAAACATTATATATTATGTTTTATTTTTACAATATTATTCATATAAGGATTTTGGAGGATATGACTCTCAATGTGACTATCCTCACAATCTTTGAGAAGAAAGAACTAGTGGATATTACTATGGAGTGCCTCCAGAGGTCTAAAATTCATTATTGAAAAACCTAGTGCTATAAGAAATCCAACCATCATACCTCTCAAATTCCAATCAAAAGAGAGAAAAGAATCAATTGATTTGGATGATACTATGTAGTGCCTTCGACATGTAGAGTCTAGCTTTGAAATTCAATATGCCAAAACTTAGTGTTATAGGAAAACCAAGTAGCATGCCTCCCAATTAACAAATCTACCAATCAAAAGAGACATGATAGCATCATGCCTCTCAATTAATAAATGTCAATCAAAGGAGACATACCATTGTTGATCAATCCCCCAAGGATGTATTTGGCCCCTTCCCTTTCATTGATGTTAGGTGAAGCCCTAGAATAGTTTATGTGATTACCAACAAATTGGGACAAGGGTTATCTTCAAGCTTAATGTTGGGAAAGGGATATGGAGTTTTCATCACAATCCTTTAGAAGAAAAAATCAGTGGATAATACTATGGAGCACCTTGTGTACAAGCTCTTTCTAAAATTCATTATGAAAAACCCAACCCTCTGAATTCTTTATGCAAAATCCTAATGCCATGGGAACCTATCTTATTGAGAATTTGTTTTTCCTTTCTAGGTCACATAAGGATTAGTAAGACCTGCTTATTCTTGAGGGGATAAAAGGAAATAATTGACTTAACCCTCAACTTGTGAATTTTATATCTACACTAAGATTTTGGTTAGAACCCATATTTACTAATCTTATTGGTTTCCAAGACAAGTGTCTAACCAAAATTAGATCAATCTCTTTGGAGATTTCTTTAAAAATATCAATGGTAAGGGCTTCCATAGAATTAATTGAAGCTTTGTTACATTCCTAAAGTTAGGGTAGAATGGGGATCATTAAAGCTCATATTCAGAGCAAAGCGTCTCTATTCCAAATGGATTGTCTATTCAAGAATATGCCAAAAGGGTTTCATCTCTTTTGGTTATGGTGCCTTCACAAGCCAACCCTCTATCATGTGGAAGAGATTATATTCCAAACCCCCTCTTATTGAAGTGGAACTAGTGGAATTGCAAATAGAATTTTGGATGGGACGTGTTTGACACTTTCAACTACCCTATAATATGGTTAATAGACTCAATGAATGTTATTCGAAAAACACAAAGGCATTAGGATTGGAGGGAATTCTTGCTAAAATATAGAAAGTTAAGGAACCTCTTAAATCTAGGACCTTCATGTGGATATCCCTAGAAAAGAAAGCATCGACTTGGTAAGCTCTTCAAAAGAGGACAAACTTGGATAAGGGGCTAATAATTGCATCATGATCATTTGTTGGTTCACTATGACTTTAAAAAATAGGCATGGGGTTCAATCCTATCATTGATCCATGGGCCTAGTATGTGGAATGAGGACTCTCTTGGGGTGTATGAAGAAATGCTTAGATGTTTTGATTGTCTCTTGGGCTATCTAGCAAGGAATGCAAGCATCTTTGAAGACAATGAGATTCCTCCTTTCCAAGTTCAAATATTTTATTTTACCCTAGTCACTTATATTTTATTTTTTATTTTTTATTTTTTTGAGTTTTTTTATTTTATGTGGTACTTTCCTAATTTGATGGAATCCTAACTTAATAATTTTATTAACCCTTTCTAAGAAGACCCTAAGACTCTATTTATTGAAGTCTTCTTTTGGCAAGTTAAAACATACACATCGTTATCTTTGCTCTGCTCTTTTCAATACTTGACTTCAAGAGTTTTTACAGCTGCTCACTCGAGGTTGAAGGTCGCCCACCTGCTGATCATCTCAGATCTAGTTTAGGTTGACATCAAGTTTTGCTGGGGTTTTTTAATTACATGTTGCTTCCATATATGACTGAATCGTGAACCCTTTATTTTTATTTTTCTTTGGTTTATGGCTTATTTAAGAAGAGTCGTGATAGCGGCTACTCCTTGATAAATTGGTCGTGAGCCCCTCTTTCAATTTCGTGAGCCCTAATCTCTCTTGGCCGAACCTTGATCCACTAAAATATGAGCTGTGTTATATTTTAATGAAGGACTCTATGTTTTATCGGAGAGTATTACATAAATAAGATGATACAAGGGAATGGCAAAGGAAAATTGAAAATAGGGTAGAAGAATCTCATAGTTCACCCACAAAATATCATAATCAAATAATCAGTATCACCAAAGCAGTGATTGCCACTGGGATCTCCTATCGGCGAAGAAATGGGAAATGGACCAATCAGAATGGGAAAACCTGTCTGCACTTCAAAGCGAATGCTTAATAATGTCGGGGGTTTTTCCAAAGATCCGACTGGAACGGAATTTTCCAATGCTGATGTGAAAATGAATGCCTCAAGATTCGCCCTTAGAGTTTGAGGTTAGGTATTTTTGGGGGTTCGTCAGATTTGATATTTATGAAAAAAAAATTGACATTCTGAACATCATGCAATGTGAATGAATTTACATTCAATTGAGATTATAAATGAGGCATGGGGTTCTTACAGGGTACTATGAAGCCATTCCCCTTGACAATGGTGGGCTCCTCCTCGCAATGGTCGGAGGCACCCTCATCGACGATGCATCAATGTATAACTAGGTTTTGAACCAAAACTTAGATCTGAAACGCGATGGACGAAGGAATGCGGGGTTCAGACTGGTCTAATTGAAATTCCATCAATCGTGAGTCAGAAGGGTCGATCGCACCTAAGGTAGACAACAGTGCTTTGCGTTGTATTGGAGAGTTCTTCAAAACTTCCAAGGTCAACAAGGAAGCAGGGGATTAGGCAAGTCATGCACAATGTTATAATTTTGGGCAGCACGAGCATTCAGATTGTTGGTGATGCGGCACAGAGGGAATTTAGGGGATTTGGGGGCTTCCCACGGTGATGGTGGGGGTAGTCATAAAGGCTGGTCTACAGGGGTAGCTACAGAATCCTTGTCCATAGGAATGGTCTTAGGGGTCGAACTATATTGATTGTGACACATTTGAAGGTTTACTTCAGAAGAGGACATCATTAACAAATGGTGAACTCGTGAGTCCGGGACTTGGCTAGAAGAAGCGGCATAAGTAACTGGTGGTTGCGCAACCGCAACCCTTTGTGTGGGTACCATAGGCTGGGTATTGATGACTCCTTGCATGGGAAGGGGGTTTTACAACACCATGGGTTACACGGTGGGTTGCGATGGTGTCGGGGGTGCAGCAATCCCTTGTCATTGCTTGTATTCATTCCAAAGTTATTTGGATATTGTTAAATATGGGAAATGGTGCATGTAATGATCATAAAACCCGCAGATCGAGAAAGGGTGGTTTGTGCATAACTACAGGTTCTTACTCTGTAACGGTTTTTGATCAGGATTTTGGTTAACCGAGGTAGCGCCATTATTATCAGGGGGATTACGAGGTTGTCCGCCACAACGGGGTTGTTGATTGTTGTCCCTATTCATCCTCGTCTCTTTTTTTGTTTCCCTTGTTGGTTCCATTGGGAAGGTTGGTTTTGTTGGGAATACACTTTCCCTTGTGCAACGGGAGGAGCTTGAGGTTGGGCGGGTGTAGGGGCTATCGACGGTGGATAGTAAGCAAGGGGAGCTTGCAGTTAGGTGCGAGCGGGTGCAGCCGGTGATTGGTAGTAAGTAGGTGGAGTTGTTGGGGGGGTATATGCTTCCGAGTTGTGACGGTAGTTAGGAACAGCGTACATGAGTCCATGTGTATGAGGAGTGTGGGTCGATGGAACATATGAAGTTGTTGCTCCAGAATGAGCGGTGACATGTGAAAGATCGGGTCTGTAGCTCATAGCGGGTTGTGCGATACTAGGGGAAGGTTGTAACATCCCAAATTTCACAAAAAATTAAAATTTTCTAGGTAGCATTAATTGCTTATATTTGTTATGCGAAAGTATCATTAATGATAACTTAATTTATTTAACCACAGACCAATTAATTTCTATGATGACAACTACTTAAAAAGGTTGTCGGTAAATGAAAGAGTTATGTTGCTTACAAGAAATTATTACTATAATTCTGTCGAAATCGCTGTTAATACATATTATTGTATGGAGAATTATGCTAGTTATTTTAATGCTATAACAACATCAAGTAATCATCATTCTTTTGTCTAAATGCATCATTATTATAAATATTTACATGATATGTCAATGTCGGAAAACTTTATTCTTGTTCAAAGTGCACATTGTCATTTATTCTATCCGTACCTATGTTATAATTTTGACTACAGATACTAACTGTTTGTTTTCCTTGTAATGAAGGGGTCCAATGGGTACCCCAAGGCTTACTTAGCTATTTATAGCTAACGCTCTTAGACTTCTGTTACAGATCATAGGTAAGAGTGAGATTCCAAACTGAAGCATAATCGATGTATGTCAATTTGACTTTCTTGTACTTCATTTATCCTTTGATGTTAAGTACAAATGTATAGAGAACTTATTTTATACAAGGGTAAGACCTACCCTAGCTATGATTACTAATTTAAGGATTTTAGTCATTACGATGTCATATATATATGTATATTTTGAGATGCATACTTATACATAGCTTATTATTGTCCTATGTATTCACTATGAATTCTCATAGAGTTTAAACTTCACAAATCAATATCATACTTATACAATATTGTTTTATTTGTATTATTGTCATATTTTAAATGTATTAGAAAATCCAAACTATAGTTTTCAAGCACGCATATGTAATATGGCAATGTTCGACCATAATTTACAAATTTGCAATGTGAAAGATTTTATAACATGACCTAACTATATTTTATATGTTATATTCCATAAACTAAATGCATATATATACTATATGCTATATGCATAGTGCAGACCACGAAAATGTGCTAAAGTGGAACTCTACGTTGGCAAGAGTACTGCGCTCGTTAGCTGTATAATTTAAATGTCATTAATATGGTTTGGTGGATTGCTTGATAGAAGACCCCATGGCAGTCTCTACGTCATTCGATCACGTGATGGTGTGGCTTTTTGTGTAAACCCTAAACTAGCATTGAAATACCATACTCAACGTTACTCGGTTCATTTGCAAGTTGTTGGAGAGGCCAACAGGCTCTTGGTTTTACCGGGGTTTGAGAAGATCTTAAACACGATTTTGATGGTGAATCTCTATATTAAAGGTTTTAATGAAGGAGCTTAGGGTGTTACTAAAGGCGTGCTACTGAGCCGAAGGTAACACCATCAACAATCTTAAGTGTTTCGTCAAGTTTGCATTCACACTAAACTCCTGCATATATTTTAACCAGTTTTAAATGTTGATATTCTTAACAGGTTTCTTCCTCATCGTCGTTTGTAGTTGGGAGTATGGGATAACTGCTTCTTTGGCCTTGGTAAGCCTCGGTGACTCCTTAATGGATGCCCTATTCAATCTTTTGGGAAGAAGATACAGTTGAGGCATGGATGTCGAACTATATGGCTTCATCAAGATGTATTTTAAACTTGTATTTTGTTTAAAGTTTTAATTGGATGATGGTGAGCCTTTTTGGCCAACTCTGTAAAGAATGAAAGTAGGGTGTTCATCAAATGAGCTATGGCTCTTTGTAAGACTTGAATGGAAAGATGTTTAATGGAATTCGAGTTCTGTTTTGTTAAAATCTTGCAATGTATGTATTCAGATATATTTGAAAATGAAAGTTCTTGGGTTCCTAGGCATAATGTCGGACTTCTCTTTAAACCTGTGGTTGAAAATGATTTCAATTATGAATGTGTTTACGGGTTAAAACCCTAAATTAAATCATATGTTAATAGTTGGTGTGTAAATGATTATGGGTTTGTATCCAAACCCCATTTACGAGTTTTTAATTTTTAAAGATATGAAATCATATATTTTTTTATGAGGCTAGGCGAGCCGTGACTTGAACCCTTGATCTCTGAATTACAAACCTTTTCACTTGTATTACAATCAGCTTAAAAATAAATACAATGGCTACCTATATCATTTAGATTACTTATTTGTAATGTTATTTCGAAAAGTGGCAATGACACCTTTGAGCCCTTACGGTTCTTCAAATTCTGAGTCTGTAAAATACAATGTTTGATAATTTATTTATTTTAAAATCTAGAACCTGTATGTATTAACCCTAGACTTATGTCTTGATATCAATACAGGGTTTTGACCCTAGAAGTAACGTTTTTATATAGTGAAACCGTATCAACCCTTCATGCATTTTGATAGTTATGATTTACTATTCTAAAGGATTGTAACCTTGTTCAACATGTTTATAATTATACGACCTACTCTATGAGAGATACTTATGTTAATACTAAGTAATATGTTTATAGTGGTTTGAAGGTCTACGACCTTGCTCTTAAGTTCTTTGAGAGTTGAATTGAATATAAAATTTGTGTTTACCCTATTAGTAATGTATATGTTTATTAATTCTAGGTACTCGTATACATAGATAGGAAGCTCTGTGTATTAAATTGTCTTATAAATGAAATGATATTAGAAGAGTTATATTTATGCATGTTCCCTAAATGTTCCTATAATCTACATCTCGTTTATACAGAGATTTTGTATTTATAAAGAAAATACTTTATTTTTCTATGATCATATAAATAATTTAACATAGTTATATCTGTTGAAAATGAAACAAAACTGTAATATCTTAGCTATTAACCAAGCTCTATACTTGATGTGGTTTAAAAGAAAACAGAACTAAATAGTTTGGAAATTCTAGTATTTGCATTTGTATTGATATTACTCATGTATTTGATCATGAAAATGATTTCTAGGTTTTCAAATAAAGGTTTTGTTTTATGATCAATTTGTATTTTACTATATATAAAGAAAATAGGATAGATTTATTGAACAAATCTTTATAAATTTGTTTCTATCTAATACTTTTCAAATCATTCTAATCTATTCATAATTATGTCTTCTTTGTACTAGAGTACGACACTTAATCAGTGTGTGGAAAAATACAGAGAAGTATTTTATTCAATCACAATTTCATTATTCAGAAAATGAGCTTTCAAATCAACATTCTATTCTAGCAGTTAAGTAAAAGACAATTTGTTCTGAGATAGATAACAGATCAGAATTTTATCATTCATAAACTAATATGACAGAAAGTAAACAAGATAACACAACGAAAACCTGTTAACAGCAGAAGGTGACAAACATCCAAAGGAGCTCGTTCCACCCAACCTTCTCCTGAAGACAGCCAAATCACTTGCCTTAGGACCCCCGATCATGTTCACTAAACCACCAGGATGAAGATGCTATGTGGAGAATGGAATAAATTCCTCTACAACTCAGCAGTAGTACTTAACAGTAATAATTCTTCCTTTAGCAATATTAAACTCATCAATGTGGTTGCACTAGTTCAGAATGCAGTCTTAACTCACTCAATCACTTACTAGCCTTCCCTCATCGAATCTCTTGTGAACTCTTGTCTTTCCCTTTCAGAAATTATCACAAGGTAAAAGATGAACACCCTCCTGCTAGATTCGATGGGTAGATAAAGCATGCCTATGAATTTGGTCAGTTTCTTAGTTAATGAGCCACCTACTCAATTCCACTTTCTTGGGGAACATGACCATAAAATAGGGAAGTTTCCCCCTGAAACAGCTAAAAGTGAATTGAGGATGCTGCCAAGTGTCAGTTTGCTCTCCAACCCAGTCCATTCCTCCTAGTGGGTCAGTGAACACTCATTCAATAGCCTCCCTTGGATATTTGTCTCCTCTTTTATTTATTAATAATAAAATATTCAGAGTAATTAATTACAGTCATCCATGACCCCACTTGGTCAATAATCATAAAACTTTACAATAACATAAAACATAATGTTTTTCTCACAACATAACATGTTCAGAATTTGGGTATGAAACAAACACCCCCTCTTAAGTTCGACATCATCCTCGATTTTTTCTTAATCATCATCCTCTAAATCTTCCTGGAACAGATTTGGATATTCCACCCGTATATTACTTTCCAATTCTCAGGTTGCTTCATCTGGACTAAGGTGCTTCCATTGCACATTTACTTGTCCAATGGTACGATTACGAAGCAAAATTTCCCTCTTGTCGAGAATATAATCTGGTTCCACCAAAAAATCTCCTTCTGGTTCCACCTGTACATCATTCCAGTTAATCACATGAGTAGCATCATGCACATACTTTTTCAAAAGAGAGATGTGAAATACATTATGCACTTTAAGATTTGGTGGAAAGGCCAACTGATATGCGACTGGTCCTACCCTGGACAGTATTTCAAAAGGTCCACAATACCTTGGTGCTAGTTTAGCACAGGTTCATAACTTTAAGGAGCTATTTTTAGGTTTTACCTTGAGGAAGACATGTTCACCAACCTGAAACTCTTTCTAAGTTCTTTTGAGATCTACATGACTTTTCTATCTATCTTGTGCAATTTTCAAATTGCCTTGAACTTGTTTCACGGTTAGTTCCGTTTCTTTTAATAACTCAGGTCCTAAAATTAACCTATCAACTAGATTACTCCATGAAATAGGAGTATTACATTTTCTTCCATACATAATTTCAAATGGACTGAGTTTTGTTGAAGCTTGGTAATGATTATTATAAGCAAACTCAGCAAGATGCAAATATTCCTCCAATTTACCTGGTTGATGTCTAACATACATTCTTAACATATCTTCAAGAATCTGATTGTCTCTTTCTGTCTACCCATCCGTTTGCGGATGAAATGATGTACTGAAATTTAAAGTAGTATCTAAACTTTTAAATAAACACTTCTAGAAATTTCCTGTAAACTTAGAGTCCCTATCAGAAATTATAACTTTTGGAATCCCATGCAAACAAAAAATTTGTTTCATAAAAATTTCAGCAATGTTAACAGCCTTGAAGGTTGTTTTAACAGGTATAAAATGAGCAGTATATTCAGTTACCTCATTTTTCATATTTGGCCAAAAGTAATCCTTCATCGGCATTTTTATCATATTTTGGTAACTAGGATGTCCTAAGTATGGACTTTTATGTAATTCACTTAAAATCAACAACTTAATTTCAACAACATTAGGGACATAAAGTCTATTTTTATATAGCATTAATCCTCTTTCATCAATTCTAAAATATGTTATTAAATTTTCAGCATTATCTTCAGCAACATTTTCATGTAATTTTTTATATTTTTCATCCATTAAGATTCCTTCTTTAATCTGATTTTCTAAATCTATTTTATAAGTACTAATTGCTGCCACAAAATTTAATCTTGCATTTCTGCTTAATGCATCATCAAATTTATTTTCTTTACCTTTAATGTGCTAAATTTTGAAATCATATTCGCTAAGGAAAGCTAGCCACCTAGCTTTCCTTGCGTTCAGATTTGGTTGATCCAACAAATATTTTAAACCTTTATTATATGTCATTAGTGTAAACTTTCTTCCGATTAAGTGATGGCACCAAATCTTTAACGCATGTATCAAGGAAGCCAACTCTAAGTCATAAGTTGCATAGTTATTCTCATGAACCTTTAACTTTCTAGACTCATAGGCAATCACATGACCTTCTTGTGTTAAGACTCTGCCAAGTCTATCATTGCATGCATCAGTGCACACAATGAAATCCTTGTTTGGGTCTCCACAGTTTTTAGAATAGGTGTGTTTTTTAACAGTTCTTTTAATTTCTTAAAAATTTCTTCACATTTTTTATCCCAAATAAATGTCTTACCTTTCTTTTGTAAAGAGGTTATAAGATTCGCTATTCGAGAGAACCCTTTTATAAATTTACGATAGTAACTTGTTATTCCCATAAAAGATCATACACCAATTACGTCTTTAGGGGCAGGCCACTCATTAATTGCTTTTATCTTGTCTGGGTCTACTGTGATTCCATCCTTGGATATCACATGCCCTAGATACTGTATTTTATCTTTGAAGAAATCACATTTGCTGAACTTAGCGTAAAGTTGGTGTTCTCTTAACACTTGTAAAATTATTTTTAAGTGTTCATCATGCTCTTCTTTAGTCTTAGAATAAATTAAGATTTATTCGATGAAAACAATTACAAACTTATCTAAGTACTGATGTAAAACAGTATTCATAAGACACATGAAAATTGTTGGAGCGTTGGTTAGCCCAAACGGCATAACCACAAACTCATAATGCCCGTAGCGGGTTCTAAAAGCAGTCTTAAAGATGTCCTCATCTTTAATTCTGAATTGATGGTACCCTGACCTCAAATCTATCTTAGAAAATATTGTTGCACTGTGCAATTGATCAAATAAATCACCAATGCGGGACAAAGCATATATGTTCTTTATGGTCATTTTATTTAACTAGCAGTAATCTATGCATAAATGCAAAGTACCGTCCTTCTTTTTAACAAAAATGACAGGTGCTCCCCTTGGAGACACACTTGGCCTTATGTAATTTTTTTCAATTAGTTCCTTTAGTTGTGATATAAGTTCATTAAGTTCCAAAATTTTCATTATGTAAGGATCCTTTGAGTTTGGTACCACTCTCGGTACTAGCTCAATGGTGAAATCTAATTCCCTTTTCGGAGGTAGTCCTGGAATTTCTTCTGGGAATACGTTAGAAATTCTTTTAGAATGGATATGTTTTCCAATTTTAACTTATCTTCCTTATTTGTTTGTTCGTCATTAATTAGATTTACAGCAAACAACTTACACCCTTTACAAACATCCTTTTTAACTTGTAAAGCAGAAATTTGTCTAACAGAGGCCTTTCTAGGATTTCCTCTTACTGTTGCAGTTTCACATTTTTCATTCAAACAAGTAAAAGTATTTTCAAAACAATTTAACACTACCCTATTCTTTTCCAACCAATCCATTCCAATTAGAACATCATAAGAACCTAAAGGTAACACATTCAGCTTAACATGAGTCCTAAACTGATTCATCAGTAATTCACACTCTTTTACATAATCAATCACCTTTCATTTAGTTCTAGTAGCTAATTGTACCAACCATGACTTTTCAAACTTGTCTATTTTTAGATTGCAAATTTGTACTAATTCAGGTGACACATAGCTAAGACTTGCTCCTGGCTCAATTAAGATAGAAATGGGTTTATCTTTCAGCATACCTTCTACTTCAACCATGGAAGTTTGATGATCGGCCTATGTGTTTTCCAAGGCTGTGTTGATTCTGGGCATTTCCCTTGCTAGGTCACCAACAGTAGCCTCCTCCTGTACTGTATGTATGTTGTTGATGGTCCTCTTTCTTAGTGGGCAATTTGATGCATAGTGAGGTCCCTGACAGTCCCAATATTTAATAGGTTCTTTTTGTTCATTGTTTTTAACAAAAATTTTAGGTGGATCACTGTTTCTTGCAGCTGTAAAATTTGACTGTACATTACCTCTTGAATTATTCCCTTGAAATTTTCTGTTAGAATAATTATGTGAATTATTATTTGCAAAGTTGCGATTTAAAAGAAAAATTATTTTTCCTTTGTTCAAAATTATTAAGCGTCTTTACTTTCTAGCTTGGTATGCCTTCCCTTTTCTTGCTCTGTTCATAACAGATATTTTATTTTCTCATGGCCTCTTCAAGAGTTCTAGGATCATCATACTCAATTCTGTCTTTTATATGAGAGGATAAACAACTCAGAAATCTCTGTACCTTAGGCTTTTCCTCAGTAATGTAAGGCACATACCTCAACAAATTTAAAAACTTGTTGTTTAATTCCCTCATATTCATGGAACCTAACTTTAATTCATAAAACTCTTTAACTCGTTCCTCATAATACCATTCTGACATAAACTTTCTTTTAAAATATTTCTTAAAATTACTCAAGTTTACACTTTCCTCTTTTAGGCCTTTTACTCGTTTTAGGTCTTGCCACCAGATGTCTGCGTTTCCAGTCAGATTATAAATTTTCATTTTAGTTTTTAAATGACTTGAGTAGTTATAAATTTGAAAGTACTTGTTCATACTGGACAGCCATGCTTCGGCTTCCTCACTCTTTTTTGTTTCTCCATTAAAAGTTGGTGGTTTAATCTAATTAAATTCTCCATAAATTTCTGTGTATGGCTTGTACTTCTTCTTTTTAGTGTAGCAGTCACTTTCACTACTATCACTGGAATACTTGTGATTTTTCCTGCGTGCCCTTTCATATATTTCAAAAGAGGAACTGATGTCATAATTTTAACTTTCTAACCTTACATTGGTAGGACATAGTTCCGGATTCAAAATTATTTTCTGTTATTTTATCCTTGTCGTTATTATGAAATTTATCCAACAGGATTTGATTCAGCTCTTGTTGAGCTTTTAGGATTCATTCATTTTCCTCCTTAACAGTTTTTATTTCTATTTTTAAATCTTTAACTGTTCTTAGCAATTCAGATGAATTATCGGTCAATTCAACAAACAAATAAAAATTGCATTAATGTGTCCTTGTTCATTATTATTTTGTTCATAACTATGGGACCTATGTTCAGTTGACTCTTCTAGTCCTTCCATACCTGCAGACTAAATTTATAAAGTGCTGAATAGAAAACAAAATAAAATAAAAATCAGTAGTTGCAATTCCGTTTTAAAATTTTAATTATGCGAGTTGAGCCACTTCAGGCCTAGTATTTGAACTTGCGCTCTGATACCACATGTAACATCCCCAAATTTCACAAAAATTTAAAATTTTCTAGGTAGCATTAATTTCTTATATTTGTTATGCGGAAGTATCATTAATGATAACTTATTTTGTTTAACCACAGACCAAATAATTTCTATGACGACAACTGCTTAAAAAGGTTGTCGGTAAATGAAAGAGTTATGTCGCTTACGAGCAATGATTACTATAATTTTGTTGAAATCGTTGTTAATACATATTACTATATGGAGAATTATGCTAGTTATTTTAATGTTGTAACAAGTACATCAGGTAATCGTCATTATTTTGTCTAAATGAATCATTATTATAAATGTTTACATGATATGTCAATGTCCAAAAACTTGATTCTTGTTCAAAGTGCACATTGTCTTTTATTATATCCGTACCTATGTTATAATTTTGACTACGGATACTAACTATTTGTTTTCCTTTGTAATGAAGGGGTCCAATGGGTACCCCGAGGATTACTTATCTATTTATAGCTAACGCTCTTAAACTTCTGTTACAGATCACAGGTAAGAGTGAGATTTCAAACTAAAGCATAATCGATGCATGTCAATTTGACTTTGTTGTACTTCATTTAGCCTTCGATGTTAAGTACAAATGTATAGAGAACTTATTTTATACAAGGGTAAGACCTACCCTAGCTACGATTACTAATTTAAGGATTTTATTCATTACGATGTCATATATATATATGTATATTTCGAGATGCATACATTATACATAGCTTATTATTGTCCTATGTATTCACTATGAATTCTCATAGAGTTTAAACTTCACAAATCAATATCATATTTATACGATATTGTTTTATTTGTATTATTGTCATAGTTTAAATGTATTGGAAAATCCAAACTATAGTTTTCAAGAACGCATATGTAATATGGCAATGTTCGACCATAATTTAAAAACTTGTAATGTGAAAGATTTTATAACATGACCTAACTATATTTTATATGCTATATTCCATAAACTATATGCATATATATACTATATTCTATATGCATAGTGCAGACCACGAAAATGCGCTAAAGTGGAACTTTGCGTTGGCAAGAGTACTACGCTCGTTAGTTGTATAATTTAAATGTCATTAATATGGTTTGGTGGATCGCATGATAGCAGACCCCGTGGCAGGCTCTACATCATTCGATCACGTGATGGTGTGGGTTTTTGTGTAAACCCTAAACTCACATTGAAATACCATGCTCAACGTTACTCGATTCATTTGCAAGTTCTTGGAGAGGCCGAGAGGCTCTCGATTTTACCGGGGTTTGAGAAGGTCTTAACCCTTACACGGTTTCGATTGTGAATCTCTGTATTACAGGTTTTAATGAAGGATCTTATGATGTTACTAAAGGCGTGCTACTGAGTCGAAGGTAACACCATCAACAATCTTAAGTGTTTCGTCAAGTTTGCATTCGAACTAAACTCCTGTATATATTTTAACCAGTTTTAAATGTTGATATTCTTAACAAGTTTCTTCCTCCTTGTCGTTTGTAGTTGGAAGTATGGGATAACTGCTTCTTTGGCCCTGGTAAGCCTCGATGACTCCTTATTGGACGCCCTATTCAATATTTTGGGAAGAAGATGCAGTTGAGGCATGGATGCCGAACTATGTGGCTTTGTTGAGATGTATTTTAAACTTGTATTTTGTTTAAAGTTTTAATTGGACGATGGTGAGCCTTTTTGGCCAACTCTATAAAGAATGAAAGTAGGTTGTTCATCAAACGAGCTACTTCTCTTTGTAAGACTTGAATGGAAAGATGTTTAATGGAATTTGAGTTATGTTTTGTTAAAATCTTACAATGTATGTATTCAGAGGTATTTGAAAATGAAAGTTCTTGGGGTCATGGGCATAATGTCAGACTTCTCTTAAAACCTGTGGTTGAAAATTATTTCAATTATGAATGTGTTTACGAGTTAAAACCCTAAATTAAATCATATGTTAATACTTGGTGTCTAAATGATTACGGGTTTGTATCCAAACCCTGTTTACAAGTTTTTAATTTTTAAAGATATGAAATCGTATATTTTTGTATGAGGTTGGGTGAGTCGTGACTCTAACCCTTGATCTCTGAATTACAAGCCTTTTCACTTGTATTACAGTCAGCTTAAAAATAAATACGATGGCTACCTATATCATTTAGATTACTTATTTGTAATGTTATTTCGAAAAGTGGCACTGACACCTTTGAGCCCTTATGGTTCTTCAAATTCTGAGTTTGTAAAATACAATGTTTGATAATTTATTTGTTTTAAAATCTGGAACCTGTATGTATTAACCCTAGCCTTATGTCTTGATATCGATACAGGGTTTTGACCCTTGAAGTAACATTTTTATATAGTGAAATCGTATCAACCCTTCATGCATTTTGATAGTTATGATTTACTATTCTAAAGGATTGTAACCTTGTTCAACATGTTTATAATTATACGACCTACTTTGTGAGAGATACTTATGTTAATACTAAGTAATAGGTTTATAGTGGTTTGAAGGTCTACGACCTTTCTCTTAAGTTCTTTGAGAGTTGAATTGAATATAAACTTTGTTTTTACTCTATTAGTAATGTATATGTATATTAATTCTAGGTACTCGTATATGTAGATAGGAAACTCTGTGTATTAAATTGTCTTATAAATGAAATGATATTAGAAGAGTTATATTTATGCATGTTCCCTAAATGTTCCTATAGTCTACATCTGGTTTATACAAATATTTTGAATTTATAAAGAAAATACTTTATTTTTCTATGATCATATAAATAATTTAACATAGTTATATCTGTTGAAAATGAAACAAAACTATAATAGCTTAGTTATTAACCAAAGCTCTATACTTGATGTAGTTTAAAAGAAAACATAACTGAATAGTTTAGAAATTCCAGTATTTGTATTTGTATTGATATTACTCCTGTATTTGATCATGAAAACGATTTCTAGGTTTTCAAATAAAGGTTATGTTTTATGATCAGTTTGTATTTTACTAAATATAAAGAAAATAGGATAGATTTATTGAACGGATCTTTATAAAGTTGTTTCTATCTAAGACTTTTCAAATCATTCTGATCTATTCATAATTATGACTTCTCTGTACTAGAGTACGGCACTTAATCAATGTGTGGAAAAATACTCAGAAGTATTTTATTCAATCAGAATTTCATTATTCAGAAAAATGAACTTTCAAATCAGCATTCTATTCTAGCAGTTAAGTAAAAGACAATTTGGTCTGAGATAGATAACAGATCAAGATTTTATCATTCATAAACTAATATGACAAAAAGTAAACAAGATAACACAATGAAAACCTGTTAACAACAAAGGGTGACAAACATCCAAAGGAACCCATTCCACCTAACCTTCTCCTGAAGACAACCAAATCACTTGCCTTAGGACCCCTGAACCTGTTCACTGAACCACAAGGACGAAGATGTTGTGTGGAGAATGGAATAAATTCCTCTGCAACTCAGTAGTAGTACTTAACAATAATACTTCTACCTTTAGCAATATTGAACTCAGCAATGTGGCTTTACTAGTCCAAAATGCAGTCTTAACTCACTCAATCACTTACTAGCCTTCCCTCATCAAATCTCTTGTGCTCTCTTGTCTTTCCCTTTCAGAAATTATCACAAGGTAAAAGCCGAACAGCCTCCTGCTGGATTCGATGGGTAGATAAAGCATTCCTTGGACTTTGGTCAGTTTCTTAGTTAATGAGCCACCTGCTCAGTTCCACTTTCTTGGGGAACATGACCATAAAATAGGGAAGTTTCCCCCTGCAACAGGTAAAATTGAATTGAGGATGCTGCCAAGCATCAGTTTGCTCTCCACCCCAGTCCATTCCTCCTAGTGGCTCAGTGAACATTCATTCAATAGCCTCCCTTGGATATTTGTTTCCTCTTTTATTTATTGATAATAAAATTTTCAAAGTAATTAATTATAGTCATCCATGACCCCACTTGGTCAATAATCATAAAAATTTACAATAACATAAAACATAATGTTTTCTCACAACATAACATGTTCAGAATTTGGGTATGTGACAAAGGTTTATATATGGGATTTGGTGTTGGGGGAATATACACATAGGGACGGCTGGTGGATGCAACGTGGCCAATGATGCCATCTGCATCATGGGATTCCCTTGGTGCATCCTTCCGAGAAGAGTCACTACAAGGGGCATCAGGTAGGATGGTGTAGAGGTAGCCCGATTGTGCATAAATAAGGTCGAACTGTTGGGATTTCAATATGGCCTCTTGTTGTGATTGGGGTCGTTCGGATTCCACATCCTTGGCGATGGCTGGTATGAGAGATTTCAAGAACCAATCTAAAAAGATGGGGTATTCTAAATATTACACAAATTGCGGCGCCTACGCCATTCATGGATATGATTTGTGATATGGGTGATCATATTTTGTCTACAAGATAGGATAATATCAACACTAGTGTCGTAACGAACTGGTATTTGGAAGAACTATAGGAAATTCGAAGCAAGGGATGCAAAGGTGGAATGTGTCTCATGGGGATGGTCAATATACCACTTGGATGCAGCACGAGTGAATGTTTGTTGTAAAAGGCGTAAGCGAATAGAGTCATCCACTATGAAGTTAAAGGAACACCACAAGTGCAAGGACATGATATGGTTATGGGGGTCCTCACCACCCTTTCCCTCGAACTTAGGAATGTCTGAAGGGAGCTTGGTAGGCATGGTAGGCCATGTGGGATCATGTGGGATCGGGTCATTGGTCAATCTGGCCAAGTCAAGGAGGTTGAGACTGGACATGAATGGAAAACTTGTAGGAGGATGTGACATGAACAGGTCGACCTGCGTGCTAGCCATGGCATCTATTGTGTGGCCACCTCCACCGAAAAATTATGCATTAGCGGTAGGCATAACCGGGATGGTGGAACCACCCATGGGGGGTGTAGGGAACTGAACAGAAAGGATTTTTCCCCCTAGGGTACTGTCGATGTTCCCAGGGACGATAGTTGGGATGGACCCACTACCTATGGGTATGGACCCAGCAACGGGATGCACTATAGTAGTGGGGGTGTTTATGGTAGCCCAGGGGATGGTGGGTCCTGTGGAACTTGATATGGTGGGTCCTGTAGCACTAGGAATGGAGGGTCCATTGTACCCCACAGATGGAATGGAATTTGAAGTAGCAACGGGGCCACTAGCGAGTCCGCCGCCAACAATCCCTTTGTAAAATGGGTTAGGATTAATGTTGTATGGGACTATATGGCATTGTATGTGTGGTTGTATCTATCTCAGAGGATTAATATGTGAAATAGGGGGCATCAGAATTAAAATCTAGTGATGAATTTGTGCGTCACAGAGGTGCACGGTGAGGGGGTTCCAATGGACCATACTATGGGGACTACCCCCGTAGTCGGTGGGAGTGTCTCGGGGAATCAATGGTGATGAGTGTGTAAGTGCTAAGGGGTTGTGGTAAAAAAATACACTCAAAAATCCTAGTGCAACCGTGCGTAACCGTGCGTACAAAAGGAGAGCTAGTATAAAAACGACACTCAAGCCAACAATAAGCTCAAAAAATCCTATCGCAACAGCATACTACAATAGGGGGAGCAGAAATTAAATGGTCAGAATACCAACAGGAAGCACTCCTAAAAATAAAAATACTCACTAACCTGATGGGTATAGGATCATGCAAACGCGTAACTAAAAGATATGGAAGCTCATACAAATTGTATCCCCTACAGGGTGATGAAATCCACAGTTAGGCAATATGAAATCGAGAACCAAATGGATAAGGGATATCCCTCTACTGAGAGGGATCCCAGGTACAATATTCCTAGTAAATACTGGCAACTAAGTTACCTCAGTCAAAGCACGTCCGGAAAGGTATCCCGCAAATTTACTTCTTTGGTCGTCGCACACCCGGTATGGTATCCAGCATGCGTGACGAGAACAATGAGTTGGTGTCCTCCAGTTCAAAGTGGAGAGCGACATTCCACCCAAACTTTCGAAACCAATCTTTCTACTTTCCCTCCTAGAGGAGAGGCCCCCAGGTAAATCTATGTCAACCATTCTAATCAAAGATGATTTTGGTACCCTAGAACAAAACAACTATGTCTCAAATGAATATGAAAAAGGAAGTGTTGTTTGGATGCCTATCCCCAATGTCTGAACCTAACCATAGTAGCATAATTCGGCTGTATTGGCATTTCCCATACGGAAATTCGGGGCAATTCGAATTCGTCGAATATTCGGTATAGATATGATACGAATATAGATTCTTACTAACTAAAAAGTAAAATTTAAAAACCAATTTTACAAAACCAAATTTTAATTATTTAATAACTATAAAATATAAATAACATTCAATTTATTACTTTCTTATAAAAAGGAATGGTTTTTAATGTACATTTATGTTAATTTGGTTTATATATTTGATTAAAAGTATTATATATAAGAAGCCTACTTCCGTATTTTATCCGTATTGGATTTTTTTATTACGTATTTTTTCCGTATCGAATCATATCTGTATCCGTATTCATACTCGAATTATGCTACTATGAACCTAACTACTAAATTCATTTTGGTCCTCAAATGAGGTTAAGATTTGTTGAGTTAAGGTTAATTTTAAGGCTTTGTTGGTGGCATGAACCAAGCAATAGTTTGATTTAGGGAGTGATTGTGTGCACTGGCAGTGTGTACAATAGATAAGAAATTAAATGCTTAATAGAAATGAACAACTTCCAAAATTAAGTCTAAACTCTTTTTTTTGTGAAAACATCATTTCAAAGTAGAAAGGCTACAACTAAGCATTTATCATTCAAAGCATAAAAATGTTTGCTTTTTCAACAAGCACTTGCTGAAAAAATAAATATGCAGACAAAAATAATCTTTAATAGAACTAAAGAAACAACAAATACAAAAAAATAAGGTTTTTTCTCCATTGCAATAAATAAAAAAAGATTAACATAAAGACTACTACAGCAAGCAAATGATTGCAAGCAAAAAAATAAAAATAAAAATATTGCTTACACTATTTATTTTAATTGTTTTTAATTTTTTTATTTAAATAAGAAAGGGGGGTGAAACCAAGATATATTTCTATATTTTTTTATGCAAA
This sequence comes from Larix kaempferi, assembly GCA_027924585.1. NCBI lineage: Eukaryota > Viridiplantae > Streptophyta > Pinopsida > Pinales > Pinaceae > Larix > Larix kaempferi. Next base: position 6,031,523 of record BSBM01000343.1, read on the forward strand.
ATTTACAGAAACAGATTACATATTTGAATTTTGCTCGAAAAAATACATGGTTTGCAAAAACCAATTGTGCAAATCTGACTCCAGGAGGCAAAGATATCTTAGTTTAAAAATTTGTAGTTTTCAGCGTTTTTTTGGACGGACAAAAATATTGCAGAGAGTATATCTAGAAAAAAAAAAGGCTCAACTTGATCAACAAGGGTAGATTCAGGCTGGTTTTAGGACTCTAATCACTCGGGAAGCAACAATGAAACTCAATCAATCGCTGGAAAGACTAGACAAACACAACCGGAGAATGATAGAGATCATCCCTGGTATGGTCGCCAAAAACTATTTCTGGTGTTTTCACACCATCATGTGCAAAGATGCACCTACTGAGGGTTGTGCTAAACTTAGTAGATTCTCAATGGAAAAGAAAATAAACAAAACATAAATTAAACAACTAAACTAATCAAGCATGCAAACATTTTATCAAGCAAATAGAGAAAAATATTTTAAAGAATAAATAATGCTCTTTCATTATGTAAAAAATAGAATTTAAAAGGATTTAATATCACCTTTGATTTATAGTAGGAGAGGCCCCTGCAGCTATCTGAGGGAGGGTTCATTTGGACTCCTTGCAATCCACGGTTCTTCAGCCACGCATCACGTACACAATCTCCAGAAGGTTGAGAATGGAACACAAAGGGAGTTCTGGTCTCAGGGAGATTTCCGTAGAGTAACAGCTTGAGTAATGTATGGAGAATGGGTGTTGAGTGATGGACCTTGACGGTTCATTTATAGGCACAACAGATAGATCTAGGATAAGGATAAGGCTTTGATTTTTTTTATTTTGTTTACTTTAATTTTTTGCTTTTTCCTTTTTTAATTTTTTGGTTTTTTCCTTTGATTTTGTGCCTTTCAGTTTTTTATCCTTTTTCCAAATTGGGATATCATAGATGTCATGCCAAGTTTCCTCTTTTTGTTGAGTGATAAAAAGGAGAAATGTATCCAAAAAACAAGTGAGGGCATAAGTTGCTAATTTTTTGGATAATTGAGCAAATTAATTTTGTAAAATGACCCTTTTATGTGAGACTTTGGTTTTTTGGTTTTACCAAGGTCAAAATAATGGAAATAAAATGTGGTAATGATGTATGGGTTTGATGGTGCTAATGACAAAGTAGGCGGACAAAATTTAGGTGTTAACACTTGTTTCATAGTGTTGGCAAAGTTGTGGACCTTGGAGGCTAGAAAAGCTAGGTTTGTTGAAGTGTTACAAAACTTTTAAAACCAATTGTATCATTTGCTAGATTAGAACTGTGTTTGGGGCTAATGGGGGGGTGTCGATTTGCTACATGTTGTCGATAACCTGGTTAATTCTCTCGTGGGATGATGAATAATTATGGTTACGTTGTATTACAATGCTCATTAAGGTTCATTGCATTTGGTTGACTTTAGTTGGTTGTGGTTGTATTTAAAAATAATACAACCATAATATTATTTCTTAATAAAAATTTATAATAAAAATAATTAATATCATACTAATAGCTAATATATAATACTATTTATCCCGTTATAATATGAAATTAAATTAAATTAAATTAAATTAATATAATATTAAAGTTATATATAAAATCAAATATTATTACAATATTATGAGATCATATATTATTATAATAAAATATTAAAAATTAATATAGTTTTAATATCTTCATATAAATAGGAAAGTAAGCCCATAATTTTGAAAGTGATGCGACACAGGCAATAGTCAGTTTCAGGAGCTGTTGGTTGGTGCTCTTAAAATGGTTATTGTGTGGTTGGTGTTGTTTTATATTTTGTTTTATGTTTGAATCATATTCACATGTTCAACAATTTCATTTACATAAAATTTTATTTGCGGATAGGTGCTACAATGAGAATTGTAGTGGGAGGCTACCGCAGCCTTTTAATCCCTGATTAAGGATGGATGGAGGGGATGCCGTGGTTTGGCATATACCCTAAAAAATATTCATCAAGCACACACATCTAATGGCCCATATTTACTCTTGGCAAATAGCATACTGAACTGTTATTTGTTAAACCACCGTTTTTTCATTAATCCCAACTCTTTAATCAAAGCCTTTGCCACCCGAGAGTCAGTTTTTTCTTTGATCGGAGCCTTTTCCACGCGGGAGATTCAATGGGTTAAATGAATCATTTCAATTTTAATTTTCCTTTAGTTTTAATGGTTAGTTGGACCTATTCCTGTCTCTCTGGGCATTATCAAGATCCATGACACTACATATACAAAAGTGTTTGTGGGAGGGTTGGCATGGGAGACGTAGAAAGAAACGATGAGGTGTTATTTTGAACAATTTGGAGAAATTATGGAGGTCGTCGTTATCACGGATAAGAATACCAGGCGATCTAAAGGCTATGGCTTTGTGAGCCTCCAAGTCTTGTAATTCGATTATGTAGATAGATAGACTAGATTTTCTAATTGTTTTGTTCATCTTATCATTCAATATTCTTATTCTTGTTATAACTGGTATCCATCCATGGATAATATTGCAGGTAACATTTCGTGATCCAGAACACCATCCATGGATAATATTGCAGGTAACATTTCGTGATCCAGAATCTGCCATGAGATCTTGTGTTGATTCTTCTCCAATCATTGATGGAAGACAGGCTAATTGCAATCTTGCTTCTCTCAGTGCTCAACAGTCTCCCCCTTCTACTCCCTAGCCTGGTTAGTATATGAATTCATGGCCGCAAATTATTAATATGATATGTGATTAATCTTTCCTTTACTTCATTCACAATAAATCTGCTATTGGCGATATGAAAAATTGTGTGAGTTTCCATGATTTTCTTCAAAAGAAAAAGCATCAATACTATGAACTTTATTTTTGACAACAGACAAGATCAATGTGATTCTATGATTCAATGGTCGTGTAAAAGAGTAAATCGAAAACGTTATCATAATTTGTGTATGCAAATTGATCATATAAGTGCATATCTAGGATTGAATATCTCATAGAAAACCCCACGTCCCAAGCTATTGTTAGGGTTCTTAAAACATCTCTATTAAAAATATCTCCATTGCAGAAGTGAAAAAAGGAGATTTTATATTGGTCGAAGCACTTTCAAAACATTACAAGATAGGTAGTTTCACCATATAACAATCCCCACATATATTTACATTCGCCTACAACTTGAATAGTATTTTAACATATGCAAGTTACCTTGATGTTGTTTCTACAAGCTTTATGTATACTATCAATGTTGTAAAACTACTCAAATCTTGCGTATCTTATACAGAAATATCAATGTTTAGGTCAATGAAAATTACTCAAATTTTATACCTCTTATACTGCAAAATTGCAATATTGAAATCTTCATCCTGAACATTCAAATACACTATCAATGTTAGGCAAACTCAAAAACTGAAAAAGATGGGTAAATTATTCAAATTTGTTCTTGCTATAGCTGAATAATATACAGGAATAGGTTTTTCAGTGTTAAGGTAGCCTCGTATTATTGAACATGGTCTGGTCTAGATCATAGACTGGAAACGAAATTGAATATTACGGCTTCTCGTCAGCCTGACAGAACACATCCAATATAGGACACACAGTTGTTGAAGGACATTCAAGTTTCCTTCCAGTCCATTCACATCCTTTATGATGAAAAATCTATGCAACTATCACACTACTTGTACACGTAGTTCATGTTCATAATAATGCATTGAATCTGTCGGTAACATGTATTGGTGAACTGTGCGTTTATGCCCTATTAGATTGTCCTGAACAGGTAATTGGTTTAGAATTTTAAGCTCCTTTCCTACAGGCCTTAAACTGGGAGGGTCTTTTTACAATGTTGGAGCAACTTACCCTCAACCTGCTCACTATGCATTCCAACAAGGCTTTTCTCCCTATCAGACTTATGGGTTAGTTCCATCAATGTTTTTTCTACTCTTCTTGAATGTTTCGGTGTTTAGTCTTTCGCGAATGTTGGATTTTGCCAATTCATGTTTGTGATTGTTGGGGTATGGTTATTTCCATTTGGTATTTCTAGATGTAGTAGGGTTTGCATTGTGCTTGGGCGTTTAAATGTTGGGGACATGGTTAAAGAATCATACACCCACCAAAATTATCATTAAAATAATGGTAATATTGGTGGGTGTATGATTCCTTTTTCAAGTTTATGTATGATATTTATTACTCTCAAAGTTGTTTGTTGTTTGTGTTTATTGATCTTTATTTTCGGTTTTTGAATTTTAGTATATTAATTTGTGGATAGAGTTGTGTAGCCAATGTTCAATGTTACAAATTATGTAGACAATATTCAATGCTTAATAATAGTTGATATAATATATTCTACATAATCATGATTATAGAGGAAAGATTTGTTCAAGGGAAAATGAGCAACTTAAAGATTATAGTAATGATACAATGGTTGAACGGAGCCTTGCATGTAACATCCCTCAAATTCGACCCTCATTATAATTATTACTATCACTATTGTTGTAAATGTAATTGTAAATATGTAAATGGCCTGGTGAGGAGCTCAAGGCCAAGGCCCCACCAATGGACCTCAAGTTGGTGTCATGTTTTTAAGTCTTATTTTAAGCTTAGGAGATTTAGTATGGTAATGCGATTAAACAATAAGTAACTAAAACCACTGAGAAGAAAGGTAAGATGGCTAGGGAGCCATAAGAGTCATGTTCTAAATCGTAGACCTTTGACGGTGAGAAAGCTAGGGGAGATCATTCTAAAATTCCTAAAGAAATCCACCTAAGTAGGGTTAATATGTGTTGATAAGCCTAACTTATTTTCGTAACACTTAAGCTTATAAGTTATCATGTATAGGTATAAGTCACACTTTGAGATGTTAAGTTATTGATAAACATATATATGTAATATTATATATATATATATATATATATACATTATGGAAAGGGCAAAGCCACCTTTTAAATGATTGGTATTAAGTTAATATATAAAGACTTAAAAGAGATAAAGCAAAAGGGCATAGCTCTTTTTAGGATAATTATCTAATAAATATGTTGTACTAAATATGTTTTAAAAAATTGAATTGAGAAAACTTTATATATAAATGTTACATCCATATATTACATTTATATATATGTATTTACATATAATATATTTTATAATTGGTGAAGGACCAACTATTTTAAATGATTAAATTATATTATATTTGGGTAGAAAATATTTTAATACCACTTTATGTAAGGCACACTCCATATAAATCATATGATGTCCTAAAGGAAACATCCTAATGGGACTCGAAATAACTTTAAAAGAATATTAATATAAACATTTGTAAAATATACTGCAAGACAATATAAGCATTAGTCTCTTTTTAAAAAAGGATAAAGCATGATCAAACTATTAAAGTAAAATATACACATATAATATTGTTACCAAGATTTTTTCTTAACAATGTAAACATGTTCCCTTAAGTTAGGGTTTGTGTTCTAACAACTTTCGGTGAGGAAGAAAACTTCCGTTAGAGCTTAAGTGAAATCTCTTAAAGAGCCACGATCTCGGAACTAAAACTCCATCACTAGAATATCTACGATTTAGTGGAGAGTAATGACACAGTAGTGGAGTAACAACGTTTTCGATATTGGTAGACTCCAAAAAGCTGAGGACTCTCATCTTTAGTTTAATTAGGTCGCAGCCAGGAGTGAGACCGGGTACATTTTGGGATAAGGAACTCTTAGAATTTGTTATCATTTAATTCGCTGAGTAGTTGAGGGAACAGAACTAAACCATGTTCACCCCCGCGAGAAGAATGGAGGCTGTATCCATAGTGGGACGCCTTTCACCTTCAAGTGCCACTTTGTTCTCTCGTTAAACACACAACGTGTGGGGTTCGAGATGCCTTCGGGTTGAAGTTCGACCTCCACATGGTTTATTTATTGCCACGTCTCAGACAGATGTTAAAAAGGCAGGAAGATTTCAAAGTTAGAAAAAGGATTTCAGGGTAGCACATGGGGGTGGTAATTTCGCAGTTTTCTGGAGTGTAATGTCAGGCAGTTGGAGAGAAGATAGACTTGAGCATGATGGAGCAATTTCACATCTGCGCATCCTTGACTTCTGAAGGATAGGAGATTGTGATGATGGCGGCAAATAGCTCAGCCATCCTGGATCCACAGTCCAATGGAAAGATAAGTGTAGCCTTACTGCATATTCTCGCTTAGTTTATAGGTTTGTTGATAGCGTTTTTCTTTTAGATTTAACCCTGTATACAGTAGTAGAATAAGTCAGTTTTACTCCTGAAATTCTTTGAACGGAACGTTAATCCCTGGTTAGAAATTGAGGTATGGATGGATACAAAACGCATTACCTCGAATTCTTCGCCTTAATAATTGACCAGAACCACTTGCTAGTTTGTTCCTCTCTCTGCATTAATCACCGGAAGGATCCCCTCCTCATTTTATGTGTTCTATATAACAATTTATAGTACTCCCTAAAGTATAACGTTTTCAGCTTGATGTTAGTAGGAACGCCCAAATAGGAACCCGTTTGATGTTTGGTGCTTATAAATCTTTCTGCTGTCAAAAGTTCTGTGTAAATGGTAGCTCATAACGATACCCCTAAGTGTTCTTCTGTCTATTTGATGCGATCGGCATATTGCCAGTGGGATCGACATCCCTGAGATCTTTTCTTCTATTCTTGAGATGCGTTCAGAATATTACCGTTGAAACCCTTAGCTGTGGAGTAAAACACTGCTTTAAACGAAGAAATCAATACTAGGATTTGATTCCATTGGATTCTAGTCCGTTGTGGTGAGAAGCAGCCAGGTTCCCATATGATCTTTTTCAGACTGAAGATTATTGAGTTAGTGTGTTTAAGGGTAGATTTGACCAGCTTTGCATTTGTTCTATCAAACTAGGACAGAGTCGACTGGTTAGAAGGAGCACGATCCTCAGAGTTTTAAATGGTTGTATAAATTGTAAACTATGAATGTCGAGATTTTCTTCTGTAAACCCTCATCCATTTATTTTTAATTTTTTTACTGTACCAAGTTTTATGATTTACGACGTTAGTAGCCTAATCTGGCATGGATTCTTGACTTTTATAATCACATATAAATATTTATTTCATTTCTAAAAAACACGCAGTATATAGAAGAAAACAGCGTAAGGATTAATGGGATATTAAGAATAACATGATGTTGATTTCTTTTATGTTCAGATCACCTCCAGTGGGGTCTAACTCGATCGCTTAATGATCTGGCCCGGCTGCTGGTTAAATAAGACGACTACTTAATTCAAGAACGATTTGCATTCCAGGTAGTTTTCCCTCGATGCTAGAAGTAAGTGAAACCTTTGTTGAAAGTAAACCATAGATGAACCTTAGTGCGTATCGTATCATTCTCCACTCTAAATATTAGTTATGCTCAATCTTGTAGGGATCCGTTAATTTTTGTTTATGTCTCCATTTGGAGGAAAGGTGTGAAACGAATTTATAGCATGCTTGGTAATGTTGACTATTTACATAAATATTGGTATGAAATAATGAAAGAATAAAAGATATTAATTAACATGATGGTTCAGGAGAAATCAAATTATGGTAAGGAAGTGTTTTTCCTTTTTGGAAGATTTTGGGTCTTAAAGTAAAAAGATTAAAGTGTTAAGTAACTTCTTTTATTTTAAAAGAGACCAAAATATGATAAGTATGATGATGTTTTAGTTGGAAAATTTAAGGACCTTTTCAAATTCTCTTAAATAAAGTAAGGAGGGCTTAGTATTGGCCAAATTACTTTTAATTTCTAAGGTAAGTTTTGTCTAGTAAACTAATACATAGAGGAGTTCTTTATTTTATTTTTTTCTCTCAAAAGGATATTTATATATTTTGGGGAAAAGGGATTTATATGTATAATGTACTCTTTGTATGTAATGATTATATACAAAATAAAGTAGTTGTAGTAATGATTATATACAAAATAAAGTAGTTGTTGGGAAAAATTTAAGGGCAAGAAATATTGTTTATACTAATTAAATGTATGCCTTAGAGACAACATAAATTCTTCTCATATGTGAGAAGAACTTACTTCACAATTTGAGTAAGTTAGTATACATGTAAATAGTTTATACTTATAATCCTTTATCACATTCTTATCATATGTGAGAAGAACTTACTTCACAACTTAGAGACAACATAAATTCTTCTCATATGTGAGAAGAACTTACTTCACAATTTGAGTAAGTTAGTATACATGTAAATAGTTTATACTTATAATCCTTTATCACATTCTTATCATATGTGAGAAGAACTTACTTCACAACTTGAGTAAGGTAGTATACATGTAAATAGTTTATACTTATAATCTTTTATGTGATAGAGGCTTAGTAAAAGTAGAAAGAGTTTTATTGCAACATCTTGTTGTAGAATGAATATTGATAAATCCCTCTATAGAAGTTAGAGAAAGAAAGGAAAGTGGTTGACAACAACTTTTTTTGGTGTAACCTCTTCCTTTGTATGTGACTTTTACGTATGCATGTCTCCTGTCTCCGTGATGTTCTCTGATTGTACTTGATGGTTTTACTCGTATATTTAGTAAATGTTAAATTGACCTAAAAATCATAATGGTTTGATGATTTCATCTATTTTGCATATCTATGAGAAAATAATTAGTGAATGTACTTCTTATATTTAAGGAAGGACTTCTTGAATAGATCACAAAGTAAATTTTGAATAAATACTAAAGTATTAGTTGTTATTATCTATGATAGTTTTGTTATTCAAGTACAATTATTATTATTAAATTCAACCAATATGAAGGTATTGTATATATACATTCTTTTATTTGTAGAATTATAGCTTATTCAAAGAAAATAATATGAAAGTATTGTATATATACATTCTTTTATTTGTAGAATTATTTCTTATTCAAAGAAAATAATAATATAGAAGTAGTTACTATGACACTATCTCATAGATGTTGGTTGAAAACTTGTTTAGTAAGATAGGAAAAGCGATATGTAAAAAGGTTATGACATGTTATTATGTTGCTTAAATAAAATAAAAAAACAGTTATTATTGCTTAAATGTAAAAAGGTTATGACATGTTATTATGTTGCTTAAATAAAATTAAAAAATAGTTATTATGTTGCTTAAATAAAATAAAAAAACAGTAAATATAAATACTATACATACATTCTATCTAAAAAAACTTATTGACACTAATACTTTCATCCAATAGAAGATGACCTTTCCCAGCAAAGACAAATCCAGGCAAATAGTTATTATGTTGCTTAAATAAAATAAAAAAACAGTAAATATAAATACTATACATACATTCTATCTAAAAAAAACTTATTGACACTAATACTTTCATCCAATAGAAGATGACCTTTCCCAGCAAAGACAAATCCAGGCTCATAGTGCTCATTAATCAAAGATAAACTACTTTAATTCGTATGAGCTCATTAACTACTTTTCTTATCAACTCATTAAGAATAGTTCGTTATTAGGTCTAGCACTTCTCCAAAAGATACATCAAATGAATTTATTCTCAAGAAGCAAGAGCTTAAGTTCATGTTAGGATTATCAAGTTCAGCACATTGTTCACAATAATATTTTAGACATGTTCTCCCATTATTGCTGCATTCTAACGGGCTTCTTGATTTTAATGTCATTTCTTGCCAAGAACAATTCACTGTTAGTCTCGTGCAACTTCAACAACCATCTCATGTATTTTTTAATATGCTACGTGCTTTTCTACAGTATTAATTGGCAGCATCACAAGTGAAAAATCCCTTGATCTAATCCCGAAATAAGAACATTTTTTGTGGATCACACCTGTGAGCCTCCAAATGGGCCTCCAACTCCATCTTGAGCTAACAATCCTCTTATTGCTTCAACTTCAAACAGGGTGGCTTTTATGACTTTCAAGCGGTTCTATCAAACCTTTTTTTTCTTATGTGAGTTGTTTTTGGATATGTTTTCTTGTTCTCTACGGATCTTGTTTAAACTAATGTTTGATATTATGACAATCATTCTAACCCTATCAAAATCATAAGAATTTGTGCACATTAAATTGTTTAAACTAATGTTTGATATTATGACAATCATTTTAAATTGTTTAAACTAATGTTTGATATTATGACAATCATTCTAACCCTATCAAAATCATAAGAATTTATGCACATTAAATTATTGATTATCGTTTCAAGCCCTTTTTATCCAATATATGATATCGATCCCTAATAAAACATGGGATATCGATCTGAAATTTTTATAACACTTACTAATATATTTGATAAGAGACAAACAACACTTTGTTCCGGACCTTGTTTAAACTAATGTTTGATATTATGACAATCATTCTAACCCTATCAAAATCATAAGAATTTGTACACATTAAATTATTGATTATCGTTTCAAGCCCTTTTTGATCCAATATATGATATCGATCCCTATTATTTGATAAGAGACAAACAACACTTTGTTACGGACCTTGTTTAAACTAATGTTTGATATTATGACAATCATACTAACCCTATCAAAATCATAATGTTTGATATTATGACAATCATTCTAACCCTATCAAAATCATAAGAATTTGTACACATTAAATTATTGATTATCGTTTCAAGCCCTTTTTGATCCAATATATGATATCGATCCCTATTATTTGATAAGAGACAAACAACACTTTGTTACGGACCTTGTTTAAACTAATGTTTGATATTATGACAATCATACTAACCCTATCAAAATCATAAGAATTTGTGCACATTAAATTATTGATTATCGTTTCAAGCCCTTTTTGATCCAATATATGATATCGATCCCCAATAAAACATGGGATATCGATCTGAAATTTTTATAACACTTACTAATATATTAATATATTTGATAAGAGACAAACAATACTCTGTTTCATAAGAGATCAACAATTCTTTGTTCAATCTTTTAATGTGTATATTTATATTTATTTTTTTCAATTGAAATTATAGATTTTATGAATAACTTTTCAGTCCAAAATAAAGTTTAATTTGTTTTTTTTTTTACATTAATTTATGTTATTAATATAATTTTTTTATGTGAATAAAAAAAACAAAATATCTCACATATACAGAGAAAGTTTATGTTTGGAACAAGTTATTGATTGTGTTTTTCAAATAAAATATTATTTTTCAATAGGAGATTAATAGTTAATTTTCAAAAAATTATGTTTGGAACAAGTTATTGATTGTGCTTTTCAAATAAAATATCATTTTTCAATAGGAGATTATTAGTTTGTATTTTTCAAATTATTGTGAGGGAAAACATTGAAAATTGTTGCTTCCATGTGTTTCTAAATGTAATTTTTTTTCTTTTCCAATTGACATGCATATTCACATAAGAGAGAGTAGTATTTTAAAAACAAATTTTAAGGAATAATTGTTGTTTGTTTTTTTTATTTTAAAATGTAATAATTTGTTTAAAAAATTATTTATTGTGTAGAAAGTAAATTCCAACATAAATTAAAACTATTTATTATATATGAAGAAAAAATTAAATTATATATAGAAAATATAATTAAAAATATTTATTATGTATAAATAAAATATCAGAGTAAATTTTTTAAAATGAAATATAATAAAAATATGTGAGTTAATTTATTGACTTTATTAATACATGTGAGAGTTAATTTTATTAATTAAAAATATTTAAGTAATATTTTTATGATTGAATATATTCATGCTTAAGTTAAATATTAATATTCCACTTTAATAGTAATATTGACACTAACTTTAATATTAATATTGACACTAATTTTAATATTAACATTATTACTAAACATTAATATTAATATTAAGCATTAAAAATTAACATTAACATTAATATGTTATGTCACGTTAAGCATGAATGGATTAATAATAATATTAATAATTGTAATAATATTAATATTAAAAGTTAATACATTAACTAATATTAATATTATAGTTAACCAATATTAGCTATAACAAACTTTTGATTTAACATTAACACAGATATTAATGTTACTACTAAACATTAATTTATTAATATTAACATTAAACTTAATATTACTTTTAAATATTAACATTACTAATAAACATTAATATTAATATTAATCTTAAACATTAAAAATTAGCATTAATATTAACATAAAATATTAATGTCACATTAAGCATGAATGGATTAATAATATTATTAATAGTTGTAATAATATTAATATTAAAAGTTAATAGAATAACTAATATTAATATTATAGTTAACCAATATTAGCTATAACAAACTTTTGATTTAACATTAACATTAATACTAAACATTCATATTAATATTATCATTAAACATTAACATTAATATTAACATTAAACACATTTAGATTAATATTAATATTAATATTAAACACTAAGCATTAACATTAACATTAATATCACATTAAACATTTAAATGGATTAATAATAATATTAACATTTATAATAATATTAATATTAAAAGTTAATACATTGACTAATATCAACATTAACACTAATATTAATGTTAATATTAATAATTAACTTTAATATTAACATTACTATTAAACATGTATATTAATATTAACATATAACATTAATATTAATATTAAACATTAAACATAAACATTAATATTAGCTTTAAATATTAAGCACTAAGATTGAGATTAAGATTAAGATTAAACATTAAATATTAAGCATTAATGGATAAATATTAAGCATGAATATTAAACATGAATATTAAGCATTAAACATTAGCATGAATATTAAACATCAAATATTAAGCATGAATGGATTAATAATAATATTAATAGTTGTAATAAGTAACATTAGTATTATCATTAATGGCATTAATTAATAATATGCCACAATGTAACTTACCATTCCACCACCACAAACCTTATGGAAATGTTAATGTCGCACTTCTAGAATTGAACATGTTTAAAATTAGTAGTAAAAATTGATATTCAACCATGCCTAAAAACTTGTCAACCATAGTTTTCTATTGTCAAACTTTGTCTAAAGTCACCACCAATTCAACATTTGCTCATCAAATCCATAAAGATTATAGAGATTATAGGTAAATTACCATAAAAATATTAATGTTAATGCATTATTAGTATTAATATTAGAAAAAATTACCATAAAAATATTTATATTTACTCTCAAACATAACCTTATAAAATTATTAACCCGTATATGACATTGACATAATATTGAAAGAATATTTCTACATAATTACTTATTAAATGTTTTATTTCTACATTATTGCTTCTTAATTGTGGTTATATAGCATATGAATAACCACAACATTAATAATATTAACATTAATATTAATTCTAATGTTATGAGCAATAAAGTCAATGTCAATATTAACATTAATAATATTATTAATGTTAATAATATTAATAATAACAGTAATGACATTAATGTTAAGAACATTGAAGTATATAATTAATACTATCATTAATATAATTAATATTAATAGCATGAGTACCATGAAGAATAATAATATAAACCAAAAGACAAAAATCAAAGTAAAAAAAAGTAAGCAAAGTGATCCATGGTCAATCATATTCAACCATTATCAACCATTGTCAACCATAGTAAACCATGGAAAACCATAGTCGATCAAAAGTAAACCATGGCCAACAAAAGTCAGCCATGGTCATCCCAAGTCAACCATGGTGTAACATCCCAAAAATCGCTAAAATTTTAAAAAAAAATATATAGCCTAAATCATAAGAGAAATGCTATCTACGGAACGAAAGTTATTCAACTAATAGATAATGACAGCTTCATAAAATTATCATAGTTATTCTTAAGCATAAAAAGATTATAGATTAGAAATGAAATGTGATAAAACAATGTTTATTTCTTATGTGTAATGATCTAGTAACAATATTGATGATCTATTTGCATATTTCTGAAGGGGTTCCTACAGGGTGCCCTTGGGTTTACTTAGCTTGATAGCTAAAGTGTTGGATTCTTTTCTTTCACAGATCTGCAGGTAAGGTAAATAAATAATTCCAGTACTTCGAGAGGTGTTTTACTTTTCAGCTAGCCGTCTCTGTTTTAAGATAGGTGTATAAGTACTGTCTATGCATGAAGGTAGCGATGGTATGAAGTTCCTAGAGTTCTTAATCAACTTGAATCGTTTTTATACTAACACTTGTAGATAATTTACACTATACTTCTGTGGTAACTGTTGGTAGATTCAATGGAATTACAACTTACATTAATGGTCTGAAATGCGACAAGGTTGAACAAGATTTACTTTGGTGAAAAGTGATAACACCTATCATAAGATGATATCCATTATTACGACATGGTTGATCATTGAATGATCTTAGTGAATAATAAAAATTGACCATTTATATCTATATGGCGTATCGCAAATATTCAAATTTCTAGATGTGTTGTTACATGTTCTGTTATGTCACTTTATAGGCAAGATGTTGCTTGGTTAATTGAATGCGACACATATTATTTTGTGGTCAAACCCTAGCTTTCTAAATAGTGTGAGGGTTAGAGTTATAATGCATTAGCCTTATGCAAAGTGACCTAGCTTTTGAAATCATAATGTAGGTTTACTATATGCATGAATTAAATGTTAAAGTTATAGTGCCTACAAACTAAGGCTTGTGTTGACATTCTAATACGTGCTTGATATATAAATATATTGTATCTTTTGATTTTGCAATGTATAATGGCTATGCGAATTGATTTGGAATTGGAAACACGATATGCATATAACCTATGGTTCGAAGTGCAATGCACACATGCTATGCGAATTATAACATGATTTGAAACTTTATACGTGAATGTTATACCGTGATGTGATAATACCCTATGGTTTGAAACTATACAATGGGGTTGTATTATAGTGGTGATTTTATCCCGAGATCAAGCTATAAACAATAAATTCGATGCTGACATGAACTAAATGCCATTGCAGGCATACTCTGGCAAGCGATACGTAAGATCCAGCATTAAATGAAAACCATGTGTAATGGTAGTGGTTTGTCTCGATGGCTCCGACGTGTATCTGGCTCCATGTGATGTAGTTGTATAAATGGTGAGAACTTGCCGACCTGTAAGCTCTACCCTGGTGATATGGCACTCCAACTGGGCTTGCTATTTAATGAAGTTATTAATGATGGGTGATCGTATTCTCTGTCTTGGTACTAGCGTAGCTTGGCTGGCCAAATCTCGCCCGTTGATCTAACTGCCTCGATCGTTAAGATCTAAACCCTAAGACAATCTCACATTATTGTTTGTTGTTTTCCTTAATGCATTCATTTGGAGTTTTTTTTGGGTTTGGGAAGAGGCCGACAAGCCGCTGAATAGAAGGGCTCGACCCTGGGTGGTTTCTTGATGGCTCTGTAACTCCAATCTCTGTAAATTAATGGTGAAAACTTACTGTATAAGTTGCTCAGGTTCGAAAGGTGTATGGTAATGAAGCCCTGTGGATTTCATCGTGTGACAGATTAGGTTTTCAGTGAGTTATACTCCAAGTTTGATAAATGTTCAGTTGCATGATGCCCCTGTTGCGTCAGTTGGAACAACTGGAAGCATGAAGCATTCCATCCGTCTGTTATTGTGAAGGTAAACTTGACTCGTACACTGTTTGTTAAATACAGTTTTGGTTTATCAAGTATTCGTTTGGAACTTGTTATAACTTCTGGTTGATTTATGTGGCACGTACTGCCTTCATTGTGGATTTTACAATGTTGGGGTTTGTTGGCAATGGATGGCACGCTACACTTTGGTAAGCCCCAGTGGCATAACCCTTTGTAGGTTCTCCTGGCAGCTTTTGGCCATTGTTTGAAGTTGTAACAACTTTGTTTTCTGGAATTCGTGGTTCAAAAACAGTGTTGTTTTGTTTTATGCATGTGTTATGGATGCCTCTTGGCATACAGGGTCAATGTAATAATTTTGTAGGTTACTGTACAGTGTTTTGGATTCTGAGTTTGAACTGGGCAATGTACTTCTTTCCACGAGGGTTTCAAGCTCTGACGAGTTTTGAATAAGAAGAAAAATTTACAAGTCTATGTTGTAGTAGTTGTTTTGTTTTGTCATTTTTGGGGCTTGGCCCGTGAACATGACTTGTGACTCGTCAATTAAAAGTGGAAATGAACTTGTGTTTTAGCAGACCTTTGCGTTTGACTTTAATGTATTACGAAGTATGGTTTGTGAAACTAGGTTTTAATACATCTGCTGCTACTGTTTTCTTTTATGGACTGTGAAACTTTGAAATGGAAAACAATGGAAAAAGGAAACCGTGTGATGTATAAGAATAATGAGAAGACTGTTGCTGTTACTAAACATGGGGTAGATGTTCATAATCTATGATATGGTTATGGCCTGTAAGTAGTCCGTCGATTTTGAAATGATGTTGCCTTTTACTTCTATAAGCTTTTCAAGGGTTAGGGTTTGACTCTGTTTAAAATGTATGGATATGAGTTTGCTCATCATTAAGACCTCGGCAATCTAAACTTGTTTTTGCTTCTGTTGTTTAGAGTTGTTCTACTGTTAATGAAATAATAGAACTTTGAAATAATAGTGAGGTTGTTCAACTAGCTCGAACTGTAGAAAAGAATGCAATTGTGTGTTTTGTTTTATGGCAATAGAAACATGTGATTGAACATTAAGTTGATAATTGTTTAAAATAAAAAGATATTCTTTAATATCTTTGTTGTTATCGTTCAATGATAAATTCAATAGTTTTAAGGTTTGGATTTGAAAATGAAATATGTAAATCCTAGGTTTGTAACATGAGACTTCTGTTATATGACAAGAAGATTTGTTTGCCATAACATAGAAAATAATTTATATAATTTTCAGAAAGGAAAATTATTTATTCCTAAACAACTGATATTTATAAAATGGAGAAAACATTACTGTATATTCTTAAAACAATTATCTATGCAGAATAATAAGGAAAAACACTGATACATGTATACATAGGAAATTAACAGTAAACAGTAACTTAATAAAATACAACGTTTTTATCTTCTCATTCACATGACTATTTTTTCTATCATTCATCTATCCAACTTAATTTGTCTATGTACTAGAGTACGATGTTGTTCCTATAGAATGGGGAAAAATGCAGAGAATATTTATTCCATTCGTCAATTCTATTCATAATTTTAATTTGGTTCAGAAACTAAAAGTAGGGGTAATTAAACCATAACAAATTATGTAATTAAGAATGAAATACTTGCAATAAACAGATTTAACTACTTAATAACAGATAAACAAATAGAACCTATAAATGAAGATAGGGCGGACAAACACCCAAGGAGGCCTATTCCTCCCAACCTATTCTAGAAGAAGCAGCCCAACTGTTGGCTTCTTGTGAACCCCTGAGCCTGATTACTGAACCACTAAGTAGATGGAATATGTGTAGAAGCAAGGCACTCAAAATGCCTTCAGCACTCAGCATCAACCTCCTGAAATAACATGCCTTCAACACTCAACATCAACCTCCTGAACTCAAAAAGAGTTTGGCAGACTCACAACATGATCAACAACATAGCATATTCCCTCATCAAATCTCTTGGGTGCAAACACAACAAAACCCTAAGGTAAATTTCCTCGTCAGGAAAAGTGATGAACCTCAGTCCAAAATTTGATGGCTATTATATAGACTGCCTAGGTCTTTAGTGGTCAGTTTGGAATAAATGAGCCTCAAGCTCCAGTCCCATCTTTCAAGGCATTATGACCACATTTCAAGGGAGTTGTCCCATACCAACAACTAGTTAGTTGCATCATGATGCTGCCACTTGTCCATTGCCTTCTACCCCAGATTCCATTCCACCTAGTGGATCAGTAACCACTCTTTCAACAGTCCTCTTAGGTGTTTGTCTCCTATTTTATTTATTTAATAATAATATATTGTGCAAATTACAGTCATCCTTGGACACTTGTCCAACATAAAACTATACAATAAAAGTTATCATAATGTTTTCTAACACAAAATGTTTTCCAACAAAAAAGGGTATGTTACAAACACCCCCACTTAAGCTCAACATCATCCTCGATGTTGCTTATTCAAAATCAAGTTCCTTATGGAATAGACTGGATATGTTGCCCGCATATTACTTTCCAGTTCCCAAGTAGCTTCATTAGGGTTAAGGTGCTTCCATTGCACCTTTACCTGCCCTATGGTGCGATTCCAAAGCATAATTTCCATCCGGTCGAGAATACAAGTCAGTTCCACATGGAAATATCCTCCGGGTTCCACCTGTATGTTAGTCCAATTTAGCACATGAGTGGCATCATGCACATACTTCTTTAAAACATAAATGTTAAAAACATTATGGATTTTGAAATTATATGGCAATGCCAATTGATATGCAACAGCTCCTATCCTTGATAGGATTTCGAATGGTCCACAATACCTTGGTGCTAGTTTAGCACAACTCCCAAGATTCAAAGAACTTTTCTTGGGTTTTACTTTTATAAAAACATGGTCTCCTACCTGAAATTCTCTTTCAGTGCGTTTCAAATCAGCATAGCTTTTCTGCCGATATTGGGCAACCTTTAAGTTACCTTGAACCTATTTCACGGTTAGCTCCATTTCTTTCAATAAATCTAGTCCTAAAATTAATCTGTCTACAGGGTTATCCCAAGAAATAGGAGTACAACATTTTCTTCCATACAAAATCTCAAATGGACTTAACTTAGCAGATGCTTAATAATGATTGTTGTATGCAAATTCTGCTAAATGTAAGTAATCTTCCCACTTAGTTGGCTGATCTTTAACATACTATCTTAACATATTTTCTAAAATTTGATTTACCCTTTCTGTTTGACCATCAATTTGTGGGTGGAAAGAAGTGTTGAAATTTAGTTTAGTATTTAATCCTTTAAACAATATTGTCCAAAAATTTCCAGTGAACTTAGAGTCCCAGTCTGAAATAATTACCTTTGGAATTCCGTGTAAGCAAAAAAATTGCTTCATGAAAATATCTGCAATGTTAGAAGCCTTGAAAGTAGTTTTAACAGGAATAAAATGAGCAGCTTTACTAAGTTTATCAACAACAACCATGATTGAGTCATTCTGCTTCTGATTTCTAGGCAAACCTGTAATAAAATCAATGCTTATAATTTCCCATTTCCATTCTGGAATTGGTAAGGGCTGCAATAGTCTAGTTGGATGTTGGTGTTCAGCTTTGATAGTCTGACATTCAAAACATCTAGCTATATATTCAGCAACTTCATTCTTCATGTTGGGCCAAAAATAATCTTTTCTTAACATAGTTATCATTTTCTGATAACCAGGATGTCCTGAATAAGGACTCTTATGAATTTCATCCAAAATCAGCAACTTAACTTTCAAAATATTAGGTACATAAATTCAGTTTTTATATGTTAAGAAGCCTTTTTCATTAATACTATAATCTGTTATTAAATTTTCAGATGAATTTTTAGCCAGTTTATCATGTAATTTTTGGTAATTTTCGTCTTGCTTAATTCCTTCTTCGATCTGATTTTCCAGATCAGTCTTAAAAGTATTGATTGCTGCCACAAAACTCAATCTAGCATTTCTACTCAAAGCATCAGCAACCTTATTCTCCTTTCCATTAATGTGGTGAATCTCAAAATCATACTCGCTAAGGAAAGCTAACCACCTAGCTTGCCTTGCATTAAAATTTGTTTGATCCAATAAATACTTTAAGCCCTTATTACCAGTCATTAAAATGAATTTTCTTCCAATCAAGTGATGGCGCCACATTTTTAATGCATGTATCATGGCTTCCAACTCAAGATCATAAGTAGCATAATTCTTTTCATGTATTTTTAACTTCCTTGACTCAAAAAAATGGCATGACCCTCCTGACTTAAGACGCCTCCAAGTCCATCGTTGCATGCATCCGTGCATACGAAGAAATCCTTATTGGGATCTGCAATTTTTAAAATGGGTGTTGTAGTTAATAACTCTTTTAACTTATTAAAACTTTCTTGACACTTTTGATCCCATACGAATTTCTTCCCTTTCTTCTACAAAGAAGTGATGGGGTTAGCAATTCTAGAGAACCCTTCAATAAACTTTCTATAATAACCTGCTATACCCATTAATGACCGCACATCAGTTACGTCCTTAGGGACAGGCCATTTATTAATTGTTTTTATCTTATCAGGGTCAACAGAAATGTCGTCTTTAGAAATTAGATGACCTAAGTACTGTATTTTATCTTTATAAAAATCACATTTACTGAACTTGGCATAAAGTTGGTGTTCTCTTAGTACTTGTAGAATTATTTTTAAATGTTCGTCATGCTCTTCTTTAGTTTTCGAGTAAATCAGAATATCATCAATGAATATCACTACAAACTTATCCAAATATTTATGCAGAATGTTGTTCATTAAACACATGAACACTGTCAGTGCGTTGGTTAGCCCAAAAGGCATAACTATGAACTCGTAGTGTCCATAACGCGTTCTGAATGCAGTTTTCAATATGTCCTCGCCTTTTATCCGGACTTGATGATAACCCGACCTTAAATCAATTTTAGTGAATATCTCTTCTCCACGTACTTGATCAAATAGATCATCTATGCGGGGTAAGGGATATCGGTTCTTAATTGTCATTTTATTAAGATGACGCTAATCAATGCACAAATGCATGGTACCGTCCTTCTTTTTAACAAAAATTAATGGTGCTCCTCAATGGGACACACCAGGCCTTATGTAGTTTTTATCTATTAATTCTTTCAGCTGTGATTTTAACTCATTTAACTACAGAATATTCATCCTATAGGGATCCTTCGAGTTTGGTACCGCACCGGGTACTAACTCAATGGTGAATTCAAGTTTCCTTTTCGGAGGTAATCCTAGAATTTCTTCTGGGAATACGTCAGAAAATTCCCTAAGGATGGGAATATCCTCTAGTTTTAACTTGTCTTCTTTAGATGTACACTCGTCATTAATAACATTAACAGCAAACATTTTACAGCCTTTTCTGGCAGCACTCT
This sequence comes from Larix kaempferi, assembly GCA_027924585.1. Classification (NCBI taxonomy): domain Eukaryota; kingdom Viridiplantae; phylum Streptophyta; class Pinopsida; order Pinales; family Pinaceae; genus Larix; species Larix kaempferi. The sequence goes on from BSBM01000343.1 coordinate 6,052,469, forward strand.
TTACTTGTAGAGCAGAAATCTGCCTTACTGAAATCTTCTTATGAATTCATTTTACTATTTTTGAATTACCTTCATTATTTACACATGTAAAAGATTTGTCATAAAAATTCAACAAAACCCTATGATGTTCAAGCCAGTCCATACCAATTAACAAATCATATGATCCTAAGGGTAAAACATTCAGATTATTTTGCGTTTTCAGCTGACTTAAAAATACTTCACAATCCTTTACAAAATCTGTAACTTTTGTTTTAGTTCCTGTTGCAAGCTGAACTAACCATGCATTATCAAATTTCTCTATTTTTAACTTGCAACGGTTTACTAAAGGAGGTGAAATATAACTTAGATTTGCACCTGGATCTATTAGAATAGAAATAAACTCGTTTTGTATCATACCTTCAATTTCGACCATGGATGTTTGATGGTCCGCTTGACGGTTCTCCAGTGTTGCATTTATCCTGGGCATTTCTCTTGCAATATCTCCAACTGTAGGTTCTGCTTGCATAGTGTGAATATTGTTGGTTGTCCTCTTGTTGTGTGGGCAATCTGCTCTCTTATCCGGTCCGCCACATTCATAGCACTTCATGGGTCCTTTCTGTTCAGCATACATGTTGTTGTTATTATTGTTATTGCTGTGATTATTATTTTTAGGTATGTTTCTTGCAGTAGAAAAATTATGAGATGCATTATTCCTGTAATTATTAGGAAAAATTTTGTTGTTAAAATTTTTCTTAAAACCTCCAAAATTATGATTAAAATTCTTCTTTTTATAGTCAAACTGATTAGTCTTACTGCTCTTCTAGCCAGTTGTTCCTTCTCTTTTTCTGTTTTGATCAAAACAAAAATTTGCCTTTCTCATGGCCTCTTCCAAAGTGGATGGATTATCATACTGTATACGGTCTTTTATATTAAAAGGTAGACAGCTGAGAAACCTTTGCACTTTAGGCTTTTCCTCGACCATATAGGGCACATATCTTAGCAAACTAAGGAACTTGTTGCATAGTTCTTTCATGTTCATTGTACTCAACTTTAAATCGTAAAACTCCTTCGACTTATCTTCAAAATATTGTTCCGACAAAAACTTCTTTTTAAACAAACTTTTAAACATAGTCCAAGTTACTTCTTTTTCTTTTATACTCTGAATTCTTTTAAGATCCTGCCACCAAATATCTGCCTTCCCGGTCAGATTGTAAATAGCCATCTTGTATTTTAGTTGAGAAGAGTAGTCGTAAATATTAAAGTATTTCTTCATTCCAGATAGCCGCGCTTCTACTGTCTCACCCTTCTCACTTTCGCCATTAAAGGTGGGTGGCTTAATCTTTTTAAATTCCCCAGTAATCTGTTCATGATGTTTATGTTTTCTCTTTTTAGAGCAACATTCACTGTTACTACTGTCATAATTAATATTATCATTACTTGGATTAGATTTAGAGGGTGAGTAACTGTTCCTTTTATCATTTCTTGTCTTCTTATGCTTATGTTGGTGGGACATTGTTTCAGAATCAACCTTCATTTCTAATTTTCTGCCTCTTTCATCATTATAACAATTTCTTTTTAAATTATGTTGTAACTCTTTCTGTACCTTAAGGATCCGTTCATTTTCTTCTTTAACAGCTTTTAACTCAGATTTTAAATCCTGTACAGTGCGTAAAATTTTAGAAGACTGGTTGTTTAATTCAACATAAATTCCTTCATAATTGTTATTATTAATGCGTTCATTACGAGGGGATCTATCCTCTACTGATTTTTCTGGTAATTCCATACCTGCAATTTAACGGTAAATCTATTCTGTGCAAAAATAAAATTGAATTACAAAGTTAGTAACTTAAACTTTCTGTTTTTGTTTTCTGTTTGCGCACGTCAGCATAAATCAGGCCTAGAGTTTGAACTTGCGCTCTGATACCACTTGTAACATCCCAAAAATCGCTAAATTTTTTTTAAAAATTGATATAGCCTAAATCATAAGAGAAATGCTATCTGCGGAATGAAAGTTATTTAACTAATAGATAATGAGAGCTTCATAAAATTATCATAGTTATTCTTAAGCATAAAAAGATTATAGATTAGAAATTAAATGTGAAAAAACAATGTTTATTTCTTATGTGTAATGATCTAGTAACAATACTGATGATCTGTTTGCGTATTTCTGAAGGGGTTCCTACAGGGTGCCCTTGGGTTTACTTAGCTTGATAGCTAAAGTGTTGGATTCTTTTCTTTCGCAAATCTACAGGAAAGGTAAATAAATAATTCCAGTACTTCAAGAGGTGTTTTACTTTTCAGCTAGCCGTCTATGTTTTAAAATAGGTGTATAAGTACTGCCTATGCATGAAGGTAGCGATGGTATGAAGTTCCTAGCTTTCTTAATCAACTTGTATCGTTTTTATACTAACACTTGTAGATGTTTTACACTATACTTCTGTGGTAACTGTTGGTAGATTCAATGGAATTACAACTTACATTAACGGTCTGAAATGCGACAAGGTTGAACAAGATTTAATTTGGTGAAAAGTGATAACAGCTATCATAAGATGATATCCATTATTATGACATGGTTGAGCATTGAATCATCTTAGTGAACAATAAAAATTGACCATTTATATCTATATCGTGTATCGCAAATATTCAAATTTCTAGATGTGTTGTTACATGTTCTGTTATGTCACTTTATAGGCAAGATGTTGCTTGGTTAATCGAATGCAACACATATTATTTTGTGGTCAAACCCTAGCTTTCTAAATAGTGTGAGGGTTAGAGTTATAATGCATTATCCTTACGCAAAGTGACCTAGCTTTTGAAATCATAATGCAGGTTTACTATATGCATGAATTAAATGTTAAAGTTATAGTGCCTACAAACTAAGGCTTGTGTTGACATTCTAATACGTGCTTGATATATAAATATATCGTATCTTTTGATTTTGCAATGTATAATGGCTATGTGAATTGATTTGGCATTGGAAACATGATATGCATATAACCTATGGTTCGAAGTGCAATGCACACATGCTATGCGAATTATAACATGATTTGAAACTTTATTCGTGAATGTTATACTGCGATGTGATAATACCCTATGGTTTGAAACTATACAACGGGGTTGTATTATAGTGGTGATGTTATCCCGAAATCAAGCTATAAACAATAACTTCGACGCTGACATGAACAAAATGCCGTAGCAGGCATACTCTTGCAGGTGATAGGTAAGATCCAGCATTAAATGCACACCCTATGTAATGGTAGTGGTTTGTCTCGATGGCTCCGACATGTATCTGGCTCCACGTGATGTAGTTGTATAAATGGTGAGAACTTGTCGAGCTGTAAGCTCTGCCCTAGTGATATGGCACTCCAACTGGGCTTGCTATTTAATGAATTTATTAATGGTGGGTGATCATATTCTCTGTCTTGGTACTGGTGTGGCTTGGCTGGCCAAATCTCGCCCGTTGATTTAACTGCCTCGATCGTTGAGATATAAACCCTAAGACAATCTCGCATTACTGTTTGTCGTTTTCCTTAATGCATTCATTTGGAGTTTTTTTTGGGTTTGGGAAGAGGCCGACAGGCCGCTGAATAGCAGGGCTCGACCCTGGGTGGTTTCTTGATGGCTCTGTAACTCCAATCTCTGTAAATTAATGATGAAAACTTATTGTACAAGTTGCTCGGGTTCGAAAGGTGTATGGTAATGAAGCCCTGTGGCTTTCGTCGTGTGACGGATTAGGTTTTCGGTGAGTTATACTCCGATTTTGATAAATGTTCAGTTGCATGATGCCCCTGTTGTGTCGGTTGGAAGAACTGGAAGCATGAAGCATTCCATCCGTCTGTTATTGTGAAGGTAAACTTAACTCGTAACACTGTTTTTTAAATACAGTTTTGGTTTATCAAGTATTCGTTTGGAACTCGTTATAACTTCTAGTTTATTTGTGTGGTAGGTATTGCCTTCATTGTGGATTTTACAGTGCTGGGGTTTGTTGGCAATTGATGGCACACTACACTTTGGTAATCCCTGGTGGCATAACCCTCCGTAGGTTCTCCTGGCAGCTTTTGGCCATCATTTGAAGTTGTAACAACTTTGTTTTTTGGAATTCGTGGTTCAAAAACAGTGTTGTTTTGTTTTACGCCTGTGTTATGATGCCTCTCAGCATATAGGGTCAATGTAATAATTTTGTAGGTTACTATTCAGTGTTTTGGATTCTGAGTTTGAACTGGGCAATGTAATTTTGTCCACGAGGGTTTCAAGCTCTGTTGAGTTTTCAATAAGAAGAAAAATTTACAAGTCTATGTTGCAATAGTTGTTTTGTTTCGTCGTTTTTGGGGCTTGGCCCGTGAACATGACCTGTGACTCGTCAATTAAAAAGTGGAAATGAACTTGTGTTTTAGCAGACCTCTGCATTTGACTTTAATGTAATACAAAGTATGGTTTGTGAAACTAGGTTTTAATACATCTGCTGCTATCGTTTTCTTTTATGGACTGTGAAAATATGAAATGTAAAACAATGGAAAAAGGAAACCGTGTGATGTATAAGATAATGAGAAGACTGCTGCGTTTACTAAACATGGGGTAGATGTTCGTAATCTATGATATGGTTTCGGCCTGTATGTAGTCCGTCGATTTTGAAATGATGTTGCCTTTTCCTTCTATAAGATTTTCAAGGGTTAGGGTTTGACTCTGTTTAAAATGTATGGATATGAGTTTGCTCGTCATTAAGACCTTGTCAATCCAAACTTGTTTTTGCTGCTGTTGTTTAGAGTTGTTCTACTGTTAATGAAATAATGGAACTTTGAAATAATAGTGAGGTTGTTCAACTAGCTCGAACTGAAGAAAAGAATGCAGTTGTGTGTTTTGTTTTATGGCAATAGAAACATGTGATTGAACATTAATTTGATAACTATTTAAAATAAAAAGATATTCTTTAATATCTCTGTTGCTATCGTTCAATGATAAATTCAATAATTTTAAGGTTTGGCTTTGAAAATGAAATATGTAAACCCTAGGTTTGTAACATGAGACTTCTGTTATATGACAGAAGATTTGTTTTCCATAACATAGAAAATAATTTATATAATTTTCAGAAAGGAAAATTATTTATTCCTAAACAACTGATATTTATAAAATGGAGAAAACATCTGGATATACTATTGGACCTGGAACTACTCGTGCTGCTACTGATGGTGCTGGTGGTAGATCTAGATACCCTTCTAGTCTCCAGACGAGAAAGCATCGCATGGAGATGGATGGCATGACACAACCTCCTTATTCCCCAACACGTATCCACCTTAAGACCTTATTGTATATTCTTAAAACAATTATCTATGCAAAATAATAAGGAAAAACACTGATACATGTATACATAGGAAATTAACAGTAAACAATAACTTAAGAAAATACAACGTTTTATCTTCTCATTCACATTACTATTTTGTCTATCATTCATCTATCCAACTTAATTTGTCTCTATACTAGAGTACAATCCAATTCCTATAGCATGGGGGAAAACGCAGAGAATATTTATTTCATTCATCAATTCTATTCATAATTTTAATTTGGTTCAGAAACTAAAAGTAGGGGTAATTAAACCAGAACACATTCTGTAATTAAGAATGAAATACTTGCAATAAACAGATTTAACTACTTAATAATAGATAAACAAATAGAACCTGTAAATGAAGATAGGGCCAACAAACACCCAAGGAGGCATGTTCCTCCCAACCTATTCCAAAATAAGCAACCCAATTGTTGGCTTCTTGTGAACCCCCGAGCCTAATTACTAAACCACTAAGTAGATGGAATCTGTGTAGAAGCAAGGCACTCAAAATGCCTTCAGCACTCAGCATCAACCTCCTGAAATAACATGCCTTCAGCACTCAGCATCAACCTCCTTAACTCAATAAGATTTTGGCAGACTCACAACATTATCAACAACATAGCATATCCCCTCATCAAATCTATTAGGTGCAAACACAGCAAAACCCTAAGGTAAATTTCCTCGTCAAGAAAAGTGATGAACCTCAATCCAAAATTTGATGGCTATTATACAGACTGCCTAGGTCTTTAGTGGTCAGTTTGGAATAAATGAGCCTCAATCTTCAGTCCCATCTTTCAGGGCACTATGACCACATTTCAAGGGATTTGTCCCATACCAACAGCTAGTTAGTTGCATCATGATGCTGCCACTTGTCCATTTCCTTCTACCCCAGATTCCATTCCACCTAGTGGATCAGTAACCACTCTTTCAACAATCCTCTTAGGTGTTTGCCTCCTATTTTATTTATTTAATAATAATATATTGTGCAAATTACAGTCATCCTTGGACATTTGTCCAACATAAAACTATACAATAAAAGTTATCATAATGTTTTCTAACACAAAATGTTTTCCCGCAAAAAAGGGTATGTTACACATGGTCATCTAAAGTTTGTTATGGTTAAGAAAATTCAACTGTGGTCAACCAAATTTAAGCATAGTCAAACATCATGAGTGACAGTCAACCAAAATTCAACCATGGTCAACCATAATCAATTAAAGTCAACCATAATCAACCAAATCCAACAAAAAGTCAACAATGGTCATCAATAGTCTACCATGGTCATCCAAATTCCACCATGGTCAACCATAGTCAACCAAAGTTAACCAAATTCAACCATGGTAATGGTAAACAAAAAGTTAACCATGGTCAACCAAATTGAGCCATGATCAACCACAATCAATCATGGTCAACCATGTTCAACCATAGTCATCCATGCTTAACCACCTGTTAACCAAAGTAAATGAAAAGTCAACTATGGCCAACCAATGTCAACCAAAGTCAAACATGGTCAACCATAGTCAACCAAATTCAACCAAAAGTCAACACAATTCATCCATGGCTAACAAAAGTCAACCGCAGTCAACTAAAAGTCGACCAAATCTAACCATGGTCAACTAAATTCAATCATGGTCAACCATGGTCAACCATACTCAACCAAAGATAACCATAGTCAAACAAAGTCATCCATCATACACCAAATTCGACCATGGTCAACCAGGAAGTTATTTTGTCCACCAAAGTCAACCATAATCAAACAAATTCAACAATAATCAACTAAATTAAACCATAGTCAACCAAATTAAACCATAGTCAACTAAAGTGAACCATAGACAACCATGGGCACCCATGGTTAATTAGATTCATCCATAATCAATCGTGGTTATCCATAGTTAACCATAGTTGACCATGGTCAACCAAAGTCAACTTTCTTAAACAAAAGTCAACCTTTGTTAGCCATGGTCAACCATAGTCAACCATACTTAGCCATGGTCAACCGAAGTAAACCATCCTCAACTAAAGTAAACCGTGTTCTACCAAATTCAACCATAGTCAACTAGGAAGTCAATTAGTCCACCAAAGTCAACCATAATCAAACAAATTCATCCATAATCAACCAAATTAAACCATAGTAAACTGAGCTCAACCATAGTCAACCATGGTTTATTAGAGTCAACCATAGTTAATAGTGGTTAGTCGTAGTCAACCATGGTCGACCATGGTCAACCAAAGTTAACTAAAAGTCATCGAAGTCAACCAAATTCAACCATGGTAAACAAAAGTCAACCATAGTCAAGCAAACGTCAACCATGGTCAACGAAAGTCAACCATAATGAGCCATGGTCAACCATAGTCAAGCAAAAGTCAACCATGGTCAACAAAAGTCAACCATAGTGAGCCATGGTCAACCAAAGTCATTCAGCATAAGCTAAAATCAACCATATTAATCCAAAGACAACCATGTTCAACTAGGAAGTCAACCAATCCACCAAAGTCAACCATTGTCACTAATAGTGAACCATGATTAACCAAAGTTAACCATGGTAACCACCAGTCAACCATAGTAAACCAAAGTCAACCATGGTAATCCAAATTCAACCATGGCCAATGAAAGGAAACCTTGGTCGACCATAGTGAACCATAATCAACCAAAGTCAACCATAGTCAACCAAAGGCGACCATGGTCAACCAAAGTCAACCATAGTCAACCAAAGTGAACCATAGTCAACCATAATCAACCATATTCGACCATAATCAACCAAATTCGATCATGTTCAACCAAAGTCGACCATGTTCAACCAAAGTCAACCAATGTGAACCATGGTCAAGCAAAGTGAACCATTCTCAATCATAGTCAACCAAAGATAACCATACTTAAACATGGAAAACTAAAGTCAACCATGGTTAACCAAAATTCAACCAAAGTCAACCATAAACAACCAAAGTCACCCATGGTCGACCAAAGTCAACCATAGTCAACAATGGTCAACCAAGTCAACCATGTTCAATCATGGTTAACCAAAGTCAACCATGGTTGACTTTGGTTCCATATGGTGAATTTGGATGATTATGGTTGACCATAGTTGACTAGGGTTGAATTTGGTTGACTATTGTTAAGATTGGTTTATTATGGTTGACTATTGTTGACTAAAGTCAACCATGGTCAACCATAAACAACAATAGTCGAGCATGAACAACCATGCATAACGAACTAGGGTTAACCATAGTTAATCATATTAAAAAAGGGTCAACCATAGTCAATCATATTAAAAAATGGTCTACCATAATCAACCATAGTCAACAATGGTCATCCATAGTCAACAAGGGTCAAGCACAGTCAACCATATTCAACAATGGTTAACCATGAACAACCATGGTTAACCAATTAGGGTCAACCATACTAAACCATATTAAAAAAGGGTCAACCGTAGTTAAGGAGAGGGTCAACCATATTTAAACATGAGCAATCACACTGATCCTTCAACAATCATAATAAACCATAGTTAGCCATGAACCACCACCATCAATCATAGTCAATCATGAATAAACATAGTCAACAATGATTAGTCAGATAGTCAACAGCGAACAACCACAGTCAACAATGTTCAATCATGGTCAACCATAATCAACCATAGACAACCTGAGTCAAACCTGGTCAACCAAAGTCAACCATGGTAAACCATAGACAATTATGGTCAAATTGATATTAATATTAATAATGTTAATACATTAATATTAATATTAATTATTATTATTTTAATATTACAATTTTAAGTATAAAGAATAATATTTAATGTTTATATTAATAACTATATTATTATTTCAATCTTAAGTGATGGTAACAAAACAACCAAAGTAAACCACAGTCAACCATTTCCAAACAATTAAAGTTAATAACATTCAACCAAAAAAACCAAAGTCAACCTAACATCCGAGGTCAACCATGCCCAATCAAACAAAGTCAACCATGCCAAAACAAAGGAACCATGGTTAAACATAGTAAACCATGGTCAACTAGATCAAACAAGGATAACCAAAGTCAACCTTGGTTAACCAAACCATGTAAAACAAAGTCAACCATGGTCAATGAAACCATGCCCAAGCAACCAAAGTCAACAAAACAACCTAAGTCATGTAAACTGAATCGATTAACCATGCCCAAATAATGTAAACCATTGTTAAAGATAATAAACCATGGTCAACAAAACAATGTAAACCAAATTCATACAAATAATGTAAAATAATGTCATCCAAAGTCAACTATGCCTAAACAACCATGTAGTCATCCAAAGGAAACCATGCCTAAGAAACCAAAGACAACCAAAATAACCAAATTCAACCATGCCCAAAGTCAACCACAATCAACCATGCCTAAACAACCAAAGTTAATCAAAGTCAACCAAATAACCAAGGTCGACAAAAGTCAACCATAGTCAACCAAACAATGTAAACCAAAGTCAACCAAAGTAAACAATGTTAACATGATCAACCAAGCAATGTAAACATCATCCCCCAAATCATGTAAACGATGTAAACAATTCAAGCAAAGTCAACCAAAGGCAAACATACCCAAACAACCAAAGTAATCCAAAGTCAACCATTCCCAAACAACCAAAGTCATTAAGCTAAATATGGCTTAATAATATTAACATTAAGCCAAAGTCAACCATATTAATTACTTACAACATTTAAATTGATATGAATGATATATATTTAAAATTTTAAAATAGTTTAACCAAAGTCAACCACAGTCAACTATTAACATCCAAATTCAACCATAGTCAACCATAGTCAACCATGGTAAACCTTACTCAACCATGGTAAACCATAGTTAACCATATTGAATAAGTCAACCACATTCAAACAAAGTCAACCATACTCAACCATGGTTAACCATATTCAACTAAAGTCAACCATGTTTAATCAAAGTCAACCATAGTCAATTACTCACCCAAAGTCAACCATAGCCAAACAAAGTTAGTCATAGTCTATTACTCCCTAACAAAGTCATCCATAGTCAATTAGTCGCCATAGTAAAAAAAATTCAACCATATTCCATGAATGTCAGCCATGGTCATCCATAGTCAGCCATAGTCAATTACTCAACCAAAGTCAATTGTGGTCGAATTAAGGCAACCATAGTCAAACATAGCTGACCATAGTTGTTCATGGTCAACCATAGTAAACCAGAGTTAAATATGGCCAACCAAAGTAAACCATATTTAAACATGGTCAACCATAGTCAACCATAGTCAATTAGTCAAATAAAATTAGCCATAGTCAAACAAAGTAAACCATAGTCAACAATAGCTAATCATCATGTTCATGTCTTGGAATCCAAAACAAGATTCATCATTAGAATGGTTTGTCAATTTTTTTTTACCAAACTCAAACCTTGGTCAACTATAGTGAACCATAATAAACCATATTCCACCATTTTCAATTATGGTTAACCAATAATTAATTATGGACAAACTAAGTCATCCATATTCAACCATGGTCAACCAAAGTCAACCATGGCCAACCATAGTCAATGATAGTTAACTATGGTCAACCATAATCGACCATAGTGATTTAGTTAACTAACATCAACATCAGTCAAACAAATTCAATCATAATCAACCAAAGTCAATCATAGTAAACAATAGTCAACCATGGTGAATTAGTCAACACAATAAACCAAAGACAGCCATAGGAAACCAAAGTCAACCATGGTCGACTACAGTTATTTAGTCAGCCAAAGTAAAATAAATTTAAGCATAGTTAATTGTGGCCAAACAATGTCAACCATAATTGACAACAGTCAACCATTGTCGACCTGTTAACCAAAGTCAACCATAGTCAAACAAAGTTAACCATAATCTATCATGGTCAACCATAATAAGTCAAAGTTACTTATGTCCATCTAAACTCAACCATGTTGAACGATAGTCAACCATAGTCAATTAGTGAGCCACAGTCAAACAAAATAAACCACAGTCAACCATATTCAATCATGGTCAATCAAAATAAACCATGGTTAACCATAATCAACTATTTATTTATTTAATATATTTTATTATTTTATTTTACTTTTATTTATTTAAATTTTTTTTCACATATATATATATATATAACTTTTATTTTATTTTTATGTATTTATATTTAATTAATTTAATTTAATTTAATTTATTTTTATTTTATTTAATTTAGTTTATTTTTATTTCTTTATTTAACTTTATTTTATTTTATTTTATTTCTTTAGTTTATTTTTTATTTTATTTTATTAATTTATTTTACTTTATTTATTTATTTATTTAATTTATTTCTTTAGTTTATTTACTACATTTTTATTTAATTTTTTACTTTATTTACTTTACTCTAATTTTTTTAATTTACTTTTATTTTATTATATTTTTAATTTACTTTTGTTTACTTTACTTTTAATTTAGTTTAATTTATTTTTACTTTACTTTTATTCCATTTCTCTATTTTACTTTATTTTATTTTTTTTAATTTAATTTATTTTAATATTACTTTATTTCTTTTTTTAATTTAATATAGTTTATTTCAATATATTTTTAAACTTTTTAAAACTTAATATGTATTTTTTTCATTTTTATTTCCAAATAACATTTTTATTAATATTTTAATTTATCTATTTTTTCATTTTTATTTCCAAATAACATATTTATTAATATTTTAATTTAGCACCACAACATTTTTACCACATTTTTCAATATGGTTAAATATCAACCACTTTTAAATGAGTGGTCATGGTTGATATAGGTGATATCAACGACATTTAAAAATGTAGTTGTTATTAATCATATTTATAGGAAGAAATCAGATGGCAAACTCTTTATCAAAATTAATTTTGGATGGTGATAAATAAATCCTTTCTTCATAAGAATTTCTGGAAAATTCTAAAATAGATATGGGTTCATTGAAGATATGTGAGATGTAATTTCTTGACCGAGATTGTTTGTCATATAGTTATATGCTCCTATAGGATGGTTGTATATCTGATATAGAGTGTGAAAGTGCTGAAACAAGTGTTAATGGCTGCATCTGAATCCGAAAGCATCCTTATTGACTGGTTCTTAGATTTGGAGCTACAGAATGTTACACTTCCAAAAGAGATGAATTAAAATGTCTCACCAGATGTGACAAGGAAGTTAAACTTGGAGAACAGCATTAATGTTTCTAGTGGAACGTGCACATAATAATGCATTACAAAATGTGCTACCGCTAGGCACAAATCAATCACAGATTCTGGGTCTCTGATTGCTGTGTCCGAAAGTTCACCAATGTATCTTCCAAAGCAAACGGTCGCCAGGGCCGCGTTACTTTTCATAGAAAAGGAGTTCTTTATCCTTTCAAATAGTGTACATGTATTACTTACTTATGAAGGCAGAATATATTGATCATGTGCCTGTACCGTGGACTGTGTAATTCAGTACAACGCGAGATAAACATGTGTAATATTGACTGAATTGTGAAATCCAAAAATAAAACGGTTTCCTTCCATACCCAATTTAAAATAATTGTTTGTTCCTCCTAGATTACTATCCAGAAAATAAGACAATTTTACATAATGCACGCTATCACTCTCTGCATCATTAATCCTTCTCCGTTGGCTTTTGCAAACGCCTTGGGGCGGCGGAGTAAGCAAAAATCTATCTTCACAGAAAATATTGGAAATGTATTTATAATAATGGCGGAACCGCACAGAAAATCGAAATAACTGAGCAGCAAACATTCGAACTATATTCAAAATATATCACAATGAAGACATCATTTTCTGTTGTTGGTCTCTTCATGGTTATAATGGCTGTAGAATCATTAATTCCTGCTATCCAGGCTGAAGCTGGTCACGAACATGTCAATCCTGACCTCAATTCAACTGACCTAATCAGGTATAAATATCATCCTGTAGCTTTGGTCTATACAGTCAAAGATGTCATAGAAATTGGCTTTCAATTAATATTTTTAATTAATATTTATTGTTATAATTACATCGATAAGTGTTTAGATATTATTTGGGATTTTGGACTTTCAATGAGTGGATCAACAAAATTCATCTGAGTGTAACAAGTATAGTGGGGATTTTTTTCATGGTTGCCTTATCTTGTTATGTTGAAATGCATCTTGATTATGATTTAAATAAGCTAAATTAAGTGGTGGTTAAGAAAATGAGTGTATTTATTAAATAGTATTTGTTTTATGTTTATATTAATTAATTTAATGTTAGCTACGTTTATGAGTGTTCACCAACCACTGTGCTATTTAACTATAGATTTGCTACAAGCATGGAAATAATTCGCAATGAAGATCATTGGGAATTTATGAACCGGTCCACTTCAATGTGATCGACAACTGCTGGAGAAAGGATTCCAATTGGGCTCAGAATCAGAAGAAACTAGCGGACTGCGCAATCAGCTACAGAAGCCAAGCCTCTGGCGGTAAGGGTGGGAAAACATACAGTGTCACCAGCCCTCAGGACGACCCCATTAATCCTAAGCCCCGCACTCTGCGCTATGCAGTGACTTGTCCGGGTCCTTTGTGGATCGTGTTTGCGAGAGACATGAACATTAACCTTAAAATGATGCTTCTGATGGCCAGCCATAAGAGCATAGACGGGAGAGGAACCAACGTACATATCTCCAATGGTCCCTGCATATTTCTTTACAACGTCAGCAACATTATAATCCATGGCCTCAGCATTCACCATTGCAAGCCCAGTCAGTTTGGGTATGTGAATTGGTACATCTCACTAGTGGAGAGTATGGGCGGGAGTAATGGTGATTCCATATCCGTCCTTGCATCACGAGATATCTGGATTGACCATAACAGTCTCTATAGTAGCGCCGATGGCCTTATAGACGTCACTCTCGCTTCCACAGCCATTACTATATCCAACAACTGCTTCAGTCACCATGACGAGGTCATGCTCTTCGGCCATGATGATAGTTACAGTCCAGACAAGGCCATGAAAGTTACAGTGGCTTTCAATCATTTCGGGCCAGGCTGCGGTCAGCGTATGCCCAGGTAAAAATGAATTCAGGATCTGCTACTTCCCAAGGTAATATCAATAGAATAGTATATTTCAATTACTTTGTTTTAGCCATCCTCATCTCATTGTTGATTCCCTTCATCCAACGGGCAATATGGAGCAAGGTCAAACGGGCATGGAGCAAGTTTAAAGGTTGCCTTTGCTTTTGCTTCATGTCTTTAACTTTGCTTCATGTTTATTGGATGGAAAGAATCAGCAATCCAAATAAGTTTAGGTTTTTTATTTCAACTCATCATGATAATGCTTGAAGTTATTAATGTAAGCTTCTTTTTTGGATTGATTGTTTCGTTGCAGGGTCCGTTTGGATGGAAAGAATCAGCAATCCAAATAAGTTTAGGTTTTTTATTTCAACTCATCATGATAATGCTTGAAGTTATTAATGTAAGCTTCTTTTTTGGATTGATTGTTTCGTTGCAGGGTCCGTTTTGGGTATGCACATGTGGTGAACAATGACTATGAACCGTGGGGAATATATGCCATTAGAGGATCTATGAACTCGGCAATCAAAAGTGAAGGAAACCGTTTTGTCGCTCCAAATGACATTTTTAAGAAGCAGGTAATATAAATGGAATCCCAAGTTAATCCATGCATATGTTGAGTATTTCTTAGATTTCTCACGAATAATGATCAAAATGTGAGTTAAAGAAGTAGAACAACGCAAAGACTTTTACGAGTCAGATTGAAAATTTTGAATTGCTCATTATGAAAAAGTATCTTTGATTAGCAGGTCACTAGATCGAACTCGCTGGGAAGGACTAGGTCTCTAAATGATCAATTTTTGAATGGGGCTTATTTCGTTCAATATGCAACAAATGGTGACACCGTCGATCCGTTATACAGCAGACGCGAAAGATTCAGGGTCATTAACGCAAACATGGTATCGTCTATTACAAGAGACACGGGAATTCTAGCTTGCCATTACGGAATACCATGTCACTAATAGATGTAGAAGAACCTGTACTGTAACTGTATTTATAATCTGGAGAAGATTTATGATTTTTATAGTATTTTTCTCTGCTCCTCCACTTTGGTGTTGTGGGTGCTATTCTAATTTTTATAGGGCAATGCTCACGTGTTCATGAGGGGTAGGGCTAGCACCTCCTTAGAGACACTTTAAGATTAAGGAAAAAAAATGTAAATTGTAAAAGAATATTAATATAGATTTTGAACAATGACTATGACTATGAAATTAACAAAGTGGATGTTGAATGTTATGTAGATTGTATTTACAATTTATTCATTATCAAAATATAAAATGTAATTAATTGTTTTAATATATGGAGTAGAAAAAATTAAAATAATAAATCAAAAATGGATTTAAAATAAACAAGAGTTGTAAGCAGCAATGTTTATGATATTAGCATGGACATGCAAATGAAGGTCAATGATAAAACTGGTTTTACAGACACGGAAGTTTAGATGCGGGGTTTATGACCTGTGTGATTCCCATTAATATATCTCGTTGTCTCTACAGTATACACATGTGTATCGTTTTCCAACCTACAATGGAAAGTCCAAATCTGGTCAGAATCTTTATAATATTCTAATATTTGAGAGACGTTGAGTTTAACTATTTTTTTGAAATGAAATTATATGTTTTGTGAACACTCCTGTTCAAAGTTGACACCCCAACAAACGTTTCTCCATCGAAGTATCGTGGGTATCCTTTGATGCACTGCTTAGTTCTGTTGTCTATTTCTTTACTATTCAAAGTAAATGGTTGATCTGATGCTTGCCCATTTAAGCTACAATATTTTAGCTTGGCGATAGAAAGCAGTTTTTAGCATTTCGTTAAATAAAGATATATTAAGATGATGGTCGGAGAACTAACCATGACTTATCTCCATGTGTTAGCAAATGAAGGTACCTGGGGCAAAGCATGGAACCAAAACTGCAATAGCCAATCTGAACAGCTCTCATTAAAGCTTTTCTGCATATAGTAATTGTGCTCACAAAAAAGAGAAAAAGAAGGTGCCACCACTATGTACAAAAGAAATTCCTTTTTATGATACCAAGCCAAAGAGTAGTCTCGATAAAGAAATGCTTACATTTGAAGACATGTCTCAAGGTGTTGTAAATACAAGAAAATACTTCAATGTGACTTAGAGCACCAGCAGGTCCGAACTAAAAGAATGCTCTGCTTCACCTGGTTGGAGGCGAGTTTCAACTTCTTGTACCTGTAGCTAAAGTCATTGCCTCCTATATCTAGGATGTAGATTCCCTTCTCAAATGCATATGTTGGTGGAAGATAGCTTTGAGCACCTGGCCCACAAAGACAAAAAGGGGGGAAAGTTCATAGTGAGCATCTGTTCCACTGAAAATACATGATTCAATTTGCAATCATTCCAAAAGCATGAATGACTTTACAAACCCATCCATTGGAATTTAGCAAGTGATTAGAACAAATATTTGCATCGAGGAAAGTGGCGTGGCTGTGCATTCTACGGGGTGGTTGGGGATTTGAGTGTGGAACAACCAAAACACTTTATATTCGCCTGAATTCGGCATACAAAAAATAGCTGAAACTCCAATCATTAGTTTTTCAAATCGTATTTTAGATCATTTGGTAGTTTCAGAATATGCCATTTAGTCTAGAACAAAAATGGGTGATTGCTAAAATTGCAAAATTGCAAAAACTACAATTTTCAGTCAAGTTAAACTGCAAAAACTGCAATTCTCATTCAAGTTTTTAACCAAATTCAATGAAAAAAATACCAGCAAAGTTGGGCTATTTAGTTTGTGTTTATCCTCTGCAATTTGAGTGTATCTCACTGTGCTCATTGGGCAATTAATAAGCACCCTTACAATATTGTAGATTTGTTTGGAACTGTGAAGTAATAGGGTTTTGTTAAAAACCTTTCACAATTAGGGATTTGGGATAGGGTTTTGGTTTGAACAATTTTTTTATGGGTGCATCAGAGGTGGCTAATTATTAAAAAAAAGTTTTTAGCAAACTTCCTTTTAGTTTTCTAAATCTAGTCAAATCTCATCCATCCATGATTCCAAAACTTTGATAGAGTTTTGATTATCTACACCTTGCTTACATGGATTTGGATTATAGGACATAGCTAAAGCATAAGATAAGCCCTACCTCACATTGCATGCATTGATATCCTAATTATAAAATTTTAGAAAACACAATAAAATCACAGCACAAATGCAGTCTACATAAAATATCCACAATTTATTTAATCAATCATAGCCTACATTGTATGCATTGATATTCCCCTATTGTGCATTGAATATTTATGCACATCTAAATGTGATAATCCCATAAAATGTCAAATAATCTAAGTGCATAAATTCTTACATCCTATGGTTACACTTAATAAGATTTGTGATTACTCGCATTCAATGCCATTGAAAAGTCGTCATTTTCCTAGACCTTACGCTTTGGCTCAATTAAATTATTATAAACTGGATTTACATTGAAGAGATATGTCACACAAGGAAACTTAGACTGAATATGTGACTGATGATCCCAAATGAATAGCAAATCAGCAAAATCTTTTTTACCTGTACAGTCTTGTCTTGACAAGACCCATTTCATCTGCAAGAATTCCGTTTAATTTGTTGTTATACAAGGAAAGCATCCATTGCAACCCAACCTCCAATCACAATCAACTTTATCATCATGAACTCCAAAACAATCAAGAGTTTCATGAAGGTGCAAAAGTATAACTACAATAAAAATGTACTTAAACTAGTATTGAAGTTCAATCTGCACTTGAAATTAAATGGACATCAAGTGATTTTATCAATCAGAATGACTAACAAATGTAATGACATAATCTAGTATGTTATATGGGATTCAATATAAGTAATCTAAGAAAAGAAGCACCTACAAGCTAATAATCTCTCAAAGTTCCAGCCCGCGGCATGGATGGTTGTCTAATGATCTTCTCATTTACAGCATGTGCCAAGTTATAGTACCTAAACGTAACAAAACAAATATGTAAGGTCTCAACTTTCAGAAACATTAAAGAAAATTGTAGAAACTTTCAAATAACCTTTCAGCTAAAATTGTCAATTACAACAATGACATAGACTCACTTGTTTACTGACATATTGTTCCTAGAAGCACTCATTTCTGAGAACTTATTTCTTGTCACCACCTCCTGTGATGCACTAGCTGCTACCGCAGCAGCCTCCTCTTCTAACAGACCCTGTAGAAACATATAGTTTATATGGTAAACATAGAGAGAACAAGGATTTCCTAGTCAAATAATGGAAAAGTAAAAGCACAACATTTTTTCACCTAGGAAAATTTCAGCATAGATGCATGGACATGCAAATGAGAATTGCATAGACATGCAACTGAAGGTCAATGAAAAAACTGGTTTTACAGACACCGAAGTTTAGATGCGGGGTTTATGACCTATGTGATGCCCATTAATATATCTCACTGTCTCTACAGTATACACATGTGTATCGTTTTCCAACCTGCAATGGAAAGTCCAAATCTGGTCAGAATCTTTATAATATTCTAATATTCGAGAGTTGTTGAGTTTAACTATTTTTTTGATATGAAATTATATGTTTTGTGAACACTCTTGTTCAAAGTTGACACCCCAACAAACATTTCTCAATCGAAGTACCGTGGGTAGCCTTTGACGCATTGCTTAGTTCTGTTGTCTATATCTTTACTATTCAAAGTAAATGGTTGATCTGATGCTTGCCCATTTAAGCAACAATATTTTAGCTTAGTGATAGAAAGCCGTTTTTAGCATTTCGTTAAATAAAGATATATTAAGATGATGGTCGGAGAACTAACCATGACTTATCTCCATGTGTCAGCAAATGAAGGTACCTGGGGCAAAGCATGGAACCAAAATTGAAATACCCAATCTGAACAGCTCTCGTTAAAGTTTTTCTACATATAGTAATTGTGCTCACAAAAAAGCGAAAAATAAGGCACCAGCACTACGTACAGAAGAAATGCCATTTTATGATACCAAGCCAAAGAGTAGTCTCGATAAAGAAATGCTTACATTTGAAGACATGTCTCAAGGTGTTGTAAATACAAGAAAATACTTCAGTGTGACTTAGAGCACCAGCAGGTCCGGACTAAAAGAATGCTCTACGTCACCTGGTTGGAGGTGAGTTTCAACTTCTTGTACCCGTAGCTAAAGTCATTGCCTCCTATGTCTAGGATGTAGATTCTCTTCTCAAATGCATATGTTGGTGGAAGATAGCTTTGAGCACCTGGCCCACAAAGACAAAAAGGGGGGAAAGTTCATAGTGAGCATCTGTTCCACTGAAAATCCATGATTCAATTTGCAATCATTCCAAAAGCATGAATGACTGTACAAATCCATCCATTGGAATTTAGCAAGTGATTAGAACAAATATTTGCATCGAGGAAAGTGGCGTGGCCGTGCATTCTACAGGGTGGTTGGGGATTTGAGTGTGGAACAACCAAAACACTTTATATTCGCCTAAATTCGGCATACAAAAAAATAGCTGAAACTGCAATCATTAGTTGTGCAAATCATATTTTAGATCATTTGGTAGTTTCAGAATATGCCATTTAGTCTAGAACAAAAATGGGTGATTGCTAAAATTGCAAAATTGCAAAAACTGCAATTTTCAGTCAAGTTAAATTGCAAAAACTGCAATTCTCAGACAAGTTTTTAACCAAATTCAGTGAAAAAAATGCCAGAAAAGATGGGCGATTTAGTTTGTGTTTATCCTCTGCAATTTGAGTGTATCTCAGTGTGCTCATTGGGCAATTAATAAGCACCCTTACAATACTGTAGATTTGTTTGGAACTGTGAAGTAATAGGGTTTTGTTAAAAACCTTTCACAATTAGGGATTTGGGATAGGGTTTTGGTTTGAACAATTTTTTTATGGGTGCATCAAAGGTGGCTAATTATTAAAAAAACATTTTTAGCAAACTTCCTTTTAGTTTTCTAAATCTAGTCAAATCTCATCCATCCATGATTCTAAAACTTTGATAGAGTTTTGATTATCTACACCTTGCTTACATGGATTTGGATTATAGGACATAGTTAAAGCATAAGATAAGCCCTACCTCACATTGAATGCATTGATATCCTAATTATAAAATTGTAGAAAACACAATAAAATCACAGCACAAATGCAGTCTACATAGAATATCCACAATTTAATTA
Organism: Larix kaempferi; assembly: GCA_027924585.1. Classification (NCBI taxonomy): domain Eukaryota; kingdom Viridiplantae; phylum Streptophyta; class Pinopsida; order Pinales; family Pinaceae; genus Larix; species Larix kaempferi. Next base: position 6,072,958 of record BSBM01000343.1, read on the forward strand.
ATCAATCATACCCTACATTGTATGCGTTGATATTCCCCTGTTGTGCATTGAATATTTATGCACATTTAAATGTGATAATCCCATAAAATGTCAAATAATCTATCTAACTGCAGAAATTCTTACATCCTATGGTTACACTTAATAAGATGTGTTTTTACTGGCATTCAATGCCATTGAAAAGTCGTCATTTTCCTAGACCTTACGCTTTGGCTCAATTAAATTATTATAAACTGGATTTACATTGAAGAGATATGTCTCACAAGGAAACATAGACTGAATATGTGACTGATGATCCCAAACGAATACCAAATCAACAAAATCGTTTTTACCTGTACAGTCTTGCCAAGACCCATTTCATCTGCAAGAATTCCGTTTAATTTGTTGTTATACAAGGAAAGCATCCATTGCAACCCAACCTCCAATCACAATCAACTTTATCATCATGAACTCCAAAATAATCAAGAGTTTCAGAAAGGGGCAAAAGTATAACTACAATAAAAATGTACTTAAACTAGTATTGAAGTTCAATCTGCACTTGAAATTAAATGGACATCAAGTGATTTTATCAATCAGAATGACTAACAAATGTAATGATATAATCTAGTATGTTATATGGGATTCAATATAAGTAATCTAAGAAAAGAAGCACCTACAAGTTGATAATCTCTCAAAGTTCCAAGCTGATAATCTCTCAAAGTTCCAGCCCGCAGCATGGATGGTTGTCTAATGATCTTCTCATTTACAGCATGTGCCAAGTTATAGTACCTAAACGTAACAAAACAAATATGTAAGGTCTCAACTTTGAGAAACATTAAAGAAAATTGCAGAAACTTTCAAATAACCTTTCAGCTAAAATTGTCGACTACAACAATGACATAGACTCACTTGTTTACTGACATATTGTTCCTAGAAGCACTCATTTCTGAGAACTTATTTCTTGTCACCACCTCCTGTGTTGCACAAGCTACTACCGCAGCAGCCTCCTCTTCTAGCAGTCCCTGTAGAAACATATAGTTTATATGGTAAACGTAGAGAGAACAAGGCTTTCCCAGTCAACTAATGGAAAAGTAAAAGCACAACATTTTTGCACCAAGGAAAATTTCAGCAAAGATGCATGGACATGCAAATGAAAATTGCATAGACATGAAAATGAAGGTCAATGACAAAACTGGTTTTACAGACACCGAAGTTTAGATGCGAGGTTTATGACCTGTGTGATGCCCATTAATATATCTCGCTGTCTCTACAGTATACACATGTGTATCGTTTTCCAACCTGCAATGGAAAGTCCAAATCTTGTCAGAATCTTTATAATATTCTAATATTCGAGAGCCGTTGAGTTTAACTATTTTTTTGATATGAAATTATATGTTTTGTGAACACTCTTGTTCAAAGGTTACGCCCCAACAAACGTTTCTCCATCGAAGTACCGTAGGTAGCCTTTGATGCACTGCTTAGTTCTGTTGTCTATTTCTTTACTATTCAAAGTAAAATTAATGGTTGATATGATGCTTGCCCATTTAAGCGACAATATTTTAGCTTAGCGATAGAAAGCCGTTTTTAGCATTCTGTTAAATAAAGATATATTAAGATGATGGTCGAAGAACTAACCATGACTTATCTCCATGTGTCAGCAAATGAAGGTACCTAGGGCAAAGCATGGAACCACAACTGCAATAGCCAATCTGAACAGCTCTCGTTAAAGATTTTCTACATATAGTAATTGTGCTCACAAAAAAGCGAAAAAGAAGGAACCACCACTACGTGCAGAAGAAATGCCCTTTTATGATACCAAGCCAAAGAGTAGTATATCTCGATAAAGAAATGCTTACATTTGAATACATGTCTCAAGGTGTTGTAAATACAAGAAAATACTTCAGTGTGACTTAGAGCACCAGTAGATCTGGACTAAAAGAATGCTATGCTTCACCTGGTTGGAGGCTAGTTTCAACTTCTTGTACCCGTAGCTAAATTCATTGCCTCCTATATCTAGGATGTAGATTCCCTTCTCAAATGCATATGTTGGTGGACGACAGCTTTGAGCACCTGGCCCACTGTTAACACCCAAAAAGTGCTCACTAGCTCATTTTCCTATTCACATGACCCATTTGTCCACTTTTCCACCATCTGAGCCTCTGAAACCAACAAAAGGTCACCAAAAGACCTTAGTACACCCCTTTTTCCATTAAAAAAGATTATTTTTCCAAGAAAATCATAAAAAAACCCTCAAAAAGGGTCCAAATTCCCAAAAAATATTAAAAAAGGGAATTAAAATATTATTTTTATTCAAAAAAGGAAAAAGGAGGGAAAAGGACCTAAACCATGTTGGTCAATACCATTTGGTTTCCACAAAACCACAAATGGTATTTCCCACCACCAAAACCTATAAAAAGGTGGTAGGGGCTCCTCATTTCACATCCATCCATTATCTCATCCTTATGCTGCTGAAATCTCCCCTGAGCATTTTAGCCATTGCAAACCACATTGGAGAAGAGACCATTGGAGATTGGAGTTGCTCATCCTTGGAGCTATTCAACCTCACCATTAGAGGTATTGATTCCGCAAGCACTTGCTTGCCCCATTCTTTCAATACAAATTCTTTATTTTATATGTTCTTGTTCTTGATATTCAATTATTTTTGTTATTTGCTTAATATCTTTGCTTAGATCCATGAATAGTCTTGTTTAATTAGTTTATTGTTATTTATTTTTATTGAAACTGCTGCTACTAGTTAGCAGGTGCCCATAGCACTAAGCCTGGTTGCAAAACCGGGCCAACACCCACAAAGACAAAAAGGGGGGGAAGTTCATAGTGAGCATCTGTTCCACTGAAAATCCATGATTCAATTTGCAATCATTTCAAAAGCATGAATGACTATACAAAGCCATCCATTGGAATTTAGCAAGTGATTAGAACAAATATTTGCATCGAGGAAAGTGGTGTGGCCGTGCATTCTACAGGGTGGTTCGGGATTTCAGTGTGGAACAACCAAAACACTTTATATTCGCCTGAATTTGGCATACAAAAAATAGCTGAAACTGTAATCATTAGTTTTTCAAATCGTATTTTAGATCATTAGGTAGTTTCAGAATATGCCATTTAGTCTAGAACAAAAATGGGTGATTGCTAAAATTGCAAAATTGCAAAAACTGCAATTTTCAGTCAAGTTAAATTGCAAAAACTGCAATTCTCAGTCAAGTTTTTAACCAAATTCAATGAAAAAAATACCAGAAAAGCTGGGTGATTTAGTTTGTGTTTATCCTCTGCAATTTGAGTGTATCTCACTGTGCTCATTGGGCAATTAATAAGCACCCTTACAATACTGTAGATTTGTTTGGAACTGTGAAGTAATAGGGTTTTGTTAAAAACCTTTCACAATTAGGGATTTGGGATAGGGTTTTTGTTTGAACAATTTTTTTATGGGTGCATCAGAGGTGGCTAATTATTAAAAAAAGAATTAGCAAACTTCCTTTTAGTTTTCTAAATCTAGTCAAATCTCATCCATCCATGATTCCAAAACTTTGATAGAGTTTTGATTATCTACACCTTGCTTACATGGATTTGGATTATAGGACATAGTTAAAGCATAAGATAAGCCCTACCTCACATTGAATGCATTGATATCCTAATTATAAAATTGTAGAAAACACAATAAAATCACAGCACAAATGTAGTCTACATAGAATATCCACAATTTAATTAATCAATCATACCCTGCATTGTATGCATTGATATTCCCCTGTTGTGCATTGAATATTTATGCACATCTAAATGTGATAATCCCATAAAATGTCAAATAATCTGTCTAACTGCAGAATTTCTTACATCCTATGGTTACACTTAATAAGATTTGTGATTATTGGCATTCAATGCCATTGAAAAGTCGTCATTTTCCTAGACCTTACGCTTTGGCTCAATTAAATTATTATAAACTGGATTTACATTGAAGAGATATGTCTCACAAGGAAACATAGACTGAATATGTGACTGATGATCCCAAACGAATACCAAATCAACAAAATCGTTTTTACCTGTACAGTCTTGCCAAGACCCATTTCATCTGCAAGAATTCCGTTTAATTTTTTGTTATACAAGGAAAGCATCCATTGCAACCCAACCTCCAATCACAATCAACTTTATCATCATGAACTCCAAAACAATCAAGAGTTTCAGAAAGGTACAAACATATAACTACACTAAAAATGTACTTAAACTAGTATTGAAGTTCAATCTGCACTTGAAATTAAATGGACATCAAGTGATTTTATCAATCAGAATGACTAACAACTGTAATGATATAATCTAGTATGTTATATGGGATTCAATATAAGTAATCTAAGAAAAGAAGCACCTACAAGCTGATAATCTCTCAAAGTTCCAAGCTGATAATCTCTCAAAGTTCCAACCCGCAGCATGGATGGTTGTCTAATGATCTTCTCATTTACAGCATGTGCCAAGTTATAGTACCTAAATGTAACAAAACAAATATGTAAGGTCTCAACTTTCAGAAACATTAAAGAAAATTGCAGAAACTTTCAAATAACCTTTCAGCTAAAATTGTCAACTACAACAATGACATAGACTCACTTGTTTACTAACATATTGTTCCTAGAAGCACTCATTTCTGAGAACTTATTTCGTGTCACCACCTCTTGTGCTACACAAGTTGTTGCCGCAGCAGCCTCCTCTTCTAACAGACCCTATAGAACATATATTTTATATGGTAAACATAGAGAGAACAGGGCTTTCCTAGTCAAATAATGGAAAAGTAAAAGCACAACATTTTTTCACCTAGGAAAATTTCAGCATAGATGCATGGACATGCAAATGAGAATTGCATAGACATGAAAATGAAGGTCAATGACAAAACTAGTTTTACAAACACCGAAGTTTAGATGCGGGGTTTATGACCTGTGTGATGCCCATTAATATATCTCGTTGTCTCTACAGTATACACATGTGTATTGTTTGCCAACCTGCAATGGAAAGTCCAAATCTGGTCAGAATCTTTATAATATTCTAATATTCAAGAGCTGTCTCTACAGTATACACATGTGAATCGTTTTCCAACCACTTAATATTGTGGAGATAGTTAGTTGTTAAACAAAGGCAGAAACATTAAACTAATTATAGCCATAAGTAAAGTGGTCGGTGAACACAGATAGGTGTAGCCAACCACTTAATCTTGTGGAGATAGTTGGTTGTTAAACAAAAGCTAAACATTAAACTAATTAATATAAACATAAAAACAAATGCTATTTAATAAATATACCCCTTTTCTTATCCACCTCTTAACTGAAACTTATTTAAATATTAATCAAGATGAATTTGAGCATAACAAGATACTACGACCATGAAATGAATCTCCATTGTACACTTGTTACACTCATGTTAATCTTATTGATCCACTCAAGAAAGTCCAAAATCTCAGATAATATGTAAATATATACTAGCATAGCCACTTAATTTGTGGCGAGTAAACACCGATAGGTCACAAGTTAAGTGCCATGAATTAATACAAACATTAAACTAACATAAACATTAAACTAATTAATATAAACATAAAACAAATACTATTTAATGAACATATCCATTTTTTTAACCACCGCTTAACTTAAGCTTATTTAAATCTTAACCAAGATGCATTTAAGCATAACAAGATACGACGACCATGAAATTAATCCGGATTGTACACTTTTTACACTCCGGTTAATCTTGTTGATCCACTCAAGGAAGTCCAAAATCTCAGATAATATCTAAACACCTATGGGTGTAAAATGTAATTAAATTTTTTAATATATTGAATTGAAAAAATTAAAATAATAAATCAAAAATGGATTTAAAAGAAATAAAAATAAATATAAAAAAGACCCAAAATAAGAATAAGAAGTTTGATTTACTTGAAACAAATGAAACATAAAGGGAAAATCCAAAAACATGAAACCAAAGGAGGTGAACTAATGATGCAATCTAACCAATTCATGATATTAAGTTATTTTTTAAGGTGGTGTCACTTATTAATGCATATATATAATTGGTTTGAGATGCCCTCAATGAAAGAACCTAGTGTGCTTCAACGATTGAATTCTTTTGTCTATCTATTGCGTTGTTCCATTGCCCACTTTTCTAGGGTAGATGAATGATTAATTTATCTTCTATTGAGGAGTACTATTGTATGTTAAGAGTACTATTGTAGGGACTCTTCCTACAACTAACAATAGGTGCACTATCGAGTGAGCACAAAGTGTCACTAAGAGGAACATGATGCCAAATGTTGCTTGCTGAAAAGAGGTGCGTTGTACTGAATTGTTCATGCTTCCTTTAAAGAATTGAAGGCTCCTTGGGTGCATGATCTAAACATGCAAACCCAAGGGAGCTAAGCCCCCAGTTGAAAAAATTTCCTTTGATAGACTTAACTAAGTGAATTTTGGTCCACTTGTGGACATACATGTGACAGGTGCACATGCAACAACGAGATCTGTGCAATGAGACTTGCAGTGCACACACTTGCGATGGGAACACTTGTGGATATGTGGTAGACTTGTGAAGTGCATGCTTGTGGGCACACTTGAAAATGTGATGTCCGATGGATGGAAGTCATAGTTGATGTACATGCACACTCATTTTACATATGTTTTGCATTTATAGGGTAGAATAGTGCTCCTCCTAGAGTTCTCCCCCTATTTTTAGGGTCAATATAACACTTGTTAGGTCAAACCCCCCTTTTAAGGGTCAAAGGCACCCTTACAATTAATCCTTTTTTTAGGGATTAGGGAGCTCTTGCACGAGTATCCCCCCTTTTTTAGTGTTTAGTTCAGTTCAATTAGCAATTTTGGCCTACTAAACTGGCTAATGCATGTTGGAACAACAATCCTTTCTAATTCATCACATCTATGGATCTTCTGTAGATAGACATTCGATTGGTGTTGGTCAACTGATGAGCCAATTGATTGGTTGGCTGATGGGCCAACTAGGATCTTGACTAGTCAAATTAGTCGACCAACAAAGGAGCCAACTAATTGGTCAAATGATCAAGCCATTAGAACATAACCATTAACTATGGCAGAAAGATGTTGATTTGGAGGAAACCATTGTGTGTACTGACCAAATATGTGGACACAAACTTCCTTACTTCAAGATAGATGATTACATCTTGGAGCTAAAAAGGAATGATCAGCATTATGTGATAATGTGATATGCAATGCAATGTGTTGAAGTGAATAATGTGATACAATGCATTTTGATGTATTGTCATTGTGTACTTAAGTGCTAAAATAGTGTCTATAGACACCACCTCTTCTTTCAATTTCTTAATCTTACTCATTTATGTTATGTGTAATCTCTTGATTATTCCCAACATGGTATCAAAGTGATTGGTTTGATACAAAACCTATCGTCTACAATTATTTTTCAGGTGTCACTCTTACATCCTTTATTGAGACGAACCTATTTATGATTAACATTGGGTCTCGACTTGCAGACTGTATCAAGGTTAGACTAATAAATCAGTGTTATGGATTCTAATCATCAAGATCCTATGATCTTGAATGGTCACAACCATTGAATGTGGACACAAGATATGGAAACCTTATTGACAAGTAAGGCTCTTTAGAAATTTACCAAGACCATGATCCCAGATCTGAAGGATGACCAATATAAGTTCATTCTCGATGGGAAGAAGGATAAGGCTATGGGAGAGATTACTACCTAAATTTTGAGGGATATTTGTTTTCATGGAAGTGGGATCGACTATCCTCATCGGGTCTAGAAGAAACTAAAAGGTATGTTAGAAAAATTGACAAAGTCGATGAAATACAAGTCATGCAGATTGAAAAAGAGTTGATCTCTCTAGATCCTCTCTCCTTTGAAAGGATTAAGGACTACTTGGCTCGAATCAAGGAATTGTAGTTGAAATTGGGAGAATGTGGGGACAATTTTTTGAAGAAGAATAGACAACTCATTGAATTGATCCTTGTGAATCTAAAGACTCCCTATGACATATTATCTTCGATGTCCCATGCTAGTAGGGAATCCTTGAAAGAAGATTGTAAAGACTATACCTTGGATTCCTTTTGTGGTTGTTAATTAGGGCATAGGACAAATTGCTTGACATTGGTAAATTAAGCATTAGGTAGCAAACCCATTTGCTAAAGGGAAAAGGTTGGCATAACTATAGAGAAAGAAGTCAATAGGGTAATATAGAGAAAGCTCAAGAGGGTGTCGACCAGACTAAAAATAGGAAGCATGATGATATAGATAAGAAGGATAGGAAGAAGAAGACCTGTCATTATTGTGGGAAATTAGGACATATGGATAAGGCTTGTGGAAGAAGACTAGAAGTATGGAAGAGAAGGTCAAGAAACTTGAAGCGGGTGTGTCAACTGGATGCTCAACCAATGCTCCACCTCAAATTTTAGAAGGTATGATGGATAATTATACATGTTTTGTTAGTACTTATTAGGCCCTACATTCCCACACTTCTTCTAGAGTGAGTGGATAGTCGATTCTAGTTGTACCCATCATATGGCTAAAGATGCTTTTGTATTTTCTCCCTTAAATGAGTCTACATAAAATAAAAAAAATTGTAGAAGATAATTATGCACTTACTATTACTGGTTGTGGTAACATTGAATGTAAAGATGGTGTGATCACCAATATGTATCATGTACCCAACCTGAGTGTAAATATGTTTTCAGTATTTCAACTTATTCAAACTCGCAAGAAGGATGAATTTTGGCCAAATCGATTTTTTGTGAAGGATGTACATAAATGGGAAATTATTGCTCAAGGGTTTGTTTATCCCAAGGATGGACTGTATAAGTTCTATGATGCTCCAAAGAGAGATACATGACCTACCACACTCATTACTCAGAGCGACAATCGTAGTATAACTTGGCATGAACAACTCAAATTTTTGAACTTTTGAAGCTTGAAACTAATGGTGAAACATGAAATGTCTATTGGAGTACCTATGATTGCTCCACTTGATGAAGTATGTGAAGGGTGTGTGCTTGGAAATCATCACCAAGGTCCCTTTGAGACTGGAAAGGTATGTTATAGAGAATAAACTGATCTAGAATTGGTCCATAGTGACCTCTGTTACATGAACAAACCGTCATTGTTAGGTGTGACATATATTTTGACCTTCATTGATGACTTTTCCATGTACACTTGGGAATATTTCTTGAAGAATAAGATCCACGTATTTGAGAAGTTCAAATAATTTAGGGAATTAGATGAAAAACAGTGTGGTCAACATGTGAATTTTCGCAAATTAGTCGATGGTGGTGAATATGTGGGAATAATTTTTTAAAACTATATGTCATGGAATGGAATCTCTTGGAAGATATCTATACATCACACACTTTATCATAATGGAGTAGTGAAAAGGAAAAACGGAAAGTTGTTCAAAATGGCGATTTATTTGCTTCAGGACAAAGATTTGTCAACTAGCTTCTTGGTAGAAGTTGTTTACTGGTCAAAGAATCTGTTGAACCTTATTCTGACTCGAGTAGTTCTTAACATGGATCCTACCGAGAAATGGAGTGGAAGGAAACCTTCAGTTAGTCACCTCAATATGGTTTGAATTATTTCATGGGCATATATACTAGATGAATATAGAAAGAAGTTGGATGCAAAGAGTCATGATTGCATCATGATGGGCTATTCTGAAGAATCAAAAGACTACCAATTGTTTGATCCATTGAAACAACAAATAATCATCCTTAGAGATGTTGTCTTTGATGAGAAGCCATCAGGTATTAAATTATTAAACTCCTCATCTAGTTTTGAATAACCAATGATTGTTTTGAGATTATGAAAGAAACCAGATTGAATGAAATGTATGTTGGAGTCTCGACTAGAAATCCAAATCCATTATCTTCTTCAAATTGTAGTCACTCAGTGACTACAAACTCGATTACCAATCTTGATATTTTGGATCGATAGGTAGATGACTTGGTCTATACCTACGATTTATCCTTTTATAATTCTATTCTACCTTGTTGTTCCACTAAAACAATTGAAGAATCTTGTTTAGATACAAGAGATATTCATGATTCAAGGATTATGAGAAGTCATAAATATTTTGGTAGTGTTTCTCTAATGGCACATGTCCTAGAGGAATGTGATACAGATACAAATGCTAATGCAAATGGTCAACCTAAATGGGAGAACACTATGGCTAAAGGATACCATTACTTGGTGAAAAATAAAACATGGGGTCTAGTACCCTGACGACAAGGAAATAATATAGTGAAATATCGATGTGTCTACAAGACCAAATTCATATATCATGGTGTTGTTGAAAGAGATATGCCTCATTAGATGCAAAAGTTATTTCTCAATAAGTGGGATTTCAATATGTTGAAATATTTTCCCTTGTTGCAAAGATGAACTCAGTTCAACTGATTCTTTCATTACTTACTCAACTTGGATGGTAACTACAACAAATGGATGTCAAAATTGCATTTATTCAAGAAGATATGAATGAATAAATCTACATGGAGAAACCTCCTAGATTTGATAACGATGCCATCCTTGTTTTGCGATTGAGTAAATGCTTGTATGGTTTGAAACATACCCTTAGGGATTGGTATGTGAAGATTGATCATTTATTTCATACTATTGGTTTCAAAATGTGTGAATATGATCATAGCATCTATAGTTACATGTCAATGGTGAAAATTTGATTGTTGCACTCTATTTAGATGATTTAGTCATTACTGGAATCAATATAAATATTCCAAACAACCATTTAGCTTGTCAAAGTATATACCAAAAAGGTAGTGAATAGGGGACAAACTTGATTGAATCCTATATTACAATTAATTTATTCTAACCAACCCTTGGAGTACCTAAACTTGGCAATAACCTTATCACAATAGCCCTTAACTTGAAAGATTTTAGCTCTTCTATTTTATTCCAAAGGTTATTTTTGGGCATTGTGTCAAATGATTTTCTAAATTCAACAAAGCAACATGGAAGATGGTGTTATTATAACAACACTCCTTGACAATGGTCCCGAGTGTAACAAGGTGGTCCATATTTGAATGATAGCTCATAAATCCTACTTGTCCTTCATCCCTTTTTCCATGAATTTCCAACCATATGTTGATCTTCTTTTTGAAAATAATTACACATAACTTGGCTAAAAGAGAGATAATCATAATGGTCCTTTAATTAGATGGATTTATTTTATCTCCACTATTAAAAATAAGAATAGTGAGGCTTTTGGATAGGGTTTAGGGAAACCATACTTCACTTCTAAGTTGAAGAGTTTATGTATTTGAGGGATGAGGATAGGCCCAACAATTTTTAAGATTATGCTTGATATCCTTCAATGTCCATAGCTTCCTTTTTGTGAGCTACTTAACCCCAAACTCTGTGTATTCTAAAGAGAAAACTTATTCCTCTATAAAAAGGGTTTGAATTTTTTCCATAACATCAAGGGATTTATAAATCTTTTTAAGGTAGGAATTATAGTCCCTCAAGGGAATCATATTGTTTTCTGTATTTTTACGACTCAGAACTTGTCACTAAAATATCATAAGATCTACCTTAAAGAGGTGATAAGATTCTCTTGATTTCTATTTAAATTGTACTTTTTTCCTTTTAATTAGGGATTTGTACCTTCTTATCAAATTTTAAGGACTCCTTATAAGAATCCCTAATAGTTTTTCTACTATTCTTTCATTGTTTATCATACCAATTGTTGTTTGTTCTATTTTTATTTTTACATGAAACCATGATAAAGAACGTGTTAATGGAAGTAGAGAGGATTATATTAAATTATGATAAATTTATTCAATGTTGTTCTTATTTAATACTATATTTAATACATTATTTAAACCAATTAAAAATAAATCAATTTTACTTTTATCGAATATCAATTAATTTTGGTTATTATAATTATCCATTATGGACTTGTGTGTATCGAAGTTTAAAATTAGGGTTAAAGTTATATGGTAAGAGTTTGGTTTTGTGTGTATAAAGAAGAACAATGTTGTTAGCAAGTTCTAGTATCTTATTATTCTAAATTTTATGTTAACATTTTTTTTGTCAAATCTCGCTAGCATGGTTAGACTAAGGGTCGGTGTGGGTACGATCCTTAGATGATAAAAAAAGTGTATATATAAGTGTTCAATATTAGTAATGTGCAATATATATATATATATATATATATTATTGCACCTAGAGGCACTTTCTACATCCCAGTATGAGGGAGAAATATAATTGTGTGCTCAACATGGAGTTGTCAAGTGGCACTTTAATAAAATAATAAAATATTAAGTAAATAAAAAATTTACAATGTCGACCCTAACCTAAAACTTAAAAGTGAAACTTACAAATCGCACCTTAATAAAATAATAAAATGTTAAATAAATAAATAATTTACAATGTAAAACTTAAAAGTGAAGCTTACACATGGCACTTTAATCAAATAATAAATATTAAGTAAATAAAATCTTTACAATGTCCACCCTAACCTAAACTTCAAAACCAAAGGGATATATATTCCAATTAATTAAAACTAAAATAATTAATTAAACTAGGACACTTCTTTTTATGCAATATCACAGTTGAGTCATAATTAAATCATGTTTTACATATGAGTAAGTACTAAGTAGAGCACATAGAGATTTACATATTAAACTAGTGTAGATCTATCTTAACTCCAGATCTACCAAGTGTCGAGAGGGATCAAATCCATTGAAGTGAAATTTTAATTTGAGGGAAAGTTTGCACCTAAAGGGATTTGATCCCTCTTTGCACTTGGTAGATCCAAATTTAAGATGGATCTATACTTTATTATGTTGAGAAGTGATTTAATATACATGTCCAATCTTTTTTATTATCTTTTAAGTATCTCTCTCTCTCTCTCACCACCCCCTCTCTCACTCTGCCTTCCTCCCCCTAACCCTTACTAACCCCCTCTCCCACTCTCTCTCTCTCCCCTACTCATCCACCTACCCCTAACACACACCCCTATATTTCTCCCCCAACCCCCTAACACCCCCATCTCTCTCATAATCCCCCTCCTCCCTACCACTAATAACCCCCCATTAACTTTGAGCAAGAAACATGCATGTCTTATTAAGGTGTGAGCATTATTTTATGCATACGACAAAAAATTCCTTTCACATCCCTCTCTCTCTCTCAGTATATCTCCTAATCCTACCACTAACCACAACCCTCCCACATCCTCCCCCTACCACTACACCCTCATTGTCTCTCTCTCCCCCCTCCCCTAACCCTAACTAACCCACTCTCCCACTCTCTCTCTACCCTACTCCACCTAGTACTAACCCCCACCACTCTCTCTATCCCCCAAAACCCTAATACCCCCATCTCTCTCTCTCTCTCTCTCTCTCTCCCCTACCCCCTATCCCTAAACACCCCCCCCCCTCTCTATGTCTCCTACTCACCCTACCCCTAAACCCCCCACTCTCTTTGTCTCTCCAAATGCCCCTACCCCTACAACTAACCACCCCCTGCCCCTAACCCCCCCTCTCTCTCCCCTCCTCCCCCTACCCCTATCCCTCCCTCTCACTTTCTCTCTCTCCCGTACTCCTCCACCTACGTCTAACTACCACTAAATACCTCTCTCTCTCTCTCTCTCTCTCTCTCTCTCTCTCGCTATATATATATATATTATTTTATTTTCCGAGGAAAAAAATCTTTTATTCATATAGAATAACATAGACTGTCCTTGAAGGACTTACATCATTGCTTCATGAGTTGTCATTTCATACAAGATTTCTTGAGAAGATAAAAAAATTCTCATTTCCAAATGAGAAGAGATTAAACCATTACAAAAATACATTAAACATTTGTTGTCCTTAAAAAACATGCGCTGTAATTTTCAAATGTAATGAAAAGGCCGCCCCTAACGCATCTCTTCATATATATATATATGTGTGTGTGTGTGTGTGTGTTTCTCATTTTCCGATTAAATATGTAGAAATTATTGAAATACCAAAAGCTTTGTTAAGTATAAATAATAGGGAATCATAACCTGCATGGTTCCTTCGGATTTATTAGAAATTTTGGACGTGAATGAGAAAATGAGGCAAATTACCTTGAACTAAGAGAAAATATCAACAATTACTCAAGAAATATGCTAGTAAAAGAGAAAACTTAAAAAAAAAATCTATGAAATCATGCCGCCTCCTCAACCTTAGACATTGAAAAAAAAAATCCCCTAAATATTTAGTAAACGAGCTCATAATTATTTAAGAAGACTGATCATTCTAATTCCCTTCCAAAATGGAATTCATTCATTCGTGTTAAGAAAATGTCATTCTCTCTCTCTCTAACCCTTACTAACCCCCTTCTCTCACTCTCTCCCTCTCCCCTACTCCTACACCTACCCTAAACCCAAACCCTCTCTCTCTATCAACCCCCTAACAACCCCCCTCTCTCTCTCTCCTCATCCCCCTCTCCCCTACCAGTAACCACATGTTGTAGCCACAACATATCACAACACTTTTTCTTGTAAAAATGATGGGAGCCACTTTAAATTTTGTTTTTTGTTTTTGAAGATAAGTTGCTTTGATTGAATTTCTTGTTTTAATAATAAGTCTCTTCATCATTAATACCTTAGAGTGAATCTAGATCAATTTTCCTTCAAAAGTATGCTTTTTCCAACGTACCTGATGCCTAAATTTTCAAGTTTATATACAAATATCGGATCTCGAATCTCGGAATGCTCTAGTTTTTCGACTTAAAACTTCTGACATCCCGACTACGAATTATTTTGTAATTATCAGATGTTTGAAGTTGAAAAGTATTCTAACTTTAAGTCTTCATTCCTGACACCCTGACACCAATATTTCAATTTCAACACTAATCTCAAATATCGGAAATCAGGAGCATTTTTTAAAAAACGTAATTTTTCCTCCCGATATCTCGATGTCGACATTTTATTCCATCGGATTTCAGATTTCGGAAACGAAATTTATAAATTATTAAAAAATGAGCCAATACTTGAGACCCGGTAATTTTGAATGGTCCCACATTATAATCGCATTTTTGACATTGGAAATTTGTTTACCCAACACATATGCGAATTAGCCGCTCTTAAGAACTAGTCAAATCAAAAATCAATTTGTATTATGATTTGACCACCATTTTCGTACAACAAATTTATGGTTGGTAACAAGTTGATTTTGTCGTGAATTGGTCCATACTTAGTCAATTTTTGAACTAGTTTTGAACACCCTACTCCATTTTTTTCCTTGGCACCGAGTCACAAAACGATCACAGTCCGCAAACGAATTCACTCTGCATTGCATAATAGTTGGCTTCATTTATTTCTGGTATTTTACAACTACTAATTTCTTATGTGCGTATTGTTGGTGAAGATTTCAAATTAGCTTATGTTTGTTGTTTTTTTCATAATAGATTACGGACGCCATGTCTCGCAAAACTAGGGAAAAGGAAATCGCAGAAGAACTAAAGGTTAGAGACACAAATTTCAGCATATATTCAGATAGTGATGCTTGGAAAAATGATAATGAATGCATGGATTGGGATACTATATGCAACATATTTGATAGTGAAAACGTATTCAGTTCAAATAGGATGCCCAAGTTTATCAAAACTTTAGCAATTACCACATATAGGCTATTGCAATTCACCCAACCATCATGTTGTACACAAACCCTGTCAAATGGATGATAGATTATGGGGATATATCAACTACCACCTTCAGGGATTCAAACCGGGATGTATATGCTTTCAAACCCAATACATTTGTAAGGATTTATGCTCTGAAGACTCCCCAACAATTGTTGACACAATATTTCATGAGGGCCTTTAAGAAAAAATATGAAGCAGAAGGGCTGATTAAAAGTTGGTGGTTCAATTCAAAAAGCTTTGTGTTAATACATAACATAATGTACCCTATTCGGCATTTGAGGGAACCCTACAAGCTCCTTGCTTCTAGGATTTTCATATTTTATGGAATGGAGAATTGTGTTTATTTCAAGTTGGAATGGACTCCCTTGGTTCATCACATTATTACTACAAGGAAGGATTTAACTGGGCTTAGATATTTTCTATTACTAGGAATGATGCTATCGCTCAAGCAAAAAAGACACTAGCAATTAGGAATCCCGGGTTTTTTATGTCTGCTTATTTAGTAGATATAATGTGTACTTATTTTTCATTTCCTTCAATGAAATGGCATTGGAAAACAAAAAACCCTCCGGGCCATATCCACTGTGCTATTTTATGTGAGGAAAACTAGGCCTCACATTTATGACACTTGTGATATTTTTCTAGGTGTTGTTTATCTCATTATGTTTAAAACAAATGCACCTAGGATTTTTTAAAATGCTAGGAATTTGGTGGATACAATGGTTGATTGGTATTGTGGTGATTTCTTCACCTATTTGAGAATTTGGGGTCATAACTCAGTCCACCTTCTCCCAAGGTTTGTCCCTGACAGAATGGTACTAGAAGAAGTTTCCTACTAGACTGTAGTGGATGGAGTGCATGACCATTGTTCGGGGTTGAAAAGAAGAGCTTATCCTAAATTCCTTTGTAAATTGGTCACTTAGTCATCTAGAATGCTTCACATGCTCATATTTTAGTTGCTCAATTGAAAGAATTAAAATTGGGACTAGGTGTCAAGAAAATGCATGACCCTAAGAAGTTCATTGAACGGCATTTCCTTCTTACACAACTAAAAAATACCTATATCCATGAAACTCAACCTGATGATTTTATCTATCAGGGAGCTCTCATTTTTTAAGAAGTATTTAGGAAATTTCCTGACCCAACACAAAGAAACTTGATCCATGAATCACAAAACACTAGAATACATTGGTAATGGGATAAATGGATAGAGCATTTGTTGCTCAAGAGAAATCCAAGAGAGTAGAATTAGAAGCAAGCAGCAAAGCTTTAGTGCCCAGTATAGTTCAGCCTAAAACTCTAGTGTAGAAAAATTTAGAGAAATGATATGGAAAGCATCTAATGGTAGCTAGTAAGTCTCAAACTCCTTTATAGAACTTGACTAGTCTAATGTGGTCTAATGTAACAAGCAGAATATCTTCAACGTAAACTATATCATCTTGTTGTTCATATTACTGTAACTAGTACTTCTTCTTATAAAATTTATGATTTGATAGTTGAGGGTGAAAAGGTTACTATCGCCACAACTTCAAAGTCTAAAACTTCCCAAGTCTAGTGTCAAAATCATTGATTTAGATGAATAAAAACTAGATGAAGTTTTTTCACTCAACTTTGGTTATTAAGGAGCCTCCTCAATTACCTCCTCTTTATATCTCGGCCCTTCCTATTGGTTCCCTACCAAGTTCCAATCATGGGTTTCCTCTTGATACTGGTATACCCACTACTGCTGATGTTACTGAACCTACCCCGAACCTTATTCATGATCCAGTTCCTCCTTCATCACCTCATACTCAATATTTAGATCATCTCTTAGAATGATTTATCTCCTTTGTGTTAAATATACAGCATCAGTAGACATTCTCCAAACCAATTTTGTACAGCGAAGATTGATCCTCTCGTATAGAGGTGAGCACTTTGATTTCCTTTCGTGTAAAGGTTATTCCTCTCGTATAGAGGTACTTGATCAAAGTAATGATGTTATAAAGTCTTGTTGGACAAGACTCCGAACTTGTGTGTCAAGTCATGATTATCATGTGAACCTTCCGTATAAAGGTATCCATGAGATGGACCTCCCATATAGAGGTGGACCTTCTGTATAAAGGTCATGCTTTACTTGTTAAAATCATTTAATGCTGTGTGATGTATTATTAACCATGATCACCAGTTGCTATTAAGTCTCCTTTAGAGATTGATCACCTTTAAAGTGAATTACTTTAGCATATGATCATTTGGTCTGGAATAATATAATATGATCACAGCATTGGATAATTATTCTTAGTATAATGTAATGTGATGGATAATTAAAGTTAGCACATATTGACCATGCAGTAAGAGATAAAGAAATAAAAGATAAAGCATAGAGATCAAGAGAATTCGAAATTGCCCATGCAAACACTTCAGCTAATTAAAGAGAACTCGAATTGTTAAAGCTTCAGTTAAGTATCAATGCTTCAGTTAAAGCATCAGTTAAAGATATGCCTCAGTTAACTAAAGAACTCACAATGGTCACTTCAAGTAAATCAATCAGCATGATTTCAGTTAACTAAGTGTTAAATAAGAAGGACTAGTTAACTAAAGTGTTTTCACTTTAGTTAAACTAAAAGAAGACACTTCAGTTAAAGAGAGTTAACTAAGTGACAACAAAGAATATCTAGTTAACTAAGTGTTATTGCATGATGACACTTATGTTAGACTAAAAGATGACACGTGAGTTGTGACACTTGCATGTCGACACTTAAGTTAGCCACCTAACTAAGTGGGCAAGCTTTCGGTTAAGAGGCGAGTTCATCCTAAGTGACAACTCAGTGAGATAAAGCACTGCTTGAGAAGTGGGGCCTATGCATGCAAGATTAATACATCCAGTTTGAGGGCGATTTCATCCTGAAGTTAGAAGTTAAAAATAGAAGAGAAGAATGTATAAATATGTTATATGGGATTGATGAATCCAATGTGAAGCAAATTCTCTTCTCCATTGAAGGCAAGGTGCTTCTCTTTGTGTAAGGTATTGTTCATGCTTGTTATTGGTGTGTTGGGAACACATCTAATTGATCTCTCTTCTCTATTGCTTATGTATATTCATCAAGAGTGTTTTGTGATCTCTTATCTTCTGAAACCAATCTGCTATGTTGTAAAAGAAAGCATTCTCTGGTATCCATTATATTATACTAAGAAGAATTGTTGGATTTTTTTTGTCATAATTTTGAGGATTTTCCCCAGGGTATATCTTGTGTTATGGTTGTATGAATTTCATGGATTGAATTATATCATTGCTTCAAGTCTCTGTATCTAAAATAATTAAAGATCAAAGCTGAACCAAATATTAACACTCCGCTCTCCCACGTGTTGATGCCTCATCAAATGCACATCCAAATTCTTTACCTACACCTCAAGTTCAATCTTCAGAACCAGATGTTCATTTAACTAAAAATAATAATGTTGTTATGTCTCCTTAGCCTGATAATATCGTTCCTCTTCCAAGTTCCACTCAAACTCAAGTTGATAGTTCATCTGCCCCTACCTCTACCCTCATCCATACAAACCCTAAAGTATCTCAGGATATTCCTCAAGTTCCATATGTTTCCCTAGCCATATTGATGCCTGTAGCTACCTCTGTAGAGTTGTTAGTATATTCATCAGAGGAAACTATTGATTTCGGAGAAGATGCAGTGGTTTCATTAGGAGATAATTGCTTTATCAAAAATAAAAAGGAAGTAATAAGGAAAGGTATAAAGAGAACTAGAGAAGGAGAAATGGTCGTAGGCCTAGTTGAAAATCGGGTTATTTAGAGACAGGCTATTGTTGATCCTAGGAGGGAAGTTATTGAGATAGCTGTTGGTATGGGAGCATATGTTGGAGCCAATTTTGCCTCTGTTTGCACTTTGGATAAAACGTTAGATGATTAAAAGGCCGAGTCTATTTGTCTAGAAGCAGAAAAGGTTTCCCTACATGCATATTTTGATAAGAATCTGGATGATCTCAAAAATGAACATCAAATTGAGATGCAAAATATTCAAAAGTAGCTTCAAGAACTTTCCGATCAGAAGAAGGTTGCAGATAAAATTGTCATGAGTCAACCTATTGAGCTTGGGGATGTCAAAGAAGAGATTGAGCAGTTCAAAGTTCAGTCTGTTACTTCTTCATTTTTCAAGTTGATTGTACAATAATTTAAGATTGAAGTTATTTCTTTTAATGAAAGTTTTAGACAAAACCAAAAGTTGTTTTTTTTAAGGCTTGAATGAAATTCAAGATGAATTTAATCTTTTTGAGCATTTGTCGGACCAGCTAGAAGAACACTCTGACATAAAGAAGAAGGATAATAAGGCTTATGTACAACTTGAAAGTGGAAAACTCACTTAAAGAATGTCCCAGAAGTTATTCATCGAATTGACTCACTCAAGCTTAAACGAGTTTAGGTATCCTTCAAATCATTGGGAGTTATATGTGAGTATGTCTCTAGTTTGATTTTTAAAGGACATAAAAATTTTGCAAAGTTTTGGGTTTTGACAAATTATAATCTAATGGAGCTTCTCGAAATGTCGATATTTGTTGAGTTAGTTGATGTTGTACCTCCGAAATTGAGAATTATTGAAGTGGATTAGCAGAGAGATGAGTCAGCTAATTTGATTCATGCTACTATTCATGTTTATTTGTTTCTTCTCTAATCATTCATTTCATTTCTTGCATATCGGAAAGAAACCTTGGATAATTTCTTGGAAAATTGTTCTAAAGTTAGAAGCAAATAAATTCACTTGTATTTATGCAGATCTCAGCTCCATCTTGAACATGCTAGCTATCAGGATGCATCACAAATGTTGGATGTGTATGCTAGGTGGAATATTATGTGACCAGTCCCAGTCAAAGTAGTTGGACAGTCATAGGTTTGAGGAAGTCTGGTGCAGATTTTATGGATATTTTTTATCCACTTTGTTGTATATATATACCTTATTTGTAAGAAAAAAAGGAAGAGACACCCTAGTCGGACCACTGGTGAAATATTTTGCATCAGATATTGTCAAAATCCATGTGTTCCTTGATGAACTTTGTAATATTTTGCAAACCAGTTAATGGAAAGTGGATGACATTCTGCATACTAGTCTTGGATTGAGTAAAGTTTGATTTTTATCAGCTTTAATGTGTTTCTGAGTTATTTTTCTTCATCTTTTAAATTTATTAGTTAGATTTGATAATTTTATTTTTCATTACCATTGCTATAGATTTATTTTGGATTTATTCATTAATCCATTATGCTATGAACAGGATATGATGAATGGTTTCCATAGAATCTACTCATGGCATGTCATTGTTATTTTTGGATTAACTAATTAGCTAGTTGGTTTTTCTAAAACATTAACCAGGTTATCTTGTAATTAACTTTTAGATGATCTATGTTATCTTAAAACTCATGCTTTCTTCAATGATATTTTATTAAGATTGCATAAGTAATTGGTTGTAATATTGTTTAAGAATTTGTTCTTGGCTATTTGCACTATAATTAATTATCAAAGATTGTTTATTCTATTTTAGTTTCCTCTAGATTAATTCAGGATAGCAAGTTTTCCTATTGACTAATAGTAACTTAGGTTTTCTCTACCAGATCTTAGATTACTTTCATTTATAATAGGATTTATTAATTAGAAGTTAGCTCAAATGAAACCCATTAAGTCTCCTTTTAGGTGCAAAAAATTAACTTGTAGCTAGCACGGCCTTGATATCCATCAAAAGCAATCATACCAAACTACTAAGGAATAGGAAGACTCTTACTCAAGGTTTTTTGACACCCTTGGATCAGATTGCTATCATTTGCGTTGACGAGTGGAATTATTTCACCCTTAAAAAAATGGCACCAGAAGGAGGGCCACTTATGAATTAATTGCTAAACAAAATCATAAGAAGCCTTCAACCACTTGCTTCCTAATCATAACTCGCAATCGCTCTAATCCTCCTACCATATTGGACGTTTCTACCACTTTGCAATCTGAGTTGATTTCCACACCACTTCTATTGGAATTCTTAATGATATTGAGAGGGGGGTGAATCATTATCATGCGCAGATTAAACAATTTTTCACTTTAAAAATAATGTGCCAATTCCTATTTAAAAACACATCAATAAGAGACAACTGTGTGTAGAATATTTGAAAAAAAAATTATATTGTGTATGAAAATTGAATTACATAGATAGATGGGAAACACCACTCTCCAATGATGTGAGCACCAACTCACTTAGACACCAATCTGATTGGGACACCAATCCCACATGCAAGCACCAACTCACTAATTACAGGCTCGACGTGTGAGGACACCAATCCTTTGTGCAAGCACCAACTTGATGATATAGGTTCCAACCTGTGAGGACACCAATCCTCTGCACAAACACCAACTTGTTAGGTTCGAGAACCAACCTAGGAGGAGACTGCAATCTCCTTTCCCTTCCTAGTCTTACCACCCTGAGATATAGAAGCAGATGTTCTTCTGTCACATTGCCTTTTGATTTGCACACACCGCTTCAAATTTGTCTTGTTCATTGTTTCACTTCTTCTGTCACATTGCCTTTTGATTTGCACACACCGCTTCAAATTTGTCTTGTTCATTGTTTCACTTTTGTGTACACTTGTGTGCTCTACTTGAGTTTTGCGCAACTGTTGTGCATATCTATGTGTTCTTCACACTACTCCACTTGCTTTGGTCTGTGCTCTCGTTCTCTTTTTGTATATTCTACTACTACGCTGATCTGGCTCACTGCTTGTGGCGCATTGAGTAGACTAGGGTCTTCTTCATGGTATAGGGTTCTGGCGGGTGGTGCTCTGAAATAACAGAGTTGTCGGGTATGGAAACTTTGGTATCTTTCGTGGGGAAGACAGATTGAGGCAATCGGGTCACCTTCTAAGGGTGTCTCCCTTGGGTGATGCGCCACTCAGTGGGCTTGTTTAGCGCAATACAGTGGTGTTGTGTAGTTCACGGTTAAAAGATTTTTAAAGTACGGCGTAATCATTTTTTTTGTTTTTTTTGTTTCGCGGGCTAATCGCTAGGATTGCCTGTTGGAAATGGCTCAATTGAACTCAATGGAACTTGGCGCTTAGGCTCGGCACTATGATGATCGATTTGATTTAAGATACTCGTAATGCAAATTTGGCTAGTTCATAGGTAAATATTTGATGACAGAGAAAATGAACAACAAAATATAATCATCTATTTGTTTGCTTTGTGACTGTCGATCCAACCCACAATTCAAACTCATCCTCGTACGCCCACCCAAGGGATTATTAGTAGGTTGCTACTTTGTTCAAACTACTAATTTACCTTTTGAAAACTAACTTTGGCTCTCTACACGTTGTTGCTACATTACAAATACTAAGTACCAGTTTGAAAAGTTAAAACAACTCGGGCTCTTTGCTCGTTGTTAGCATGTCCCTATCTCTCTCCCACACAACGATTCTTTACACTTGAGGGTATTTGACCTGCTGATAAATATGACTTGGCGTTGCTTTGAGACTTGAACTCGATCGGTGTGAAGGCATTAATGGACTTAGGAAGTTGTATTGTGTTTAGCAAAGGCATTATCCTTCGGCGTGAACTTGAGGCATGGCATACAAATTGGCTTTACATCTGAAGGAATTAAACAAGGCAACAGTTCCAGCTAGGAAGATGGGTAGAACTGTTGGGGAAAAACAAAAGAAGGAAGCACTTGGTAAATAATCCAAGGAGAACACTACATAGATACAAGGTGCATAGATGGGATGCAAAAATCGTACGAAGGCTGGAATTACAGGTATGAAGAGGTTGGGGGAAGATGTGGCCTTATTAGGAATATGTAATACATTGAGAGAGACAATGTTCAAGCTGGAAGCTTTAGAGATGGCACTAGGGATTAATAGGTCGATTAGCCAATACAAACTGATAAATATTTTGATGAAAGCGAAGAGAATCCTCAATGTGGAGGAGATGGAAAAGGTCCATGAGGAGATTGAGGAGAGCCTGGAAGTGTTGGGACAGGAACAAGTGATGAGCGTGACGGTGAAAAGAAAGTGATGAAATAAGATCTTGTAGAGGATGGGATCATGGAATGTCACCCGGGAGAGGGGTTGACGTTGGAAGATGTCCCTGGGCGGATGCGACAGGGATGTGGAAATTAATTAAAGTGTGAAAATGAAGAAGACAATGCAGGGGAAGTTGTTGAATTGTTAAGATCGGAGATGAAGGGGTATAAAGTTAAGAACTCCCAAGAGCAGCTCGAGAAGACAGTCAGAGAGACTGGAGACAAAATGGAAGTGGGAATAGATATTCATGTAATAAGGTCTGAAGGAGGAGTAGAATTGAAGGCAGAATCATTAGGTCCCTTATGTCACTGTGGTGATGTGGTTGATATAGTCCATCCCCACATAGTTGAGATGAACAGGAAGACTAAGGAGAAAATATCGGAATGCCTAACAAAGTTAGGTTGGGAGGAATAAAATACGAAAGATGCTAATGCAGAAGGAATTAGAGTAGAGGAGAGTCAACATGAAAGCCTTGAGGAGGAAAAACTTTCAACTAGTAGGTTGAAAGAACACTTGTACACGAGTGTAGAAGGAGATAGTGGGAGTTCCATGAAAATCGTAGAAGAAGAAGCAGAAAATATGGGATTCCAAGGAAACATATCTCTACACACTCACCAATTTTCATCAAAATTTGATGTCATGCAAGTTCCTAAACATATACTTAGTAAGTTCTATATTTTATCTATGCACTAATAGAGGACTATTATTTTCATCGACACACTATCATATTATGGATTAAGGTGTGAAATTTGTATATGATTTGTAGGAAACATTCCTATATATTCTCAATAAATTTAATAAAACTTTAATGAGTTTAAGTGTCACGCCTAAGCCATGCCCCTATTTAATATTTATAGACTACACATGATTTTCCAAAAATAGGGGTTCAATATTTTGACTTGTATGCATGCAATATTTTGATTTATGGTACTAAGAATTAATTATGTCAACCATGAAAGTGATGTTAAGGTTTAACTAGGCATAGAACTAATAAGTGAGGTTCTTTCATGCTAATATTAGACAAGTGCACCCTCCTTATGAAGTAAACCATGTCATGGAAGTGTAGCAAGGGTTGATTGGTCCTATAAGTGCCTCATGAGGTAGCTAATTGAGTCATGCATGAGAAATCGATACTTAACTAGACATACATGTGAAATTAGAGTGTATCTAGACATAAATAGCCAACTAGGGCTCATTAAGTAGTTAACTAGGCTAAAAACTACTAACTGAAGTGAACTAATCGGTTAACTTGCCCAAATTGGCTAGTTGAAGTGCACAAATCCATTAAAAAGGAGGTTAACTAACTTGAATGGTGCCTTTGACCCTAAAAAAGGGTTAAAAAAGGGTTTAACTCGTTGTGAAAGTGCCTTTGACACTAAAAAATGGATTTTGACCATGCAACTATGCGCTTGACCATAAAATCAAGGGAGACCCTAGTAGGAGTGTTATTGTCCCCTAAAAATGAAAAATTGATGCAAAATGAGTGTGCATGTACACCAACACCCCCCCACCCCCTTAATCCTAAGTTAGGTGAGTATGATGCACAAATTATTGGGTCCTCACATTAAGAATCCACATTAGGTATCCAAGTACATAAAAATATCCCCTAAAAGTGAGAAAAGAAGGGGAAACCCAATGGGAAACACCCTTTCACTCCCCAAAAAATTTAAAAATAAAAATAAAAATATGAGAGGATAGTGTTGAGTAGACTTAGGAAAGCATCCTTAGCCATGGTCACTCTCATGTTCATGTCTATTGGCAGCTTTGTTTGATATTTCCACTTTCCACAATAAAGTTTCCTACAAGGAGGTAGGGGTTCTGGTTCCCAAGGTTGGTTGTTCATCAAATACTAATGCTCCTCTTTCAAGATAGCATCCCAATATGGATTTACTACAACTTGTAAAGAGGATTGTGGATCTCCTGCACTAACCATGTAACTATAGATGGGAATTAAGGGCTCTGTAGTAGTGAGTGCATGAGGAGAACTTTGAGAGTGTGAGTGGGTCCAGCATGTATCTTTTGGACATCCAAATAGGTCACCTACTGCATGAATATTTTGGTGTTCCAAAAGTGGTCTAGCTATTGAATCCACGACAATCTATTCATTAATGTCAGTAATTTATTCATCTAGAGTTGTAGAAGGTTATTCCTTAGCTAAATGGATGATCTGAATTGGTGCATCTCCCAAGATGATAAGGTTGTGCATGGATCCAAGGAAGGAAAGATGTCTTCTGATGAGGCCATATGATTTGAATTTCCTAATTCGGGCCATATGATTTGAAGTTCCTAAGTCAATAACACTTGAAGATGATGGTTTGGAAAATATAGCAACAAGTACATGACCTACATCTCGTGAATTTTTAAATATTTTAGTTGAATTCCTAATATAGTCAAGAATATTGATAACTCACTAAAAAACAAGAGGTCTTAGCTAATCGTTGTCTTTCCTCATATAGTCACATTCTTCATGATTGAGTTTCTTGTAGTAAGCACATATGAATATGTCATTGGTATTCCAATCTTTGCAAGACAAGGTGTCTTGTGTATATTATTGATTCTACTCCTTCTTCTTTCCCTTATTTGCAGCGAGAGCATGGGCCTTTGATGACTTTAGGGGATCCATATGAACATTTTTATCTTTCTCATGGGTAAGAGAGGAAGTAAAATCATATTGTGTCGGCTTATTCCAAGCAGCTCCAAGTACCAATTTGGTAGTATACTGAAAGGTAGACACAAACACCAAGTATTCTAAACCCAATTTGGATAGGAATTAGAGAATTAGTTGCACATCCTTCTTATTTATCCCACATAACTTGAGATATTAAGCAATAATGATTTGACTTTTGTTAAGAAGTCTTACATAGTATCAAATTCACTTGGTCTCAAACTGATGAGCTCGTTCTCCAACCGGTGCCTTCTCATCTCAGCATGCTTCCCAAAGAGTCCTTCCAGCAAGGTCCATACTTCATTAGGAAGTTTTCTATAATCTATTTGATATAAAAGGTGGGGAGAAATTGGGATACATATCAATCCTAAAGCTTAATCCATCTAGTTAAACCATTTTTTCCTTTCCCACAATGGAATTTGGCTCAGTCTCAATCCCCATAATGATTATGTACAGGCCTTTGACCTATGACTTCCATTCATAGTGGTTGAATGGAAAGAGGATTATCTATTAAGATTGATCAGTCCTAACTTATTCGCTATTATGAATCTAACCTGTAAACCTATATACAACTTATTTAGAATCACCAAGGCTCTAGAATACCATGTGATATTTTGAACCAATGGATATAGAATCCAAATGGAAAAATAGTATAGTTAGCAGTCCATAGAAGAGAATACATATAAGGTATTATAGTAACATAATCCTCAATAACCTAACAAAAAGGGCTCATCAAAGATGAGATTCCAATACAATTGCATAGATCGATAGAGAATTCAAGTAAATATCTAAGCTAAGTAGTCTTTATTAATCAATTGAATACTCAATAAAGTACATCAATGAATGATTTGCAAAGTTTTTTATCAATGATATGCAAGATTACATATATATAGGTAACTAAGCTAGGCTTAATAACATGCGCAAGCATAAAAGCAAGTTAAAATTAAGAGTAATCACCCTAAATGGTCAAATGTGCATTCCCTAGGGAGTTATGTTAACCATGCAAGTGTTCTTAAGGCTTAACTAGGATTTTATGCTAATATTAGTCGAATGTTCCCTCCTTAGGAAGTAAAATAGGTCATGCAAGTCTAGCAAGGGTTAATTGGTCATAGAACTACCTCATAAGGTAGTTAACTTAGTCATGGATAGAAACTAGCATTTAACTAGGCATGCATGTGAAGATGGAGTGTAACTGGACCTAAATAGCCATCTAGAGCACATTAGGTAGTTAACTAGGTCAAAAACTACTAACTAAAGTGAACTAATCAAATAATTAGTTCAAAACAGTTAATTGAAGTCCACAAATTTCTAAAAATGGTTTTAATTGATTGTAAGGGTTCCTTTGACCCTAAAAAGGGGGATTTGACCATGCAAGTGTGCCCTTGACCCTAAAATCATGGGAGAAACTCTAGTAGGAGCACTATTCTCCCCTAGAAATGCAAGGAGATGCAAAATGAGTGTACATGCAACACCAAAAATCTCAATGCTCATATGGAATCCACAACATGTATCCCTTGATAACCAAAAATCCCAACAATTGGATCCTTTTTATTTTCTTCTTTATCCTTCAAAAGATTAGTTCCTTACATTCTCTCTGCTTATGTCATCATTAATGGAATCTCCAACAAGTCAACCTTTCTCGCCTCCCACCTTTGCTAGCATATCGTCTTATAGATATAGATTTGCTACCACTAGATCTCTCATGATTTCACTCCTTGGAGAGACCCCTAGTTACAAAATGTTATGAATCAATTTTTATCTTAGAAATTATTCTCCTTGTCTCCTCCTGCAACAATTGACCCACAATCTCCTCTAACTTGATATTTTGTACCTTTGTAGCTTTGTTGATGGAAACTATCATATTCTCCCAAGAATTCATATGACTAGAAAATAAGTCTATACGTCACTCATTGTCCTTTACTTCGTTATTGATAGCCTTGAGCTTATTAAGCAAGCCATTGAAGGAATTAAGGTGATTTGTAACATTATCACCATCCTTCATCTTCAAAACATACAACTTCTTCCTCAAGAATATCATTTAATTTGTAGGGGATTTAACCTCATACAATGACCCAATCTTATCCCAAAGCTTATTTATCACACTTTCCCTTGACACACTCATTAACACATAATCAAATATATTAATGCCAATCAAAGCAATGGACTTATCATTCACCTTGTCCAAATCCTTCTACTCCATAATGTTGGGCTTCATGTCCTTCATGATGACTTCCTTCTAGTACTCTCTTTCAATAAGCAAACATTCCATCTTCAACTAGACCATTGAATTTCTCAAGCTCTAAATGTTTAGATGCCATTTCTCCTACCAAATATATCTTCTCTAGACAATCATATTTATCTAACTTTTTCATCAAGACCTAAAAAACAAGGACTCGAGAAAGAAGAATCCACAACACACTAATACTCAACATAAATAAAGAATTCAACATCTTAAGATACCCATGACAAATAAGCATACACATAACCAGCATAGATCCATCTTAAACCCAGATCTATCAAACACATGAATGTTTTTTATTATTTTTCAATTATTTTGTTACTCACGTTACAACATCTCCCCCATACTAGGCTATAGAACACCTCCTCTCGGTGCAAAAATAGTGGGCCTTGTTATTCATCTTCTTTCATAAATAAAAAGGTAAAGACATAAAAAAAATACTACATCTACAATCAGGAAAATAGATACATGTTTATATATATATATATATATATATATATATAATGAATTTACACAAAATTCTTATACATTTTAGTATTAAAAATTATTGTTATTGGTTCAATGAGATGGAGAAACAGTTAGACAGAAATAGAATGACTATGAACCCTCATTTTATAAAACACTAGGAATATTTTACTAATTCGCTTCAAAATTTTCGACAAAAGACACATATCTTTTAATTATAATATATTTATGCAAACATATTTTATTCTAAAAATATTGTATGGCATCAACTCGGCAATCCAAATAACGCGAGCAAGATAGGACAACGGATGGATCTCTGAAGTACGAAATGGACTGAGCTATCGTAGAGGGAATCACGAGAGTTCACTGTTTTACACTATTGGTAATACTTATTGAAAGGCGTCACTATTGTTCACTGTTTTACACTTTCTCACGAATGAATTTTTCCTCCAAACCTTCAACAAAGCTCTCAAGGTTTTTATCGGAAGATCCTCCCACTCGCACTGCAGTTCTGGCGCCATCTTTCAAGGCCTCGACATTTTTCTTCACCTCCCTGCCTTCGTCACTGAACAATTTTCTGATAGCGCGAGATATATCTTCGCTCACTATCAGCCCGCTAGCTCCCGCCTGGCCGTCTCCTCTCAATCTGAATCCAATCTTCCATTCATCGGCCATGAGCTTGCAGTTGGTGAACTGATCCGCCCAAAACGGAAGCCCTAACATGGGAACTCCAAGAGCTATACTTTCAAGCATTGAGTTCCATCCGCAATGAGTAATGAATCCGGCAACAGAGGGATGGGATAACACTTGCAGCTGATTGCACCATGGAACAACCAGCCCCTGCCTTCCGATCTCATCCAGAAAACCTTCGGGTAAGCAATCTGAGACGGTTGAAGAGACTATGTCTGGACGAAGAACCCAGAGGAAGAACTGTCCGCTGCCTTTGAGACCCATTGCTATTTCCTCCAGCTGAGCTTTAGTGGCATGAATCAAACTCCCAAATGAAACGTATATAACCGAACCATTAGGTTTTGAATCCAGCCACTCGGAAGAGTCATATTGTGTCCAAATGCTCGTTCCAACTCTTGTGTCATCAGAATATTCACCGCTCAAAAAACCCGACGGAAGCAGCGGACCAACATGCAAAACAGGAGGTTGTAAATTCACTGCCTTGCTTTCGAGATCGTCAAAAGAATTACCGAGAACCCAATCTGCTTCGCGACTTAACTGAAAGGACTTAAGTAACACACCAAGAATGTACTGAGTGTCAGCGTCTGACTCCCGGATGAAGGACGGAAGATCTCTTGCTTCTAAGGTTGGGACGCCAGGGATATAATCAATCGAAAGGCTGCCCTCATCAACTGCAGGTAAATGCCATTCACGATAAGTAAAATGAAAGCCATTCACAATAATTAGTATCAACAAAATGAAAGCCATTCACAATAATTAGTAGCAACGATCACATATATATTTAAAAGTGGTTGATATTTGTAGATCTACGAATATTAATCACATTTAAAAATGTGGTTGTTACTATACTAGGACACAAAATGGTTATAAAGTATATTTTTAAGGCATTTTTTTAAACTTCAGTAGATCTTGACAAAGTAGCTATAAAGTATATTGTTAAGACATTTCTTTAAACTCAGATATCAATAACTATTTACTTATTAATACACAAAGTGGCTATAAAATGTACTATTAAGGTATTTCTTTAAACTTGGATATACTTAACAAAGTAACTATAGAATGTATTGTTAAGACATTTCTTGCTGTGATCTTTAGATACACAAGTAAGGTATAGTGGTAGCCTACAAGAATGGACAGGTATTTTGCTTATTAGTGCACAAAGTGGCTATAAAATGTACTATTAAAGTATTTCTTTAAACTTCGATATATCTTAACAAAGTAGCTATAGAATGTATTGTTAAGACATTTCTTGCTGTGATAGTGTAGATACACAAGTAGGATATAGTGGTAGCCAATAAAAATGAATAGGTATCGTGGTAACCCGGATCATGGTAGTCAATAAGAATGAAATAAGTATGAATAGGTATAGTGGTAGTCTATAAGAATGGGCAGTGTTTTGAGATTTTGATGATTCCCCAGGTAACTGAGCTTATCTAGATTGCTGATTTTTTCTATCCAACGGGTATAGAGCTAGGTCAACCTTTGACCTTGTTCCATGTCTGTTGAATGGAGAGAGAATTAGCAATCGAGATATCCTTGACCTTGCTCTATGCGTGTTGGATGGAAAAGGATTCAGCAATCTAAATAAGGACAGTACAGAGAAAAAACAGAAACAAAACAAAAAGTGCATGGAAAAAACAGAAACAAAACAAAAACTATTTGCCTACTGATGAGCAGGATTTCTAAAGAAAAAAAACTATTTAAACAATGCAGAAGCCTTACCGGTTCCTTCGTGAAAAGATTGACGGACATCCTCGAGCAGATGTGCGTGATAACAGATTGAATAAAGAACCGTGGGCTGTGTCCAAAACGAAACCCAGGGAATACCTAATTTCTTAGTGACTTCAAATGACCAGAAAAGTATGGTATCAGCTATGACACACGATATGGGAGGCCCTGTCTTGTTGAGATTGTGAAGAAGCTTTTCCAACTCTCCTCCCATGTTATCCACAGACCGCACAAAATCGTTGAATCCGGCGGACCGATCGAAATCCAGAGGTAAACCATCAGAGATTTGAGCAGAGCGAATATCAAGACCTAGATTACGGGCTTCCTTCTCAATAGGATCGTCTTGTTCAGCACTGTGAGAATGAGCTTTCATGATCTGCTGGTGTCTCTGGTGCGTGGTAACGAAAGTGACTGTTACACCTTTGGAAGCGAGCTTCTTCGCAAACTGCATCATGGGAGTCATGTGACCCTGCATCGGGTATGGTAACACAAGAGCATGCAAGTGTTCCGGATTGTGAGCCATCTGATTCTTGGATTCTGAGCTACGACGTTCCATGGCTGGTGGGTAATTAATGCACCACTTAGATTGCTACAGGCATTGGAAGATAAGGTTTGCGTGGAAGGCAAACAAGGCACGGAATTCCTTGGAGGTTCAGGGCATCTACTGGTGGAGAAGAATTCCGTGTATTTAACCATCTCTTGCTCTTCAGCGACCAACCATGTGATCTTCATCTCTTGCTCTTCAGCGACCATGTGATCATGGTCGAATAGCCACTTTTATGGACCAGGACAAAATGTACTCCAAAAGCGAGCAACTTCTTTAAGAGAAGGAATTCCGTGTCTGCAAAGATCTCTTGTGATGTATTGATGATGTGATAGTTGCTGAGTAGGATGTGTATAATTCCATGTATTTAATGGTCCCTTGTTCTACATCGATGGTATGCTATTTGTCGCTTATGATTCTTTTGAGTTACAGTGGAGAATTTTGTTTCTCTCGGAATTTTGTCGCTTATGATTCTTTTGAGTTACAGTGGAGAATTTTGTTTCTCTCGGAATTTTGTCGCTTATGATTATTATTATTATTTATATAATAAATTTTGAAAAAAAATATAAATAAAAATAAAATAATTATAATTATTTAATGTGATTAACAATATAAAAATTATAATAAGTATTAATAATTACTATGATTAAAGAATAATAATAAGTATTATTATAATTAATAATATAGAAATTAAGGTGAAAAAAAATTAATAATAACAAATTAATATATTTAATAGTTAATGTTTAATATTTAATGCAACCATTATAATTAGTTTAATATGATTAATAATATATATATAATTTAAGATTAATATTAATAATATTAATGATAATATTATTAAAGCATAATAAAAAAATATTATTGTAAAATAATTAATATTAAAAAAATTAATGTCTTTGATAAAAAAAAATCATATTATTTAATTGAAAATGTTTAATAATTAATAATTTATATTGAATGGATAATATTTAATGATTTAATATTTAACAAGGGAAAAAGTTGCGTGACAACTTAGTCCTTGCCAAAGGGAGTGGGCCACATGCAACGCGGCAGCTACACAGAAGCAAAAGCATAAGGGAGAAGGCAGAAGCAAAAGCATAAGGGAGAAGGCTAGAGCACATGGAAGAGAAGGGTGAATGTGTCAGAGGGTTGGAGCAGGTGTCAGGCTAGCAGGATCTTTGAGCAAAACCATCGCGCACTAAGCTGTAAGTCTTCATCTAATCGGTAAGACAGCACCAGCCTCGCAACAATAAGTTAAGCTATACGAGTTCAAGGTCTGTGAGGGAAGAGGCCGCTTCTTGAAATGAAATTCGCGTCTAATTCTGAAAACTCGTGCTTGGAAGTTGTTGCTGCTACCACTTCTATACAACTCTCGTGTTCGTGCAGTAACAGTACCGTGCGACGTGAAGGTGGAAAACATAATTCCTTACTCGTCTATTCAGAACAGCGAATTTCGCCTTCCGAGTCTCCAAACCAATAGAAAACCTGGAAGCAAAAATTTTGACAAATTTTTGTGTATTCAGACTCCAGAGGAATTGTCGTGCGCTGACTCTGTATTTGATGCCAAAATTCAAACAGCCCTGTCTAAACTTGATGATGATAACTATGATGAAGAACACGCTGTTGCTGCTTCCTATATTGCTGCGAATGTGACCCCTTCCTTCTTTTTAGCTTCTTCTGATTCGGAAGAATATTCGACTGATTTGTTTCTTACTATGGTAAGCGAAGATTGATCTGTTTCTTACTATGGTAAGCGAAGATTTACAAGCGATTCTGGCGTTGTGTGGCCCTCAGTCCTTGCCAGTTCCTGTTATCAATTAAATGTTGAATTTGAAGAGAAATTTTGGTCATGGAGTGATTATGCTTATGCCAATGGTTCCAATGGCCTATCGGAGCTTTTGTTTAGTATAAGTGATCTGGCATGCCGAGAATTTATAGAATCACGTTGTGGTAATGAAGCATTTTCGGACTATTTGCAAGTAACATTAGTTCAGGAAATTTATGTTTCAGTTAATAAATTCTCTTGTCAACAATACTAAAAAATGAGAATCATGAACTCGTAAAGCTTAAATCATTGATCATTAGTTCGCCGATAGGCGACTATAATGAACATTGCCCCCTATGCCCACCGCGCTCTTTTAATCCTTCATTAACTTTGGACAGTGGGGATGCAATCAAATAGCATATACTTTAAGAAAATTCGTCAATCACACAGATCCAATGGCGGAGATCTCGTGACGGTGGACATCCTACTGAAATATCATTTGTTAATCGTGCATTTTTTTTCATTAATTATCCTCCTGCCACATATGGAGCTTTTCAAGCGATCCATCCCGCCACATAAGGAACCTGAGCCGCATTGCAAATGAACCGATCAAACTCTGTTGCCACGCGAGAGGGAGGAAAGATCAATCGGTTCAAGGTAAAGGTCGCACCGTTCAAGCTAGAGATTTTACGAATTGGGAGCCCGCCAGGTTCTGGGCTGTAATCCTATGGAGAGGGCAATGAGGTCCCGAAATGGTGAATGCGCTGCGCAGCTAAAGCACGCCGCGCTTGCAGAATTACTAGCTATCTACGAATCCTTCACTATTATATGTATTTATTGCAAATGAATTGGAGTCATGATTCTTGGGCCATATTTTTATGTAGTAAAGATTCATGGCGCCTGAAAAATATTAACTTCAATTCCATCCAACAAAGCTCTCCAAAAATAATGGCTTTCAACTTAATGTGCAGATTAATGATCGGTAAAGTTAATCATATTAATGCAACAACGAAAAAGAATTGTTTGTGCTTTAGGCAAGTAACCTTCAAGAAACAACAATGCAGGCAAGTACTCTCAATTTCCAACCCTATCTCAACAATGGAATTCTTTGGGTGAAATATTGACATTGAATTAAATTTGGAGATTCCAGTATGGGGACCTTAAAGTATTTCATTTTGATGTTGTTCATTGATTTTCTTATGGAAATGAGAGGCGATGGAAACCTGAATCCAAGGAATCCATTGCAGTTCTTACTATTGAATTGGAGGGTTGAAGTAAAAAATCTCAATTTTTTTAACATAATCAGTATTATTCCATGTTTTATGTTTATTGTATTAGTGGGTTGAGACTTAACTTGGTCTATAAGACTTATTTTCCCACAATTAAAAAAATAATATAATCAAATATTTTATTAAAAAGATCCAGATTAAGCACTCAATATCCAGTGGTTAGAAACATTTCATTGTTTCATTGTTGGAAAGAAACTCTACAAAAGTGAGCTTATCACCTTAGTTGTTTCACGTCAACTTGCATTGCATTTTTGTTGTATTTGTCCATGATTAACCTCAACTTGCACTGCACTTTTATTTTGTTTGGAGAATGACACCCAGTAAGTTGTAGTCCAATTTATTTTTAATCAAAATCTTAGCAAACTATAATGTGAAGCTACCATTAGGGTTTAACTTTTATTTTTGACAAAGGCCCAAGACTCAGCCTATGTAGTGGCATACAATTAAAGTTACATGATGAAATCTTGAAAGAAATCCAACCATTACATTTCTTGAATGCACTATCTATATTTAACCTTTTAAAACGCATTTTTTAACATTACTTTTGTTGCCTTTACAACAATATCTAGATGTTGTATATTTATGAAGATTATATCCGACCCATAAAATTATTTCTCCTTCACTCCATAGGGTGGAAGTAGAGATGGGAGAAGGAAATCATATAAGGAACATGCGGTTGCTGGAATATTTTATCCACTTATTTATTGTCGAATGTTTCATTCCTTCTCGGTTTAATTGACAATTAGACAAGCTGAGAAAAGATGTTGCTAGAAATTTTTTCTATCAATAGAAAGCTTCAGAATTAGCATTGTAGATTGAATAATTTAATTGGGGTTCTCTTTATGTGATGACAAGTGGAATAATTTCTAAGATTGATAAAAGGTAATTAATAAAATGTGAGCCTTAAAATCCAAGGAGATATAAGCCCAATGAAATTTGTGATTTAAGTATGATATTAATTTATCATTTCTTTGTATTGATTCTCATTATAAAATCAACTAATTTGTTGCAAACTTGCATGATACACTCCTCAACCACTACCACTTGCATGATCCCATTACACGTTATATTGTAATATTTACAATTAGATTATTATTGTGTTATTATATCCACTAAAAGTCATTGTTATTACTTGGATTTTACAAATATTATGCAGTTCAAAAAAATGTACAATGATCCCTATCGGCGTTTTCATCAACTATTATGTGGATGTGCTAGTATTTATTTTCATTTACTGCAGAGACCATTTCTGTTTTTTAGCAGAACAGGTGCAAGGTATTATCCATGCTAATACGACGTATGAGTTTGCACCAGGTTAGTATTACTATTTACTAAGCAATGGTGAATTGAGCTCCTAGGCTCGTAAAGCAAAAGCTCAGTATTAAAACAGCCTTATTCCTGTTATGCTAGCTCTTTTCACTTACACTCAGGTGTAAATTACGCTAGTTCTATTATCTTCCAGCACAGAAAATGTATGTTACTTGTATCTTTTGGTCGGCGATACAGGTGTAAAGCC
Source organism: Larix kaempferi (assembly GCA_027924585.1). Classification (NCBI taxonomy): domain Eukaryota; kingdom Viridiplantae; phylum Streptophyta; class Pinopsida; order Pinales; family Pinaceae; genus Larix; species Larix kaempferi. Next base: position 6,109,536 of record BSBM01000343.1, read on the forward strand.
AAAGTGAAAGGTTGTCAATGTATCATTTATGAATGGTACATTATAAGTGCAACAAACCAGCCAAAGGAGGATAGAAACAAAGTATCACTTTGAATTGAATTGAATTGAGTAGAATCAATTGCATTTGCCAGCTGATTTGTGTGAGTGTAGCAATCCATGGTGGCCTTCAACAGTATCCACAAGGAACAGGCAGTCATGCCTATTGCCATCCTCATTACCTGTATTATTTTGGCATTCATGGAGAGTGGATCTCATGCCTATGAGTTCAGAGTTGGAGGTACAAATGGCTGGGTAGTATCGGACAATACAAACATAGAAAACTATAACCAGTGGGCAGGACGAAATAGGTTTCAGGTTGGCGATTCTCTCAGTAAGATTTATAATCTACCTTAACAGAAGCCTTAATAAGATTTCATGGATTCACTAATTGGTTTTGGTTTCTTGGTTTTTTTGGTATTGGTGTTCGTGTACAATTCAAGTGAGGATTTTGTGCTTCAAGTAACTGGTGGAGACTACCTAAGCTGCCGAACATCACAGCCCATTGCTTCATTCAAAGACCGGAACACAGTCTTCAAGCTCTCCCACTCAGGCTAATTTTTCTTCATTAGCAGTGCTAGGAGTCACTGCCAGAAATCCCAAAAGCTTCATGTGATTGTTCTCGCAATTAGAGGGGGATCATCATCAGCCCCATGGTCTCCTTATAATGTTGTCGCATCTCTCGTTCCTGCCCCTACTGCATTAATTACAATGGGCTCGGCTCCTTCTTCCTCTCCTAGTATGGCCATTAAAGATGCTCCTCCAACTAGTACTATTGCACCTGCCCCTCCTACCCTACAATCTGCAGGTTTTGTGTGTTTATTCTCTAGACTTGGATTTCAATTTTTAGGTCCCATTGGTTTGGATCATATTAAATGTTAAATATTCCCCATGAGGCCATAGCCCCTGACTGTGAAGTAAACGTTTAGTGTGAGTTCGATGCCACGACTATAATGGAAACTCATATGAGATTGTTAAGAATATAGCCACGCCGATTTCATAACATGCTATGTTTGCCCATCATTTTATACGATATTATATATAAAAATATATTTTGCAAATAAATGTATTGTTTCATAAATTTCTCAATTAGAGGACAGAGGACGTCATTTTATACGGTATTATAAATAAAAATGTATTGTTTTAGAAATCGATTAGAGGACAGAGGACGTCAGGAAATGCTGAGGTGTAAAATTGTTGAATTTTTAATTTTTAAATTATTTTAATTTCTGACAATTAAATTCCCTCCTCCAGGGATTTATGTCTTATCTCAAGTGTCCTTCACCAATGAAAAAAGCAAAATTTCATTTTTCAAAAAATGAAATAAATATTTTTAATTTTCAAGAAAATCAAATTAATACATTTTTTCTGAAAACATTATGCAAACATTATGAAATAGCATTAATATTTCAGAACTAATGCTAAGTCAAGGAGCATTGACTTTCCAATGGCAAGTATATCCCTGCCTTGGCAGGGACTAATAAATGGTAGAAATTAAATATATAAATATTTTTATACCATAAATGTGATAATTATTTTTTATGTTAATACTATGGAGGGTGGCTATGTTCTTTAATAACTATGTCATATTGTAAACATTATAAAGCGTTAGGTTTCAATATGACATATTATTAAAAATTAATTCAAACATCTTATGGTTGACCATAGTTTACTTTGGTTAGCCATGTTTGACTATAGTCAACCATGGTTGACCAGGCTTCACTATGGTTGACCATGGTTGAATTTGGTTGACCATGCTTGACTATGGTTGACCATGGTTGACTTTGGATATTCATGGTTGACTATGGTTGTTCATAGTAAACCATCATTAAGCATGGTTGACCCTAATTGGTTGAATGTGGTTTACTATAGTTGATTATGGTTCACCATAGTTGATTATTGTTGTCTATGGTTGATTATGGTTGACCATAGCTGACTATGGTTAACCATGGTTGATTATGATCGATTATTGTTGAACATTGTTAATTATTGTTGGTTGATTAATGTTGGTTGACCGTGCTTGACTATGGTTGACTATGCTTGAACATGGCTAACTATGCTTGACCCTGGTTGACCATGGTTGAATTTGGTCGACCATGGTTGACTATGGTCGACCATGGTTGATCATGGTTGGCCATGGTTGACTATGCTTGACTATGCTTGACCCTAGTTCACAATGGCTGGCTTTGGTTTGGTCAACCATGGTTAACTATGAGTTGATTATGGTTGACCATGGTTTAATATGGTTAGTAGATTAAGGTTTGTTGACCATGGTAAACTATGGTTGACCATGGTAGACTATGGTTGACCATGCTTGACTATGTTTGACCATGGTTAACTATGCTTGACCATGGTTGACTTTGGATGTTCATGGTGATGATGGTTGACCATATTTGACTATGGTTAACTATGGTCGACTTTCCAGGTTGACTGTCATTAACTTTTTTTACAATGGTTGGATTTAGTTGACCATATTTTTACTATGTTTGACCATCCTTGACTATGGTTGACTATGGTAGACTTTTGATATCCATGGTTGACTATGGTTGACCATGGTTGATTTTCGTTCAACATGGTTAACTTTTGTTCACCATGCTTGACTATGGTTGAATTTGGTTGACAATGGTTCATTATGGTTTACCATGATTGACTTTGGTTAACTATTGTTGACAATGGATGACTTTTTTTACAATGATTGACATTGGTTGACCATTCTTTACTTTAGTCGATCATGGTTGAACATATTTGACCATGCTTGACTATGGTTCACCATGCTTGACTTTGGTTGACCATAGTTGACTATAGTTGACCATAATTGACCTTGGTAGACTTTGGTTGACTATTGTTGACTATTGTTGACCATGTGTGCTTTGTTTGATCATGGTTGAGTTTGGATGTTCATGGTTAACAATGGTTGAATATGGTTGGCCATGGTTGACTACGGCTAACCATGGTTAACCATGGTTGACTATAGTTGACCATGGTTAACCATGGTTGACTTTGGTTGACCATGTTTGACTATAGTCAACCACAATTGACCATGCTTGACTATGGTTGAGCATGGATGACTATGATTGAGCATGGATGACTATGGTTAACCATGATTGACTATGGTTGATCATGGTTGACTTTAGATGTTCATGGTTGATGATGGATAATGATGGTTGACTGTGGTTGACTTTGGATGTTCATGGTTGAAGATGGTTGTTCATGGTTAACAATGGTTAAGTATGGTTGACCCTAATTGGTTGATCATGATTAAGTGTGGTTGATTGTGGTTGACGATGGTTTATTATAGTTGGCCATGGTTGACTTTGGTTGACCATGGTTGACTATGGTTGAATTTGGTTGACCATTGTTGATTTTTTTATAATGGTTGGCTTTGGTTTACCATGGTTGACTTTAGTTGACCATGGTTGACCATGCTTGACTTTGGATATTCATGATTAACTATGGTTGACCATGGTTGACTATAGTTGGTTTTGGTTGACCATGGTTAACTTTGGTTAACCTTGGTTTATTATGATAGAAAATAGTTGAATATAGTTGACCGTGGTTGACTTTGGTTGACCATGTTTTACTATAGTTAACCATTGTTGATGATGCTTGACTATGGTTGAGCATGGTTGACTTTTGTTCACTATGGTTGAGTATGGTTGACCATGATTGACTTTGGATGTTCATAGTGATGATGGTTAACCATAGTTAACATTGGTTGACCATGGTTGACTCTGGATGTTCATGGTTGACGATGGTTATTCATGGTTAAGCATGGTTGACTCTAATTGCTTAACTGTGGTTACCTATAGTTGATTATGATTGACTATGGTTATTTATAGTTTACTATAATTAATTATGCTTGATTATGGTCGACTATGGTTGATTATGGTATTATGGTTGATTATAGTCAAACATGGTCAACAAAAGTCAACCATGGTCAACTATAGTCAACGATTCTCAACCATCATTGATCATTATGGTTAATTGTGGTTGACTATAACTGACCATGGCTGACTTGGGTTGACCATGTTTAATTATAGTTAACCACAATTGACCATGATTGATTATGGTTGACCATGATTGACTATGGTTAACCATGGTTGAATTTAGATGTTCATGGTTGATGATGGTTAACAATGGTTTACTACGATTAACTTTGGATGTTCATGGTTGAAGATGGTTGTTCATGGTTAACAATGGTTAAGTATGGTTGAACCTAATTGGTTGACTATGATTAAATATGGTTGATTGTGGTTTACTATAATGTCCCCATTCAAATAACTTCATAGTAAGACAACCCCATCAATCCTACTAGTTTCCTAGGTTGGATGGGCACATGTGGAATGGTAATAAGGAAACTAATAAATGATGTTTAGACATTAGAAGGGTTCAAGTATTTAATAAATAGAGTGAATAAAGAAATTCAAGAGAAATCCTAGGTGGCAAATGGTTTTGGAGACATATGGAGGATGTGGGACCCACACTAGCTTCATTTTTCATAATACATGGTATCTCTCTCTTGCAAATTCGAATTAATGGGAAGATGAACACTCTTGGGTGAGTTGGTAAGTCATAACACATGTCATTGAGAATCTTAGGTCGAATTGGGAAGGATTGGTAACCTCCATGGAAGATAAAGAGTCAAATTGGGAGTTTGTGGACACTTGGGCTAAATTCCCTAGCCCCTATGACACCAATGATGGAGCATCTATGACAACTATGACAAATTGCAGACCTGGTCTCTGACATCTGACCACTATGACATGTCAGCCCCAAAAATAGGCTCAAGGAAGGCGCTCATGGGAGTTGGAGAAGCCAAAGAGACTCAAAATCGAATTTGGGAGAAGATAGAACGTTGGAACTAGGAGACAAGTGGCAAATGTGGAATATTTCCTAAATAGAAATCTGTTGAATCTATTGAGAGGATTTCGACCCTTAGAAGGCTAATGTTGGTTATAAAATGTAGAAATCAAGTAGGAGAATGGATTTTGATGATTTGAGAAAAATTGCATTTGTGAAGAGAGAGCTAGTGGATGACTAGTTTCTTGCCTTGGCCAATTTCGAGGGCGAAAGATTCCCATCCAAATTGGTGTTTGGAGAGGCCACTCAGGTCTTTCATGGTGCTTTAATGGAGTTTGTATTTGTAGGTAGCAGCTACAGGAAGTTTCATGGTTTGGTTTAGTGCAGCACTTCTTCTCCACCATTTCTAGTTTTGAAGGCATATTCATGCTCCTTGAGGGATTGCGCTTTGGGTGAGCTCTTGTACTCATTGGGAGAGCTTCATATGATATTTATCTTATTGTAATAGCTTCATATCCTCTGTTCTTCATATTCAGAAAGTCTCAGGTCAAAATACCCACTGGTTGTACGCAAAAATATTGATTAATGAGCAAACAATGTCCATTTCCCCAATGCATTGATGTATGACACTGTAATGTTGATTATTTCGAATGGACGGATGATTCTTTGATATATTTGTGATCAGTATACTGCCATGGATGTCTTCTAGAAGTTTCATGTACTGTACTTGAGCATTTGAATCATTATTACTCATTTTAGTTGGATTGGGAGGTGAAATAGTGCCATTTCCCCAAGGGTAGAATTGGGGATTTTTGCAGTTGAATGGGAGAGGCTGAGAACAGTTGTAATAATCCATTAATGGTGCATTTGAGACCTTAATAACATACTTAACACATTACATACCTCTGTTCAAAAATTCGAGGGATTTTAGAGCCATTTGGGAGGCCATTTTCAGTGTTAACCCTGGGGGATTTGATACACAAATTACTAGTCAAAATTGCATATATGGGTCAGAATATAAATCAAGTTTTATGAAGTCTTTGAAGGACCATAAAACATCCATGAACCTAATATTCAAGTCTAAATATCATTCATACACTCATACAGAATATTTGGGAGCATTTGGGTTGATTTGGAGGTCAAAACAGTAAAACTAGTCAAAGGTCGAAATTGAAAAAAAAATGGAAAATTGAGCATTTTAATAAATTTTGAAAAAGGGTCATTACATTTACTATGGTTGATTATAGTTACCCATGGTTTACTTTGGTTGACTATGGTTGACCATGGTTGACTAGGGTTAACTTTGGTAGACCATAGTTTACTTTTTTACAATGGTTGACCATGGTTGACTTTAGTTGATAGTGGTTGACCATATTTGACTATGATTGACCATGCTTGACTTTGGCTTACCACAGCTGAGTTTGGATATTCATGGTTGACCATGTTTTACTATAGTTGGCTCTGGTTTACCATGGTTGACTTTGGTTGACCTTGGTTTATTATGGTTGAAAATGGTTGATCATCGTTGACCATGGTTGACTTTGGTTGACCATGTTTGACTATAGTCAACCATTGTTGATGATGCGTGACTATGGTTGAGCATGGTTGACTATGGTTGAGTATGGTTGACCATGATTGACTTAGGATGTTCATGGTTGATGATAGTTAACCATGGTTAACTATGGTTGACCATGATTGATCGCGGTTGACTATGGTTGACCATGGATGACTTTGGATGTTCATGGTTGACGATGGTTGTTCATGGTTGACAATGGTTAAGCATGGTTGACCCTAATTGCTTAACTGTGGTTGACTATGGTTAATTATGGTTTACTATAAGTGATTATGCTTGATTATGGTTGAGCATGGTTGATTATGGTTTACTATAGTTGATTATGCTTGACTATGGTTGATTATGGTTGAGCATGGTTGATTATGGTTGACTATGGTTAACCATGGTTATCAATGGTTGATTATGGTTGACTATGGTTAACCATGGTTAGCAATGGTTGATTATGGTTGACCATGGTTTATTAAGGTTGAGTATGATTGATTATGGTTGAATATGGTTAATTATGGTTGGTTTACCATGGTAGACTCATGGGTTGACTTTGGTAGACCATAGTTGACTATGCTTGACCACGGTTGAATTTGGATGTTCATGTTTGATAATGGTTGACAATGGTTGAATATGGTCGACCATGATTGACTATGGTTGACCATCCCTTAATATGGTTTATCATGGTTGAATTTGGTTGACCATAGTAGACTTTGGTTGAGCATGGTTGACTTTAGTTGACCATGGTCGACCATATTTTGGTATGGTTTAAGTACAATTTCTAAGAATTATTTTATTGATAAATGTAAAGTTATATCATTTTTAAAAAATGTATTATAACTTTAAGTTTAATTTCTATAAAAAAATAATAAAAGGAATTTTATGTTTGAGGTTGATATTAACGTTTTATAATATTCATGTTAATATTAATGATAATAATAATTTTATTCTTATGTTATAAAACAAATAATGTTATGAGATGTTATTGATGTTAGAAAAAAAATATAAATATTCAGAGAGATTTTAATGCATGCTTTGAGATGTTCTTCTGATTGCTTGAAAAAAATATGAAAGTTTAGAGAGATTTTTATGTTATGCTAGATTCAACAGATGGTATCAACATAGATATGAATACTTCATCATAATAATAAAAAATTAAATCAGTAATAGCAAAATAAGAAAGTGATAAAAAAGCATAGGATGAAAACATGGATGGTTCAAAACCCTTAATGGGGTTTTTTGTTTTTAAGGCACATGATCGATTAATAATCAATTAAAATAGATCCATCATGCTTTGTATGCACACACATTACCTTATAAGCCCTACACTGTACTGTAAAAATTAAATCCAAATCAAAGAGATCGAATCTTAGTTCTTTCAATTGAATCTCGGTTGTGCAGCTATCAATCTGTGAGGAACCTGAAACAATTAGTCGATAAAATGCACAATATATGAGATCACATAATATTTTATTGATCGCAGGACACTTCAAGGGGGAAATCTCCTTTGAGCAAGCTCAATACAAATAACTTCACGGTGCCTTCATTGGCATCAACACAAACTTATATACTAGTCTATGTGGCAATACTATGGGTCAATACCATGGGACATATAATACTATGGGATGACTTACAAAGCATATGCGTCCAATACTATGGGATAATACAAACTATGGATCAAAAAATACTATGGGACATCTTACAAAGCATATGCATCCAACAACAATATACTAACAAAGTAAAGACATGGTGTTAGCACCTATATATCTTTTGCTCTTTTACAGCATAAAGACCTGTACCTGAAAGATGGAAGGTCGGACAACTACCTGAGAAAAAGGATTGAAGTGATCTCCATCGGTAATGACCAGGTGCTAAGGAAGGAGACAGAATGGTCTAAAAGGGGTCCAATGTAATAAAGGGCTAATGTCAAGGGCTAAGTATTAATGGCGAAAATAATGACTTAAGACAAACGGAGAAATACCCTAAAACCTATAGTCCTTGGGAAAATTTATGAAAGATTAAATGTCGCACAGATCGGCACCGTTGATCAGGAGCGGGAGTAAGATCTACAATTTTAAATGGACCGTCGCATGGCCAAGTCACGAGGAAGAAAGGGAATATGAGTATGCGATGGGCCGGAGCCCGCCGGACAGGTGTCGGCTTAAGAGCGCGTCGCAAAAAGGAAAGAGTAGTGAACGATGCCCGCTTAGGTGCATGCGATGGCGAGGACATATACAAATATCTACGGTGGGGATGATATTTTTGAGATCTGAGGGTTCGGGTTTATTTACCGAAAAAAGGGCCTTAGTCTCCGACAAATCTACGGTTCGCGTGGAAAGAAGAGCCAGATCAATGGCTAGGGGGAGTCTGAAACGCACAGGGTATAACAGGAGAGACCCCACCAACATACGAAAAATATAAAGGTTAAGTCGAGTATGAGGACTCACCATAGATACATGTCTGAGAAGAAATGGATGGTCCTTGTACATAGTCGCACCAAGAAGTAGCACGATGAATAGCGGCAGGGCAGATGCGATGGACTGGGTCCCGCCGGACAGGTGTCAACTCCACAGCTTGTCGCATAGAGAAAGGGTGATATAGGAGAAGCTTTTTGGGTGCATGCGATGCTACCCCTTAGATGCATTCAAATGAGATCAACGGCCCAGATAAAGACTAGCAGAGATGATTCGACGGTGGAAATGGATAGGTTTTCAAATCAGTGGGTAAAAGGAAACTCATATCTGATGACGAAAAATGAGCACGTGAGAATTCAACGGTTGAGATCAAAGGACAGCAGGCCAAAGAGGGTGTAAGTTATGGAAACCCGGTTATATATATAAGAACACCCGTGAGGGTTGACATTTGTTTCGGAAGCCTGTCAAAGTCAGGGAGCCTCTCGGCATGTGGCAAACGACGAAGGTGACAGAACCTTCGACAGGGTGCGTGCAAGGCTTCCAAAGTGACAGGTAGGGTCTGTAACTGCCATTCTCTAAAGAAAATCTAAGTCTTTTACCAGTTCTAAGGTTAAAGCTTCCCTGGAAGATAGGGACGCAGATGTATTTGACACATGTATTCGGCTCGCAGTTCCGGAAATTAAGAGGAGATTGAAAGCCTTGCATGAACAGGGACTGGATATCCGTGGATTCTTTAGGTCGTCGTTCATTTTCTATTGCCTTAACCAGGTGTTCTCTTTTCCTGAGTTTGTAGTGTGGTGTTCTTCTAATTACTCAGAACCTCAAAGAGTAATTATGGATGCCCGTAGGTCCAGAGTTGTCTGTAATATAGATGTGTTAGTTGTTAGGGATTCCTTTTTCATTCTAGAGTCTCAATACCAAGAGTTGGAGGGTTTTTCTGAAGAGTCGGTGGTTTCCTTGTATCGCCAAATCAGGCCCGAAAGTCGTCAAGCCTTCTTAGCCACATGCCTGAAACCCGACTCCAAAATATTTGAAGAACCCTATCCCCTAAATGTCAGCCTTTTTTATGACAATTCCCAGTTGGTTCTTTCTTTGTTAGCTCAGTTTCTAGGGTTGGATACTGATTGGTGGGTGACTGAAATCCAATTAGGTTTACTCTTTAGGATTGGCATTAGTTTGGCCAGGTCGGAAAGCAGGCTTATCCCACCCTTGAGGTTTGATGAATTTTTGGCGAAAAAGATACATGTACAGTTAAGCAATTTCCCGAGTACTAGGTTTTTTAGATATCAGATGTAGTTGATGAAAATGATTATGTATAGCAGCACCGAAAGCCCACATTTCTCCTCACTGCTTGAGACCGATGTTCTGGTAGACAATGTTTTCAATTATTTGAACTATGTTTTGCCCCCTGTTTATAAAATCATTTTTGGGGAAGAATTGCCTAGAGTGCTACCTAAAATGAAAACAATGATGCAATTGAAGGACGAAATAGTTGTCGGTGACTGGTTTCTGTTAAAAGAAGCTACAGTTATTAGGTTGTATAGTTTTGTGCAGAAGCCTTATGTTCTACCCGCTTTTCTGATATTGCGGATCTTTGCTCTTAAATTTATCACACAGAAATTGGCCCTGGAAGAGACGTAATTCCTGAAACATAAGAAGAGCACATATGTGAAATGTCCTTGGAATGTAGCGGGCCTTTCATTGTGAAGAATAAAAAAGCTTTGTCAGAGGTGGAAGATTAATTGAATTCGCTAGGGTTCAAAAAAGATGTGGCCATCAAATATGACCCCTTGCATATAATTTCCAAGAGAATGAAAGAATGTAACCTTAGCGCTTTTGAGAATACAGAACCAGAAGGGGTGTTGAAGGGGCAAAATTTGTTGTGTTGGGAACCCGAGGCGGAGGATGAAATGGAGACACAGGGAGGAGATCTCATGATTTCCGATTTAATAATGGATTTAGATTGAGTGCCGGACACCATGGAGGTGGGCCGAAAAAGAGACTTAGAAGAAGTAATGGATATGGATACTGAAGAAGGTAATATAGACAAGTGAACTAAATTAGAAGTACATGATGAGTTAGTTGTTACAGCTATTCAAGCCAAGTCAATTTCTTCCCCAACTAAAGACGAGCTAGTTGTTGCAGCAGCTCAAGAAATATTGATTGTCCAAATGGATAGTGGAGGGGCAGATGATGAGGAGTCTTCGGCTCCTGAGATCCAAGTTGTAGAATACAAGTTTCAAGATGTTCAAGAGGGAGATGTCGGTAATAAGTTTCGGTCCAAGGCTGACCTCTGTGAACAATATGATCAAAACAAGCGAGCCTCGGCCCAGAGGCTATTTGATTCAATGCATATATCCAGAGGTTCGTCTAAGATTTCCTTGATGACTAGCAGAAGTATAAATGATAACATCTTAAACTTAGCAATATTGACGGAGGATGGAGTGACCGAGACAAGGATCAATTGGCAAAAGATACCAGTACCAGATAAAATCTAGTTTCACAAGCAGGTTAGTGATCTTGTATATGATGATTTTGTGAAAGCAGCATTGAAAAGCGACAACTTGCTGGTTACCATGAAAAGGTTAGAAAACCAATTAAAGCAGGAGAAAAGTGAAAACCAAGCTCTTCAAAATCAGGTCGAAAAGGTACAATCTGACCTAGTTATAAGTGATGGTGGTGGTAAAAGCATGAACAAGCTGTTGGCAGAGAAAGAAAAGCTGATTCTTAAACTACAGAAGAAGGAAAGGGTTCCAAATATCTGGCTAATCGAACCTCCCGAAGAGACAGACTTCGAAACACAAAAAGAAGACTTGTCTAAGGAAATAAGTGAATGCAAAGCAGAATTACTGAAGTTTGCAGAGAAGGAAAATAACTGGAAAAAAGAGAGAATAAGCTTAGAAAAGCAGCTTGATGATTTGAAAACTAACTTGTCCAATTTGGACATGCAGCCTACCAATTCGAACCAAACTGGGGAAATCAATTGTACCGACAATCTTTTGCAGGCTATGTCTCACATTAGCCTGAAAGATGTGGAAATCAAGGAGATGAGAGAAGAAGCTCAAAGGTTGGAAGAAGAGAGTAGTAAAAAGGAAGAAGATCTGAAGGTCCTCCAAAAGAAGCACAAAGAATTAATTGACATCAATAAAAAGCTTACTCATCAGATTATCGAGCAGGCAGCTTTACAAGGGTGCAGACATTTGGTATGGGACCGAATCACTAAAGAAGCTGAGAACTTTAGACCCTATTTAGAGTTCATGAGAGAAAGAGAGAAGACCATTAGTGACGCTCTAAAAGGTTGTGAAGTTGCAAAGGAGACCCTAATCCAAAGGCCTAAAGGAATGGCACTAAGTGCTATCACTTTCCTAAATGATCTATCCGAAGAAGAAAGGATTAAGATGAATATTGGGAACCGGATCACAACACTTGCAATGGCACGAAGAGTTCTAGGGAAATATGCACAAATCGAGAGTGTGGAAGCTAAAGTCGAAGAAATGAAGGGACAAGTGGCAGAATTCAAAGGGTTGTTTGGTAAGCTGGTTTAAATGGGGATACCTTCATTCTGGAAGGGTGATCGGGAGCTAATCTCCCGTAATGCTTATAAAAACCTACTGTGGGCAATAAGGATGGACCATACAAAGTTCAAACATCTGAACCAACTGCTTATAGGCAAGGCTCTGATGGATTTGGTCGAAGAGGACTTTGAAATCTTGAATAGGTTGATCGCCATTGGAGAAAGGCTTCCCCCATTTTCCTACGCAGAGCATATCGAGATACGAGTGATGGTAAAGGAAATGGTGGACTATGACTTCCCACCTGCAGACCAATGGGTTAATGTAGAAAAGTATAGCAGATCGCTATACTATCTCCGTCTTCCACAGTGATATTTGACTTTTTTATAGTTGTTGAGGCTTACTAGGAATCTAGGACTTCTAAGAAACTTTCCTATTATTTGAGAAATTTGTAATATTTTTTTAGGCGGCTATATAAATAGCCAGCTGGAACTATTATTTTACTATCTTTACTTTTTTACTTGAAGTAAATGTTACTTAGTAATAATACCGATGGATTGTAAGAAAACAGTTAGGCCGATTCTACCTGTTTCTGTTTTGTAGTGACAGTGGCAAATAAACCTGAATGAGGTGTCACTCCAATATAACTGTTTTTGGTTTAGATGAGTCAAGCAAGAGGACTCCCGGCATCTATATATGCGATGTAATAGAATGATAAAGGGTTGAAAAACTTTTATGAGATTTTTTTCTATATTGTTCTGTAAGACATTTTGAGCTCTATTTTGAATAAAGATTTGCAGAGCTGAGCCAATGTTTTCAGGGATTCTTGTGTAACTGGTCTTGTAGTCTATTTCTCTCTTTTTCCTATGTGAATTGTATATCTCTCATTGTTAATTTCCAGTCTGTAACATTCTTTCATACTTGGCGCAGTGTGATAGCTAAGTAGAATTCATAGAAATTATGCTCTACTTATCTTTTTCCAAGTATTCCACCATTACTTCTGTGCTAAAATTGATATAGGATTCATCATTGTATGCCTTATGTCAATGGATTGTTTCTTTCTCTTCTGTTCCACCAATTAAAATCACTTTGACTACGAGTTGTTTACTATCTCGCTCCTGTGTTAATGCATTTGTGAAGCATTTGTAAATGAATTTTCGGAGTTTGTTTGAATGTGACTCCATTGCCCAAATAGAGATTCATATGTTTCAGCCAAGCTACGTTTAAACCATTTTTGTTTCCCACAAAAATCTGATCTTCTATATTGTTGCGATTGAATATCTTGAATGATGAATGCTGGTGCATGTTTTCATTGTTGACACCTTTGATTATTCCAGTCTTTCATAGATCTATAGAGAGAGCCCTCTAAGACTAAGCTGGTTCAGTAGCTTAAGTCTAAAGATTGGTTAGTGGTTACCCCATTTTTCCCTCTCCCACAACCTAGGGGGTCATTTTGGGTGTTAACAAATTGGCGCCATTGTCGAGGATGTGATTGTTTTATTATCCTTGGAAGAACGACAAAGAATTCTGAAGATTTGACGAAAAGAGAGATCCCTGCGGACAAATAGAGATTTCCAAATTTCTAGAGGGTTGTGCAATTTTGCCCTGGCGACTCCAATCGTAAAGATCGACATTCAAGAAAGACTCCACTGGGGAAGATCGACGTGCTAAGTTCATTTTTGAAGAGATCTCGAGACAGGCATCCTGGCCTCACGAAGGAGCCATACGAGAGGCAATCATGTTTCCAAAATTTTGTTAAGTGTGGAAAATCCAAAAATAATACTTAGACATAAGACCGGAAAGGACAAGGCTAATACTTCCAACCTTAAAAGAATTGGGTCTAAAGAAGAGTTACCTGTTTTACAAGAATTGGATATAGAGATAGATATCGAGAACCTTTGGCAAGATCAATATCTGAATCTTATCTAAATCTGGGTGAAGAAGGTCTGAATGCCCCTAAATCCTATTTGTTAGATCCTATCTTGCTTCAATTATAAAATATTATCAAAGCAGAAAGAGCTATAGCTGGTTCTCAGATCCCTCAACCCAATACCACAATTCTTGCAGGTAATTCTGCCCTGAACATTCATCCCCAAACTCAGAATCCACCTAGACCCATGGCTGCTAGATTCGCACCATTGGCCTTGCTAGCCGCTTTGCATGACCTCCCTCAGAACTACGCCCAGAGAATTGTTTCTTATGATGGAGAAGGCGGTTTTTCTGACAAGCAGCATGTAGACAGATTTGAAGATTTCATTGATTTGGAGGAAGTAGACCATGATAATGCTAAGATGAGGTTATTTGCTCAAAGTCTGTTTGGAGAACCCAAGAAATGGTTCAGACAGTTGCCGAATGCTTCTATAAATGATTTTGCAGCCTTTAAGACCCTGTTCTTAGAGAGATGGGAAACAATAGGGAGCCCTGCCCTAGTCTTGTCCCAGTATAACCACCTGAAGAAAGGAGGTTTTGAATCAGTTCATGAGTTTTCTGCCAGGTTTATGAAATCCTATAATTCTATTCCAGATGACCTAAAACCCTTAGTAGGCGCTGCAAAACTCCACTACGTAGATGCCTTTGATGGAGATTTCTCATGCACGTTAAGAGAGAGGAAATCTGCCACCCTGCCTGCTATGCTGAAAGATGAAGTAGAGGTGGAATCCAACATGATGGCTTCAGGGAAAATGAAGGGGAAAACAGAAGTAAATAAAAAGAATCAAGAAAACCAAACCCCTGCCTCCTCCTCCTCTAGTGATGCCAAGTTTGATACTATGACGAAAACCATGGAAAAGCTGATGGATAGGTTAGCCATGGAAAATAAACCTCCTACTAGGGAACAGCCCAAAAATTAGATAAGAAATATTAACTTTAGAATGTCTCCCCCTCCAAGAAATCCAAGAAATCGGGAAGACCACCAGATGAGGCCTCCTTTCCCTGAAAATTTGGTGGATGAGGAAGGATCTGAAGAGCCTGTTGGAAACCAAATCCTTCTCTTTGACACTCTGGACCATGAAATACATTTAACCCAAAGGGAGCATGAATTTTTCAACATGGGGAATGCTGGTAAGGTTGTTGAATTTGATTCTGAGCAGTACCAAATGGGTTACATGAATGCTATGGATGATATTCAAAGGAAGATGAAGTTAAGGAGCAGGGAGATACCGATTAGTGAAGGGAAGGCCGCCCATGTTCAGTCTTCCAAGACTCAGCAGAATATGGAGAAATTAAAAGAAAAACAGCCAGAGGTTGCTACACAGAAAACCTCGGAAGATAAGGGACAGCATTCTAAAGAAGGTAGGCAATCAGAAGTCACTAAAGTAGGGAAGCCATCTTCAACATTCAGTTTGAAGGCTGAACTGTCTAAGGTAAAGATCTCTATCCCCTTAAATGAGATGTTAAGAAACAATGAATATAGGGAAGAGATAAATAGACTGGTAAAGGGGCAGGAAGAAAGTACACAGGACATGTTGGAAGTGACGGATGATGCCCCCACTATAATATTTGGTTCCAAGCTGGAAGAGCCAGATGATGAAGAAGTCCCTCCCTTTTATTTGAGTTTGAATATCCATGATAAGTTATTACACAACACCCTGATAGATTCTGGGGCTTCACACAACTTGATGCCAAAGTCAGTGGTGGACCAGTTGGGGTTAGAAGTCACCAGACCCTACAAAGACCTATATTCTTTCAATTCCAGAAAGGTACCATGTTTGGTTCTAATTAAATATGTGGTAGTAAACCTTGCTGTAATAACCTTGGAACAATTTAACCAGAATATTAACTCAACTCCAATTTTCTTTAAACTCTACTAGACAAATTTTATGCCAATTTCTTCGAACCATGCAAGGAGTAAGTGAGGTGTACTAGGTTAAAGACTGAGGATGGTGGGATGAAAGTTTAATTCTAGAAAATATATGGAATTAGGTGTATTAGTAGGTCACGGAGGTCATATCAGATTGCCTTATGCACAAGGTACCAACACCATTCACTTTTCAGCATAAAACAAGCATATGCCTACTTCGAGGCTTCCTGGGTGTCTGGCATATGCATACAGGGAAAGGTAGGGTCACTAGGAGTTAATAAAAGAGTTTATATCAGTCACATATATGCTGGATAAGTTCAGTAAGGTAATTTTGCAGACTTGTGAAAATATGGGAAGAATTGGGGTTTCTGGGCTCTCTCGGGATTGTTGAGCTAGTAATTTTCTTATCTTTACAAATAGAGACTAAAAGCATTCAAATTTTGGTTTTGTGGACTTATATGGTTAATATATCATGTTATTAACATACTGCAAAAGACAAGAGGTCAAATGGATGCACAGATTGCACTTTACAAAGAAATCAGTGAAACTAGCCTAGAAAACACACCCAAGTAGCTAGTCTTGCATTGTAATTCATCAAACTGCTCCAAAACTTCATATAATCTGTTCTGCTGTTAAATAAAGCTATGATAGATGATATTCAACACATATTAGTCAAAATATAGATTTAGAACACTCTCTTTCTCATTATTAGATTGCCTTCCAAAGTACATGCCTCACAGGCTAGATTTTCATTACATTTGGTGGAGAATGAAGAGAAGAATTAGAATATTACTGTGAATCTGCTCCAGAGTTATGATCAGGTCACCTACAGGTCATATGACTGTCATTGGCTGCATACTCAACTTCTGGACTTGATTGGGGCGCATTCACTGAGCCAACCCTCTCCTTCGAGGAAAGCTCCTCTAGATTTAGTTGTGAATGGGAGAAGAATGTAAGAAGAGAGTGAGGATCATATATGAAGCTGATATCTAATCATATAAATCTCTGATGTTCTGCAAATCATGGCATACTGAGCTTCATGGAGATCCTGGGCGCAACTCCTGAGAAATAGCTCCTCCTTCTAGTTATTTTCCTTCAAATCTAGCTGCTAATCCACTGTAGAATTGTCCTCCTCGTCAAGCTGACTATAAATATTCATGGCTGGACTGATATGAATGTTATTGGCTGCAATAACATATTCTAGACCTGCATAACACTCTTAGATAGCTCATAAAGTCTTGGGGCACATCACCCAAGCAAACTTGTTGAGGCACATCACTCAACTAGAGAGGCTCAGAGCTCTCAAACCAAAATTGCAAATGGCAAAAGTTGTCAAATGGATTTGGTTGGATTCTTTTATAAACTTCATGATGACCTGTTGAGCAAGTTCTTGGCTTGGTGACCTGTGAGATTAGGTTACCCACTTGCCCATTCTACTCCAAATCCATGAGGGCGCCTCTCTTGAGGAGAATAGCAACTTCTGAGCTTTCAAAACTTTCTTTCCTTCACCTCCTTCACTGAATTTGGGCAAGTGCGCTTTAGGTAGCTTTTCTGGTTGTTGCTATTTTCTTTCAGAAAGCTTTTTTGAATCTTTCCACTTTCTTTACTTTCCTCTTTCCTGCTTTTGTCTGATTTTGCCAGCTTTTGTCAGTTTCCTTTCTGGGTTCATCTTGCCAACTTGTCTCCACTAGATTCCTTAGCTTTTCTGAGACTTTACCACTTAGGAAATTTTGGCTCACTTACCAATTCGAATTTCCTAGCCAAGTCATCAACCACTTGGCACATTTATTAGCAATAAACATTTAAATGAAAATAATACAACTCAGAAATAATTTAACTTAGCAATTAATTAATTATCCAGTAATTAATTAATTGTTATGGTGTAATGCCTCAAAATTTCCTCAATTAATTAATTTCTCAATTAGTCAATCACTTGGACTTGGTCATGGGGTTAATAACTGCATGGGGGGGCCTCCTTGTCCATTTAATTCCCAAATACAACCTTAGGCATCTTCCATAAGGTAGTTTCCATACTTGCTCATTAATTAAATAATTATTGCCTAGGTGACTTAGGCCAAAATTACCCCATGGACCATGGAAAAATATGGGGACATGACACTTGCCCAGATCCCCGCGAAGAGCGTCATGATGGACATAGTAGTGGCTGATTTGCCTGCTAAGTTTGGGATGTTGTTATCAAGATCCTGGGTGAAAAAGTTGAAAGGGACCATGCAGATGGACTTATCTTACGCCACTACACCACTTTTTGGAAGCAATAGGAAGTTGTACAGAGAGAAAAGGATGGCTTACATGGTCAGCAGTGACGAAAAACCTGAAAATCACCCCATATTTGTTGTAGACACAGACGTAGGTTCCTCTATCCTTTTCAATGATGGTCCACATACTGATCCTGTGCCCCCATTTTTCCACGAAGTCGAGGAAGACAAGGAGTTTGCAGCAAGGCATAAGGCATCAGAGAGGCAGAAAAACAAAGAAGGACTATGGAAGATGTACTTTGATGGATCACTAAGCAAGAATGGTGCTGGTGTTGGAGTCTGGATTATACCTCCCGATTAAGAGTCCAGAGCTTTGTCATACAAGCTAACTTTTGAGTGTACTAATAATGTGGCTGAGTATGAAGCTTTACTCTTGGGACTAAGAGCTTTGAAAGACTTGGGGGCAAAAAGGATACACTTTTTGGAGATTCCGAATTGGTGGTCAATCAAGTAAATGACAACTATCAAGCAAAACACCCCAAGATGAAGGCCTATAGGAATGAAGTTTGGGATATGTTTGGGAATTTTTTCACCGAACACAAGATTTGGGTGATCCCGAGATTTGAAAATCGAGTGGTGGACTCTTTGGCCACCACTGCCGGTGGTTTTAAAACTCCTATTTTTTCTCAAAAAAAATACGAGGTAGAAGTGGTGAATAGGCCCTTTATCCCAAACAATGCTAAATAATGGCAAGTATTTGACTATGATTTATAAGTCAAAATATTTTTGGAATTGTCTGACGAGTTTGCCAATGTTCAGATTAATGCTGAAAATGAGAACATAGAAGGATTGATAGACCAAGAGCAATAAGAGGGAGAAGACAGACAATGGAAAAACGTGGTGGGTGGGAAAGATATCGTTCAATTGAAAACCAATTATATCCCGAAAGGATTGATACCCTTGGAGAGGTTGTTTGACCAAAATGATGGGGCAAAAAACCCAATGTTTAAACCACCCAAAGAGGCGGTAGAAGACCAAAACTTGGGCACTAAAGAAGAGCCTCGGATGGTAAACTTGTCTAAGAAATTACCTGCTGAAAAGAATGAGCGGTATGGAGAGTTGATGAAGAAATATGTCGTTGCATTTGCATGGAGTTATGAAGAACTGAAGGAATATGATACCTCAATAATACAGCATTCTATTCCAATCAGACCAGGAGAGAAACCCTTCAAGCAAAAGTTGAGGAGGATAAACCCTAAGCTGGTGCATGTGATAGAAAAAGAGATTAGAATATTATTTAATGCAAAAATCATTGTCACCTTGATATTCTCTCAATGGATAGAAAACCTGGTTCCCGTAAGAAAGAAGAATGGCGAAATTAGAATCCGTATAGATTTCAGGAACCTAAACAGAGCTTCATTAAAGGATAATTACCCCCTACCTAAACTGGAGTATATCTTACAAAAGGTAGTAGGGGCAGAAAGGATCTCTACTATGGATGGTTTCTCTAGGTACAATCAAATCAGGGTCTGTCCCAAAGATCAAGAGAAGACCGCTTTCACCACTCCTTATGGTACTTTCATGTATGCTAAGATGCATTTTGGGTTGATGAATGCAGGAGCTACTTTCCAGCGGAAAATGGACATAGCATTTTCTGAAGAAAAGGATAAGTTCGTGGTTGTATACATGGACAACATAATGGTGTACTCAAAATCTGATGAAGAGCACCTAAAGCATTTGGAACAAGTTTTTAAGAAATGTATAAAATACGATATTTCCCTTAATCCTAAGAAATCACATTTTGCATTAGAAGAAGCTAAGCTCTTGGGTCACATCATTTCCAAGGGAGGTATCAAGATCGATCCTGAAAGGGTTAGTGCTATCCAGAAAGTTGGAGAGCCAAGGAACAAAAAAGAGGTGCAGTCTTTCATTGGGCAAGTGGGCTTTCTGAGAAGATTCATTCCCAGTTTTGCCAAAATCATGATGAGTATTACAAATATGTTAAGAAAGGAAAATCAGGTTAAGTGGACTGCGGAAGCAAGAGATTCATTTAAGGGAATTAAGAATTCTATCACCGAAGCCCCCTGTACCAAGTTTTAGGATTTACAACGTTAGTAGCCTAATCTGGCATGGATTCTGACTTTTATAATCAAATATAAATATTTATTTCATTTCTAAAATACACGCAGTATATAGAAGAAAACAGCATAAGGATTAATGGGATATTAAGAATAACATGATGTTGATTTCTTTTATGTTCAGATCGTCGATCGCTTAATGATCTGGCCCGGCTGCTGGTTAAATAAGACTACTACTTAATTCAAGAACGATTTGCATTCCAGGTAGTTTTCCCTCGATGCTAGAAGTAAGTGAAACCTTTGTTGAAAGTAAACCATAGATGAACCTTAGTGCGTATCATATCATTCTCCACTCTAAATATTAGTTATGCTCAATCTTGTAGGGATCCATTAATTTTTGTTTATGTCTCCATTTGGAGGAAAGGTGTGAAACGAATTTATAGCATGCTTGGTAATGTTGACTATTTACATAAATATTGGTATGAAATAATGAAAGAATAAAAGATATTAATTAACATGATGGTTTAGGAGAAATCAAATTATGGTAAGGAAGTGTTTTTCCTTTTTGGAAGATTTTGGGTTTTAAAGTAAAAAGATTAAAGTGTTAAGTAAATTCTTTTATTTTAAAAGAGACCAAAATATGATAAGTATGATGATGTTCTACTTGGAAAATTTAAGGACCTTTTCAAATTCTCTTAAATAAAGTAAGGAGGGCTTAGTATATGCCAAATTACTTTTAATTTCTAAGGTAAGTTTTGTCTAGTAAACTAATACATAGAGCAGTTGTTTGTTTTCTTCTCTCAAAAGGATATTTATATATTTTAGGGAAAAGGGATTTATATGTATAATGTACTCCTTGTAGTAGTGATTATATACAAAATAAAGTAGTTGTTGGGAAAAATTTAAGGGCAAGAAATATTGTTTATACTAATTAAATGTATGCCTTAGAAACAACATAAATTCTTATCATGTGTGAGAACTTACTTCACAACTTGAGTAAGGTAGTATACATGTAAATAGTTTATACTTATAATCCTTTTATGTGATAGAGGCTTAGTAAAAGTAGAAAGAGTTTTATTGCAACATCTTGTTGTAGAATGAATATTGATAAATCTCTCTTCGAAAGAAGTTAGAGAAAGAAAGGAAAGTGGTTGGCAACAACTTTGTTGTTGGTGTAACCTCTTCCTTTTTAAATTTAATTATATAAAACAACCCTTTTGTGGACGTAGCCCAAGATGCGGGTGAACCATGTCAAAATGTTCTTTTGTATGTGACTTTTACATATGCATGTCTCCTTGATGTTCTGTGATTGTACTTGATAGTTTTACTCTTATATGTCGTAAATGTTAAATTGACCTAAAAATCATGATGGTTTGATGATTTCATCTATTTTGCATATTTATGAGAAAATAATTAGTGAATGTACTTCTTATATTTAAGGACTTCTTGAATAGATCACAAAGTAAATTTTGAATAAATACTAAAGTATTAGTTGTTATTATCTATGATAGTTTTGTAATTCAAGTATAATTATTATTATTAAATTCAACCAATATGAAGGTATTGTATATATACATTCTTTTATTTGTAGAATTATACCTTATTCAAAGAAAATAATAATATAGAAGTAGTTATTATGACACCATCTCATAGATGTTGGTTGAAAACTTGTTTAGTAAGATAGGAAAAGCGATAGAACTTTCTTAAGTTGTTAGAATAAAATATTCCATAAGAGTTGTATTTTGATAGTTGCTTGTGAAGTATATAGAAGACCCCTGCTATAAGCAAGTATCATTATTGTTTACAATTAAATGTTTAAATGTAAAAAGGTTATGACATGTTATTATGTTGCTTAAATAAAATAAAAAAACAGTAAATATAGATACTATACATACATTCTATCTTCCTCAGTGACATTTTAGTAACGATCGAACGCTTAGAAAAATTTTAAATTTTTACGAAATTTTGGGGATGTGACATTGCATTTGTCAGTATCAAAAAGCTTCTTGACACTAATACTGTCATCCAATGGAAGATGACCTTTCCCAACAAAGACAAATCCAGGCTCAGAGTGCTCATTAATCAAAGGTAAACTACTTTAATTCTTATCAGCTCATTAACTACTTTTCTTATCAACTCATTAAGAATAGTTCGTTATTTGGTCTAGCACTTCTCCAAAAGATACATCAAATGAATTTATTCTCAAGAAGCAAGAGCTTAAGTTCATGTTAGGATTATCAAGTTCAGCACATTGTTCACAATAATATTTTAGACATGTTCTCCCATTATTGCTGCATTCTAACGAGCTTCTTGATTTTAATGTCATTTCTTGCCAAGAACAATTCACGGTTAGTCTCGTGCAACTTCAACAACCATCTCATGTATTTTTTAATATGCTACGTGCTTTTCTACAGTATTAATTGGCAGCATCACAAGTGAAAAATCCCTTGATCTAATCCGGAAATAAGAACATTTTTTGTGGATCACACATGTGAGCCTCCAAATGGGCCTCCAACTCCATCTTGAGCTAACAATCCTCTTATGGCTTCAACTTCAAACAGGGTGGCTTTTATGATTTTCAAGCGGTTCTATCAAACTTTTTTTTTCTTATATGAGTTGTTTTTGGATATGTTTTCTTGTTCTCTTATGGACCTTGTTTAAACTAATGTTTGATATTATGACAATCATTCTAACCCTATCAAAATCATAAGAATTTGTGCACATTAAATTATTGATTATCGTTTCAAGCCCTTTTTATCCAATATATGATATCGATCCCTAATAAAACATGGGATATCGATCTGAAATTTTTATAACACTTACTAATATATTTGATAAGAGACGAACAATACTTTGTTCCATAAGAGATCAACAATACTTTGTTCAATCTTCTAATGTGTATATTTATATTTATTTTTTTCAATTGAAATTAGAGATTTTATGAATAACTTTTCAATCCATAATAAAGTTTAATTTGTATTTTTTTTACATTAATTTATGTTATTAATATAATTTTTTTTTTAAGAATGTGAATAAAAGAAACAAAATATCTCACATATACTGAGAAAGTTTATGTTTGGAACCAAGTTATTGATTGTGTTTTTCAAATAAAATATTATTTTTCAATAGAAGATTATTAGTTTGTATTTTTCAAATTGCTGTGAGGGAAAACATTGAAAATTGTTACTTACATGTGTTTCTAAATGTAATTTTTTTTCTTTTCCAATTGACATGCATATTCACATAAGAGAGAGTAGTATTTTAAAAACAAATTTTAAGGAATAATTGTTGTTTGTTTTTTTATTGATGTTAAAAGAGTGAAGATAAATTGAAAAACAAGTTATAAAATTAAACAAATTATCATATTTAATATCTAGAATATTATTTTAAAATGTAATAATTTGTTCAAAAAAATTATTTATTGTGTAGAAAGTAAATTCCAATATAAATTAAAACTATTTATTATATATGAAGAAAAAATTAAATTATATATAGAAAATATAATTAAAAATATTTATTATGTATAAATAAAATATTAGAGTAAATTTTTTATAATGAAATATAATAAAAATATGTGAGTTATTTTATTAACTTTATTAATACATGTGAGGGTTAATTTTATTAATTAAAAATATTTAAGTAATATTTTTATGATTGAATATATTCATGCTTAAGTTAAATATTAATATTCCACTTTAATATTAAAATTGACCATAACTTTAATATTAAAATTGACCATAACTTTAATATTAATATTGACACTAACTTTAATATTAACATTACTACTAAACATTAATATTAATATTAATATTAAGCATTAAAAATTAACATTAATATTAACATTAACATTAATATGCTATGTCACGTTAAGCATGAATGGATTAATAATAATATTAATAATTGTAATAATACTAATATTAAAATTTAATACACTAACTAATATTAATATTATAGTTAACCAATATTAACTATAACAAACTTTTGATTTAACATTAACACCGATATTAATGTTACTACTAAACATTAATTTATTAATATTAACATTAAACTTAATATTACTTTTAAATATTAATATTACTATTAACATTAATATTAATATTAATATTAAACATTAAAAATTAGCATTAATATTAACATAAAATATTAATGTCACATTAAGCATGAATGCATTAATAGTATTATTAATAGTTGTAATAATATTAATATTAAAAGTTAATAGAATAACTAATATTAATATTATAGTTAACTAATATTAGCTATAACAAACTTTTGATTTAGCATTGACACCAATATTAATGTTAATATTAATAATTAACTTTAATATTAACATTAATACTAAACATTCATATTAATATTAGCATTAAACATTAACATTAATATCAACATTAAACACATATGATTAAAATTAATATTAATATTAAACACTAAGCATTAACATTAACATTAACATTAATGTCACATTAAACATTTAAATGGATTAATAATAATATTAATATTAAAAGTTAATACATTGACTAATATTAGCATTAACACTAATATTAATGTTAATATTAATAATTAACTTTAATATTACCATTATTATTAAACATTTATATTAATATTAATATATAACATTAATATTAATATTAAACATTAAACATTAACATTAATATTAACGTTAAACATTAAACGTTAAACATTAAGCATTAAGATTAAGATTACGATTAAGATTAAACATTAAATATTAAGCATGAATATTAAGCATTAATGGATAAATATTAAGCATGAATATTAAGCATTAAACATTAGCATGAATATTAAACATTAAATACTAAGCATGAATGGATTAATAATAATATTAATAGTTGTAATAAGTAACATTAGTATTATCATTAATGGCATTAATTAATAATATGCCACAATGTAACCTAACCATTCCACCACCACAAAAACCTTATGGAAATGTTAATGTCGCACTCCTAGAATTGAACATGTTTAAAATTAGTGGTAAAAATTGATATTCAACCATGAACTAAAGTCAACCATGCCTAAAAACTTGTCAACCATAGTTTTCTATTGTCAAACTTTGTCTATCACCACCAATTCAACATTTGCTCATGAAATCCATAAAGATTATAGGTAAAATCCAAATCCTTATAACATTAACATTAATGTTCATGCATTATTAGTATTAATATTAGAAAAAATTACCATAAAAATATTTATATTTACTCTCAAACATAACCTTATAAAATTATTAACCCTTATATGACATTGACATAATATTGAAAGAATATTTCTACATAATTACTTATTAAATGTTTTATTTCTACATTATTGCTTCTTAATTGTGGTTATATAGCATATGAATAACCACAACATTAATATTAATTCTAATGTTATGAGCAATAAAGTCAATGTCAATATTAACATTAATAATATTATTAATGTTAATAATATTAATAATAACAGTAATGACATTAATGTTAAGAACATTGAAGTATATAATTAATACTATCATTAATATAATTAATATTAATAGCATGGGTACCATGAAGAATAATAATATAAATCAAAAGACAAAAATCAAAGTAAAAAAAAAGTAAGCAAAGTGATCCATGGTCAATCATATTCAACCATGGTCAACCATAGTAAACCATGGACAACCATAGTCAATCAAAAGTAAACCATGGCCAACAAAAGTCAGCCATGGTCATCCCAAGTCAACCATGGTGTAACATCCCAAAAATTGCTAAAAAAAATTTAAAAAATTTAAAAAATTATATAGCCTAAATCATAAGAGAAATGCTATCTACGGAATGAAAGTTATTTAACTAATAGATAATGACAGCTTCATAAATTTATCATAGTTATTCTTAAGCATAAAAAGATTATAGATTAGAAATGAAATGTGATAAAACAATGTTTATTTCTTATGTGTAATGATCTAGTAACAATATTGATGATCTGTTTGCATATTTATAAAGGAGTTCCTACAGGGTGCCCTTGGGTTTACTTAGCTTGATAGCTAAAGTGTTGGATTTTTTTCTTTCGCAGATCTGCAGGTAAGGTAAATAAATAATTCCAGTACTTCGAGAGGTGTTTTACTTTTCAGCTAGTCGTCTCTGTTTTAAGATAGGTGTATAAGTACTGCCTATGCATGAAGGTAGCGATGGTATGAAGTTCCTAGCTTTCCTAATCAACTTGTATTGTTTTTATACTAACACTTGTAGATGTTTTACACTATACTTCTGTGGTAACTGTTGGTAGATTCAATGGAATTACAACTTACATTAACGGTCAAAAATGCGACAAGGTTGAACAAGATTTACTTTGGTGAAAAGTGATAACAGCTATCATAAGATGATATCCATTATTACGACATGGTTGAGCATTGAATCATCTTAGTGAATAATAAAAATTGACCATTTATATCTATATGGCGTATCGCAAATATTCAAATTTCTAGATGTGTTGTTACATGTTCTGTTATGTCAGTTTATAGGCAAGATGTTGCTTGGTTAATCGAATGCGACACATATTATTTTGTGGTCAAACCCTAGCTTTCTAAAAGTGTGAGGGTTAAAGTTATAATGCACTAGCCTTATGCAAAGTGACCTAGCTTTTGAAATCATAATGCAGGTTTACTATATGCATGAATTAAATGTTAAAGTTATAGTGCCTACAAACTAAGGCTTGTGTTGACATTCTAATACGTGCTTGATATATAAATATATCGTATCTTTTGATTTTGCAATGTATAATGGCTATGTGAATTGATTTAGCATTGGAAACACGATATGCATATAACCTATGGTTCGAAGTGCAATGCACACACGCTATGCGAATTATAACATGATTTGAAACTTTATACGTGAATGTTATACCGTGATGTGATAATATCCTATAGTTTGAAACTATACAACGGGGTTGTATTATAGTGGTGATTTTATCCCGAGATCAAGCTATAAACAATAACTTCGATGCTGACATGAACTAAATGCCATTGCAGGCATACTCTGGCAGGCGATACGTAAGATCCGGCATTAAATGCAAACCCTGTGTAATGGTAGTGGTTTGTCTCGATGGCTCCGACGTGTATCTGGCTCCACATGATGTAGTTGTATAAATGGTGAGAACTTGTCGAGCTGTAAGCTCTGCCCTGGTGATATGGCACTCCAACTGGACTTGCTATTTAATGAAGTTATTAATGGTGGGTGATCGTATTCTCTGTCTTGGTATTGGCGTGGCTTGGCTGGCCAAATCTCGCCCGTTGATCTAACTACCTCGATCGTTGAGATCTAAACCCTAAGACAATATCGCATTATTGTTTGTTGTTTTCCTTAATGCATTCATTTGGAGTTTTTTTTGGGTTTGGGAAGAGGCCGACAAGCCACTGAATAGCAGGGCTCGACCCTGGGTGGTTTCTTGATGGCTCTGTAACTCCAATCTCTGTAAATTAATGGTGAAAACTTATTGTATAAGTTGCTCGGGTTCAAAAGGTGTATGGTAATGAAGCCCTGTGGATTTTGTCATGTGACAGATTAGGTTTTCAGTGAGTTATACTCCGAGTTTGATAAATGTTCAGTTGCATGATGCCCCTGTTGCGTCGGTTGGAAGAACTGGAAGCATGAAGCATTCCATCCGTCTGTTATTGTGAAGGTAAACTTGACTCATAACATTGTTTGTTAAATACAGTTTTGGTTTATCAAGTATTCGTTTGGAACTCGTTATAATTTCTGGTTGATTTGTGTGGTAGGTACTACCTTCATTATGGATTTTACAATGTTGGGGTTTGTTAGCAATGGATGGCACGCTACACTTTGGTAAGCCCCTGTGGCATAACCCTCCGTAGGTTCTCCTGGCAGCTTTTGGCCATCATTTGAAGTTGTAACAACTTTGTTTTCTAGAATTCGTGGTTCAAAAACAGTGTTGTTTTGTTTTACGCATGTGTTATGGATGCCTCTCAGCATATAGGGTCAATATAATAATTTTGTAGGTTACTGTAGAGTGTTTTAGATTCTGAGTTTGAACTAGGCAATGTACTTCTGTCCACGAGGGTTTCAAGCTCTGTCAAGTTTTCAATAAGAAGAAAAATTTACAAGTCTATGTTGTAGTAGTTGTTTTGTTTCATCATTTTTGGGGCTTGGCCCGTGAACATGACCTATGACTCGTCGATTTAAAAGTGGAAATGAACTTGTGTTTTAGCAGACCTCTGCGTTTGACTTTAATGTACTACGAAGTATGGTTTGTGAAACTAGGTTTTAGTACATCTGGTGCTATCGTTTTCTTTTATGGACTATGAAACTATGAAATGTAAAACAATGGAAAAAGGAAACCGTGTGATGTATAAGAATAATGAGAAGACTGATGTTGTTACTAAACATGGGGTAGATGTTTGTAATCTATGATATGGTTCCGGCCTGTATGTAGTCCGTCGATTTTGAAATGATGTTACCTTTCCCTTCTATAAGCTTTTCAAGGGTTAGGGTTTGACTCTGTTTAAAATGTATGGATATGAGTTTGCTCGTCGTTAAGACCTCGGCAATCCAAACTTGTTTTTGCTTCTGCTGTTTAGAGTTGTTCTATTGTTAATGAAATAATAGAACTTTCAAATAATAGTGAGGTTGTTCAACTAGCTCGAACTGTAGAAAAGAATGCAGTTGTGTGTTTTGTTTTATGGCAATAGAAACATGTGATTGAACATTAAGTTGATAACTGTGTAAAATAAAAAGATATTCTTTAATATCTCTGTTGCTATCGTTCAATGATAAATTCAATAGTTTTAAGGTTTGGCTTTGAAAATGAAATATGTAAACCCTAGGTTTGTAACATGAGACTTCTGTTATATGACAAGAAGATTTGTTTGCCATAACATAGAAAATAATTTATATAATTTTCAGAAAGGAAAATTATTTATTCCTAAACAACTGATATTTATAAAATGGAGAAAACATTACTGTATATTCTTAAAACAATTATCTATGCAGAATAATAAGGAAAAACACTGATACATGTATACATAGGAAATTAATAGTAAACAGTGACTTAAGAAAATACAATGTTTTATCTTCTCATTCACGTGACTATTTTGTCTATCATTCATCTATCCAACTTAATTTGTCTCTATACTAGAGTACGATGCAATTCGTATAGCATGGGGAAAAATGCAGAGAATATTTATTTCATTCATCAATTCTATTCATAATTTTAATTTGGTTCAGAAACTAAAAGTAGGGGTAATTAAACCAGAACACGTTTTGTAATTAAGAATGAAATACTTGCAATAAACAGATTTAACTACTAATAATAGATAAACAAATAGAACCTGTAAATGAAGATAGGGCCGACAAACACCCAAGGAGGCCTGTTCCTCCCAACCTATTCCAGAATAAGCAACTCAACTGCTGGCTTCTTGTGAACCCCCGAGCCTGATTACTGAACCACTAAGTAGAAGGAATCTGTGTAGAAGCAAGGCACTCAAAATGCATTCAGCACTCAGCATCAACCTCCTGAAATAACATGCATTCAGCACTCAGCATCAACCTCCTGAACTCAATAAGATTTTAGCAGACTCACAACATGATCAACAACATAGCATATCCCCTAAGGGAATTAAGAATGCTATCACTAAAGCCCCAGTACCAAGTTTTAGGATTTATGATGTTAGTAGCCTAATCTGGCATGGATTCTTGACTTTTATAATCACATATAAATATTTATTTCATTTCTAAAATACACGCAGTATATAGAAGATAAGGATTAATGGGATATTAAGAATAACATGATCTTGATTTCTTTTATGTTCAGATCACCTCCAGTGGGGTCTAACTCGATCGCTTAATGATCTGGCCTGGCTGCTGGTAAAATAAGACGACTACTTAATTCAAGAACGATTTGCATTCCAGGTAGTTTTCCCTCGATGCTAGAAGTAAGTGAAACCTTTGTTGAAAGTAAACCATAGATGAACCTTAGTGCGTATCGTATCATTCTTCACTCTAAATATTAGTTATGCTCAATCTTGTAGGGATCCGTTAATTTTTGTTTATGTCTCCATTTGGAGGAAAGGTGTGAAACGAATTTATAGCATGCTTGGTAATGTTGACTATTTACATAAATATTGGTATGAAATAATGAAAGAATAAAATATATTAATTAACATGACGGTTTAGGAGAAATCAAATTATGGTAAGGAAGTGTTTTTCCTTTCTGGAAGATTTTGGGTATTAAAGTAAAAAGATTAAAGTGTTAAGTAAATTTTTTTATTTTAAAAGAGATTAAAATATGATAAGTATGATGATGTTCTAGTTGGAAAATTTAAGGACCTTTTCAAATTCTCTTAAATAAAGTAAGGAGGACTTAGTATTGATCAAATTACTTTTAATTTCTAAGGTAAGTTTTGTTTAGTAAACTAATACATAGAGGAGTTGTTTATTTTCTTCTCTCAAAAGGATATTTATATATTTTGGGGAAAAGGGATTTATATGTATAATGTACTTTTTGTAGTATTAGGAAGGTTAGTATTTTATTTTTATTTTTCTAGGGGAATTGGCAACTGGAGATTGGACTACGTGTAAGCTCGGATGTGATTTGAACTCGTGACCTCTGTTTACAACATGTGACTTTATATCAAACTAATCGCGAATGAGCCACACTCATGCAAGCTCGGTTAGAAAAGTTAGTATTGTATAAACTAGCAAGTCATATTAATTAATAATATGGCTTGCTAGTTCACGACCTACTTTGGAGCAATCAAACTATTATTCTAATAAAATTTAAATATAAATACAAAAATACAATGTTAAAATCATTTATATTTTTTACATAATAATAATAATAATTAAATAATTATTATTATGGTTTAATAATAGCAACCATTAATATTAATCTTAAAATGGTTATAATAATAATCATATTAAATATTAAAGATAAATATTTTTATTATTATTATTATTATTATTATTATTTATATAATAAATTTTGAAAAAAAATATAAATAAAAATAAAATAATTATAATTATTTAATGTGATTAATAATATAAAAATTATAATAAGTATTAATGATTACTATGATTAAAGAATAATAATAAGTATTATTATAATTAATAATATAGAAATTAATGTGAAAAAAAATTAATAATAAAAAATTAATATTATTTAATAGTTAATGTTTAATATTTAATGCAACAATTATAATTAGTTTAATATGATTAATAATATATATATAATTGAAGATTAATATTAATAATATTAATGATAATATTATTAAAGCATAATAAAAAAATATTATTGTAAAATAATTAATATTAAAAAAATTAATGTTTTTGATTAAAAAAATCATATTATTTAATTGAAAATGTTTAATAATTAATAATTTATATTGAATGGATAATATTTAATGATTTAATATTTAACAAGGGAAAAAGCTGTGTGGAAACTTAGTCCCTGCCAAAGGGAGTGGGCCACACGCAACACGGCAGCTACGCAGAAGCAAAAGCATAAGGGAGAAGGCTAGAGCACATGGAAGAGAAGGGTGAATGTGTCAGAGGGTTGGAGCAGGTGTCAGGCTAGCAGGATCTTTGAGCAAAACCATCGCGCACTAAGCTGTAAGTCTTCGTCTAATCGGTAAGACAGCACCAGCCTCGCAACAATAAGTTAAGCTATACGAATTCAAGGTCTGTGAGGGAAGAGGCCGCTTCTTGAAACGAAATTCGCGTCTAATTCTGAAAATTCGTGATTGGAAGTTGCTGCTGCTACCACTTCTATACAACTCTCGTGTTCGTGCAGTAGCAGTACCGCGCGACGTGAAGGTGGAAAACATAATTCCTTACTCGTCTATTCAGAACACCGAATTTTGCCTTTCGAGTCTCCAAACCAATAGAAAACCTGGAAGCCAAACTTTTGACAAAGTTTTGTGTATTCAGACTCCAAAGGAATTGTCGTGCGCTGACTCTGTATTTGATGCCAAAATTCAAACAGCCCTGTCTAAACTTGATGATGATAACTACGATGAAGAACAGGCTGTTGCTGCTTCCTGTATTGCTGCGAATGTGACCCCTTCCTTCTTTTTAGCTTCTTCTGATTCGGAAGAATATTCGACTGATTTGTTTCTTACTATGGTAAGCGAAAATTGATATGTTTCTTACTATGGTAAGAGAAGATTTACAAGCGATTCTGGTGCTGTGTGGCCCTCAGTCCTTGCCAGTTCCTGTTATCAATTAAATGTTGAATTTGAAGAGAAATTTTGGTCATGGAGTGATTATGCTTATGCCAATGGTTCCAATGGCCTGTCGGAGCTTCTGTTTAGTATAACTGATCTGGCATGCCGAGAATTTACAGAATCATGCCGTGGTAATGAAGCATTTTCGGACAATTTGCAAGTAACGTTAGTTCAGGAAATTTATGTTTCAGTTAATAAATTCTCTTATCAACAGTACTAAAAAATGAGAATCATGAACTCGTAAAGCTTAAATCATTGATCATTAGTTCGCCGATAGGCGACTATAATGAACATTTCCCCCTATGCCCACCGTGCTCTTTTAATCCTTCATTAACTTTGGACAGTGGGGATGCAATCAAATAGCATATACTTTAAGAAAATTCGTCAATCACACAGATCCAATGACGGAGATTTCGTGAGGGTGGACATCCTACTGAAAGATCATTTGTTAATCGTGCATTTTTTTTCATTAATTATCCTCCTGCCACATATGGAGCTTTTCGAGCGATCCATCCCACCACATAAGGAACCTGAGCCACATTGCAAATGAACCGATCAAACTCTGTTGCCACGCGAGAGGGAGGAAAGATCAATCGATTCAAGGTAAAGGTTGCACCGTTCAAGCTAGAGATTTTACGAACTGGGAGCCCACCAGGTTCTGGGCTGTAATCCTATGGAGAGGGCAATGAGGTCCCGAAATGGTGAATGCGCTCCTGAAATGATGAATGCGTTGCGCAGCTAAAGCACGTCGAGCTTACAAAATTACTAGCTATCTACGAATCCTTCTCTATTATATGTATTTATTGCAAATGAATTGGAATCGTGATTCTTGGGCCATATTTTTATGTAGTGAAGATTCATGGCGCTTGAAAAATATTGACTTCAATTCCATCCAACAGAGCTCTCCAAAAATAATGGCTTTCAACTCACTGTGCAGATTAATGATCGGTAAAGTTAATCATATTAATGCAACAACGAAAAAGAATTCTTTGTGCTTTAGGCAAGTAACCTTCGAGAAACAACAATGCAGGCAAGTACTCTCAATTTCCAACCCTATCTCAACAATCGAATTCTTTGGGTGAAATATTGACATTGAATTAAATTTGGAGATTCCAGTATGGGGACCTTAAAGTATTTCATTTTGATGTTGTTCATTGATTTTCTTATGGAAATGAGAGGCGACGGAAACCTGAATCCAAGGAATCCATTGCAGTTCTTACTATTGAATTGGAGGGTTGAGGTAAAAAATCTCAATTTTTTTAACATAATCGGTATTATTCCATGTTTTTATGTTTATTGCATTAGTGGGTTGAGACTTAACTTGGTCTATAAGACTTATTTTCCCACAATTAAAAAAGTAATATAATCAAATATTTTATTAAAAAGATCCAGATTAAGCA
Source organism: Larix kaempferi (assembly GCA_027924585.1). NCBI lineage: Eukaryota > Viridiplantae > Streptophyta > Pinopsida > Pinales > Pinaceae > Larix > Larix kaempferi. Next base: position 6,143,548 of record BSBM01000343.1, read on the forward strand.
CTCAATATCCAGTGGTTAGAAACATTTCATTGTTTCATTGGTTAGAAACATTTCATTGTTTCATTGTTGGAAAGAAACTCTGCAAAAGTGAGCTTATCACCTTAGTTGTTTCACGTCAACTTGCATTGCATTTTTTTTTTATTTGTACATGATTAACCTCAACTTGCACTGCACTTTTATTTTGTTTGGAGAATGACACCCAGTAAGTTGTAGTCCAATTTATTTTTAATCAAAATCTTAGCAAACTATAATGTGAAGCTACCATTAGGGTTTAACTTTTATTTTTGACAAAGGCCCAAGACTCAGCCTCTGTAGTGGCATACAATTAAAGTTACATGATGAAATCTTGAACGAAATCCAACTGTAACATTTCTTGAATGCACTGTCTATATTTAACCTTTTAAAACGCATTTTTTAACATTACTTTTGTTGCCTTTACAACAATATCTAGATGTTGTATATTTATGAAGATTATATCCGACCCATAAAATTATTTCTCCTTCACTCCATAGGGTGGAAGTAGAGATGGGAGAAGGAAATCATATAAGGAACATGTGGTTGCTGGAACATTTTATCCACTTATTTATTGTCGAATGTTTCAGTCCTTATCAGTTTAATTGACAATTAGACAAGCTGAGAAAAGATGTTGCTAGAAATTTTTTCTATCAATAGAAAGCTTCAGAATTAGCATTGTAGATTGAATAATTTAATTGGGGTTCTCTTTATGTGATGACAAGTGGAATAATTTCTAAGGTTGATAAAAGGTAATTAATAAAATGTGAGCCTTAAAATCCAAGGAGATATAAGCCCAATGAAATTTGTGATTTAAGTATGATATTAATTTATCATTTCTTTGTACTGATTCTCATTATAAAATCAACTAATTTGTTGCAAACTTGCATGATACACTCCTCAACCACTACCACTTGCATGATCCCATTACATGTTATATTGTAATATTTACAATTAGATTATTATTGTGTTATTATATCCACTAAAAGTCATTGTTATTACTTGGATTTTACAAATATTATGCAATTCAAAAAAATGTACAGTGATCCCTATCGACGTTTTCATCCACTATTATGTGGATGTGCTAGTATTTATTTTCATTTACTGCAGAGACAATTTCTGTTTTTTAGCAGAACAAGTGCAAGGTATTATCCATGCTAATACGACGTACGAGTTTGCACCAGGTTAGTATTACTATTTACTAAGCAATGGTGAATTGAGCTCCTAGGCTCGTAAAGTAAAAGCTCAGTATTAAAACAGCCTTATTCCTGTTATGCTAGCTCTTTTCACTTATACTCAAGTGTAAATTACGCTAGTTCTATTATCTTCCAGCGCAGAAAATGTATGTTACGTGTATCTTTTGGTCAGCGATACAGGTGTAAAGCCAAAGTGAAAGGTTTTCAATGTATCATTTATGAATGGTACATTATAAGTGCAACAAACCAACCAAAGGAGGATAGAAACAAAGTATCACTCTGAATTGAATTGAATTGAGTAGAATCAATTGCATTTGCCAGCCGATTTGTGTGTGTAGCAATCCATGGCGGCCTTCAACAGTATCCACAGGGAACAGGCAATAATGCCTATTGCCATCCTCATTTCATGTATTATTTTGGCATTCATGGAGAGTGGATCTCATGCCTATGAGTTCAGAGTTGGAGGTACAAATGGCTAGGTAGTACCGGACAATACAAACACAGAAAACTATAACCAATGGGCAGGACGAAATAGGTTTTAGGTTGGCAATTCTCTCGATAAGATTTCTAATCTACCTTAACAGAAGCCTTAATAAGATTTCATGGATTCACTAATTGGTTTTGGTTTCTTGGTTGTTTTGGTATTGGTGTTCGTGTACAATTCAAGTGAGGATTTTGTGCTTCAAGTAACTGGTGGAGACTACCTAAGCTGCAGCACCTCATAGCCCATTGCTTCATTCAAAGACCGGAACACAGCCTTCGAGCTCTCCCACTCAGGCTCATTTTTCTTCATTAGCGATGCTAGGAGTCACTACCAGAAATCCCAAAAGCTTCATGTGATTGTTCTCGCAATTAGAGGGGGATCATCATTAGCCCCAGGGTCTCCTTATAATGTTGTCGCATATCCCGTTCCTGCCCCTACTGCATTAATTACAATGGGCTTGGCTCCTTCTTCCTCTCCCAGTATGTCCATTAAAGATGCTCCTCCAACTAGTACTATTGCGCCTGTCCCTCCTACCCTGCAATCCGCAGGTTTTGTGTGTTTATTCTCTAGACTTGGATTTCAATTTTTAGGTCCCATTGGTTTGGATCATATTAAATATTAAATATTCCCCATGAGGCCATAGCCCTTGACTGTGAAGTAAACGTTTAGTGTGAGTTCGATGCCACGACTATAATGGAAACTCATATGAGATTGTTTAGAATATAGCCACACCAATTTGATAACATGCTATGTTTGCCCATCATTTTATACGGTATCATATATAAAAATATATTTTGCAAATAAATGTATTGTTTCAGAAATTTCTCAAATAGAGGACAGAGGATGTCATTTTATACGGTATTATAAATAAAAATGTATTGTTTCAGAAATCAATTAGAGGACAGAGGACGTCAGGAAATGCTGAGGTGTAAAATTGTTGAATTTTTAATTTTTAAATTATTTTAATTTTATTTTAATTTCTGAAAATTAAATTCCCTCCTCCAGGGATTTATGTCTTTTCTCAAGTCTCCTTCGCCAATGAAAAAAAGCAGAATTTCATTTTTCAAAAAATAAATAAATATTTTTAATTTTCAAGAAAATCAAATTAATACATTTTTTTCTGAAAACATTATGCAAACATTATAAAACAGCATTAATATTTCAGAACTAATGCTAAGTCAAGGAGCATTGACTTTCCAATGGAAAGTATATCCCTGCCTTGGCACGGACTAATAAATGGTAGAAATTAAATATATAAATATTTTTATACCATAAATGTGATAATTATTTTTAATGTTAATACTATGGAGGGTGGCTATTTTCTTTAATAACTATGTCATATTGTAAACATTATAAAGCGTTAGGTTTCAATATGACATATTTTAATATTATTAAAAATTAATTCAAACATCTTATGGTTGACCATAGTTTACTTTGGTTAGCCATGTTTGACTATAGTCAACCATGGTTGACCAGGCTTCACTATGGTTGACCATGCTTAACTATGGTTGACCATGGTTGAATTTGGTTGACCATGCTTAACTATGGTTGACCATGGTAAACCATCGTTAAGCATGGTTGACCATGAGTAACTATGGTTGAATGTGGTTTACTATAGTTGATTATGGTTCACCATAGTTGATTATGGTTCACCATAGTTGATTATTGTTGTCTATGGTTGATTATGGTTGACCATAGCTGACTATGGTTAACCATGGTTGATTATGATCGATTATTGTTGAACATTGTTAATTATGGTTTGTTGATTAAGGTTGGTTGACCATGCTTGACTATGGTTGACCATGGTTGACTATGCTTGAACATGGTTGAATATGCTTGACTATGCTTGACCTTGGTTGACCATGGTTGAATTTGGTCGACCATGGTTGACTATGGTCGACCATGGTTGATCATGGTTGGCCATGGTTGACTATGCTTGACTATGCTTGACCCTAGTTCACCATGGCTGACTTTGGTTTGGTCAACCATGGTTAACTATGGTCAACCATGGTTGATTATGGTTGACCATGGTTTAATATGGTTAGTAGATTAAGGTTTGTTGACCATGGTAAACTATGGTTGACCATGGTAGACGATGGTTGACCATGCTTGACTATGTTTAACCATGGTTAACTATGCTTGACCATGGTTGAGTTTGGATGTTCATGGTGATGATAGTTGACCATACTTGACTATGGTTAACTATGGTTGACTTTTCAGGTTGACTGTCATTAACATTTTTTTACAATGGTTGGATTTAGTTGACCATATTTGACTATGTTTGACCATCCTTGACTATGGTTGACTATGGTAGACTTTTGATATCCATGGTTGACTATGGTTGACCATGGTTGATTTTCGATCAATGTGGTTAACTTTTGTTCACCATGCTTGACTATGGTTGAATTTGGTTGACAATGGTTCATTATGGTTTACCATGATTGACTTTGGTTAACCATTGTTGACAATGGATGACTTTTTTAACAATGATTGATATTGGTTGACCATTATTGACTTTAGTCGATCATGGTTGACCATGCTTGACTATGGTTCACCATGTTTGACTATGGTTCACCATGCTTGACTTTGGTTGACCATAGTTGACTATAGTTGACCATGGTTGAATTCGGATGTTCATGGTTGATAATGGTCGACCATGGTTGACTATGGTTAACCATGATTGAGTTTCGATGTTCATGGTTGACTATAATTGACCTTGGTAGACTTTGGTTAACCATGGTTGACTATTGTAGACCATGTGTGCTTTGTTTGATCATGGTTGAGTTTGGATGTTCATGGTTAACGATGGTTGAATATGGTTGGCCATGGTTGAATACGGTTGACCATGGTTGACTATAGTTGACCGTGGTTGACTTTGGTTTACCATGTTTGACTATAGTCAACCACAATTGACCATGCTTGACTATGGTTGAGCATGGATGACTATGGTTAACCATGATTGACTATGGTTGATCATGGTTGACTTTAGATGTTCATGGTTGATGATGGCTAATGATGGTTGACTGTGGTTGACTTTGGATGTTCATGGTTGAAGATGGTTGTTCATGGTTAACAATGGTTAAGTATGGTTGACCCTAATTGGTTGATCATGATTAAGTGTGGTTGATTGTGGTTGACTATGGTTTATTATAGTTGGCCATGGTTTACTTTGGTTGACTTTGGTTGACCATGGTTGAATTTGGTTGACCATTGTTGATTTTTTTATAATGGTTGGCTTTGGTTTACCATGGTTGACTTTAGTTGACCATGGTTGACCATGCTTGACTTTGGATATTCATGGTTAACTATGGTTGACTATGGTTTACTATAGTTGGCTTTGGTTGACCTTGGTTGACCATGGTTAACTTTGGTTAACCTTGGTTTATTATGGTTGAAAATGGTTGACCATAGTTGAATATAGTTGACCGTGGTTGACTTTGGCTGACCATGTTTTACTATAGTTAACCATTGTTGATGATGCTGACTATGGTTGAGCATGGTTGACTTTTGTTCACTATGGTTAAGTATGGTTGACCATGATTGACTTTGGATGTTCATAGTGATGATGGTTAACCATAGTTAATAGTGGTTAACCATGATTGATTGCGGTTGACTATGGTTGACCATGGTTGACTCTGGATGTTCATGGTTGACGATGGTTATTCATTGTTAAGCATGGTTGACTCTAATTGCTTAACTGTGGTTACCTATAGTTGATTATGATTGACTATGGTTATTTATAGTTTACTATAATTGATTATGTTTGATTATGGTCGACTATGGTTGATTATGGTTGATTATAGTCAAACATGGTCACCAAAAGTCAACCATGGTCAACTATAGTCAACGATGCTCAACCATCGTTGATGATTATGGTTAATTGTGGTTGACTATAACTAACCATGGCTGACTTTGGTTGACCATTTTTAATTATAGTCAACCACAATTGACCATGATTGATTATGGTTGACCATGATTGACTATGGTTAACCATGGTTGAATTTAGATGTTCATGGTTGATGATGGTTAACAATGGTTTACTACGATTAACTTTGGATGTCCATGGTTGAAGATGGTTAAGCATGGTTGAACCTAATTGGTTGGCTATGATTAAATATGGTTGATTGTGGTTTATTGTAATGTCCCCATTCAAATAACTTCATAGTAAGACAACCCCATCAATCCTACTAGTTTCCTAGGTTGGATGGGCACATGTGGAATGGTAATAAGGAAGCTAATAAATGATGTTTAGACATTAGAAGGGTTCAAGTATTTAATAAATATAGTGAATAAAGAAATTCAAGAGAAATCATAGGTGGCAAATGGTTTTGGAGACATATGGAGGATGTGGGACCCACACTAGCTTGATTTTTCATAATACATGGTATCTCTCTCTTGCAAATTCGAATTAATGGGAAGATGAACACTCTTGGGTGAGTTGGTAATTCATAACACATGTCATTGAGAATCTTAGGTCGAATTGGGAAGGATTGGTAACCTCCATGGAAGATAAAGAGTCAAATTGGGAGTTTGTGGACACTTGGGCTAAATTCCCTAGCCCCTATGACACCAATGATGGAGCATCTATGACAACTATGACAAATTGCAGACTTGACCTCTAAAATCTAACCAATATGACATGTCAGCCCCAAAAATAGGCTCAAGGAAGGCGCTCATGGGAGTTGGAGAAGCCAAAGAGACTCAAAATCGAATTTGGGAGAAGATAGAAGGTTGGAACTAGGAGACAAGTGGCAAATGTGGAATATTTCCTAAATAGAAATCTATTGAATCTATTGAGAGGATTTCGACCCTTAGAAGGCTAATTTTGGTTATAAAATGTAGAAATCAAGTAGGAGAATGGCTTTTGATGATTTGAGAAAAATTGCATTTGTGAAGAGAGAGCTAATGGATGACTAGTTTCTTGCCTTAGCTAATTTCGAGGGTGAAAGATTCCCATCCAAGTTGGTGTTTGGAGAGGCCACTCAGGTCTTTCATGGTGATTTAATGGAGTTTGTATTTGCAGGTAGCAGCTATAGGAATTTTCATGGTTTGGTTTAGTGCAGCACTTCTTCTCCACCATTTCCAGTTTTGAAGGCATATTCATGCTCCTTGAGGGATTGCGCTTTGGGTGAGCTCTTGTACTCATTAGTAGAGCTTCATATGATATTTCTCTTATTGTAATAGCTTCATATCCTCTGTTCTTCATATTCAGAAAGTATCAGGTCAAAATACCCACTGATTGTATGCAAAAATATTGATTAATGAGCAAACAATGTCCATTTCCCCAATGCATTGATGTATGACACTGTAATGTTGATTATTTTGAATGGATGGATGATTATATGATATATTTGTGATCAATATACTGCCATTGATGTCTTCTAGAAGTTTCATGTACTGTACTTGAGCATTTGAATCATTTTTACTCAGTTTAGTTGTATTGGGAGGTGAAATAGTGCCATTTCCCCAAGGGTCGAATTGGGGATTTTTGCAGTTGAATGGGAGAGGCTGAGAACAGTTGTAATAATTCATTAATGGTGCATTTGAGACCTTAATAACATATTTAACATATTACATACCTCTGTTCAGAAATTCGAGGGAGTTTAGAGGCATTTGGGAGGCCATTTTCAGTGTTACCCCCGGGGGATTTGATACACAAATTACTAGTCAAAATTGCATATATTGGTCAGAGTATAAATCAAGTTTTCTGAAGTCTTTAGAGGACCATAAAACATCCATGAACCTAATATTCAAGTCTAAATATCATTCATACACTCATACATAATATTTGGGAGCATTTGGGTTGATTTGGAGGTCAAAACAGTAAAACTAGTCAAAGGTCGAAATTGGAAAAAGAAATGGAAAATTGGGCATTTTAATAAATTTTGAAAAAGGGTCATTACATTTACTATGGTTGATTATAGTTAGCCATTGTTTACTTTGGTTGACTATGGTTGACCATGGTTGACTAGGGTTGACTTTGGTAGACCATAATTTACTTTTTTAAAATGGTTGACCATGGTTGACTTTATTTGATAGTGGTTGACCATATTTGACTATGATTGACCATGCTTGACTTTGGTTTACCATAGCTGAGTTTGGATATTCATGGTTGACCATGGTTTACTATAGTTGGCTCTGGTTTACCATGATTGACTTTGGTTGACCTTGGTTTACTATGGTTGAAAATGGTTGATCATCGTTGACCATGGTTGACTTTGGTTGACCATGTTTGACTATAGTCAACCATTGTTGATGATGCCTGACTATGGTTGAGCATGGTTGACTTTGGTTGACTATGGTTGAGTATGGTTGACCATGATTGACTTAAGATGTTCATGGTTGATGATGGTTAACCATGGTTAACTATGGTTGACCATGATTGATCGCGATTGACTATGGTTGACCATGGATGACTTTGGATGTTCATGGTTGATGATGGTTGTTCATGGTTGACCCTAATTACTTAACTGTGGTTGACTATAGTTAATTATGGTTTACTATAGTTGATTATGCTTGATTATGGTTGAGCATGGTTGATTATGGTTTACTATAGTTGATTATGCTTGACTATGGTTGATTATGGTTGAGCATGGTTGATTATGGTTAACCATGGTTGACTATGGTTAACCATGGTTAGCAATGGTTGATTATGGTTGACCATGGTTTACTAAGGTTGAGTATGATTGATTTTGGTTGAATATGGTTAATTATGGTTGGTTTACCATGGTAGACTCATGGGTTGACTTTGGTAGACCATAGTTGACTATGCTTGACCATGGTTGAATTTGGATGTTCATGTTTGATGATGGTTGACCAGGGTTGAATATGGTCGACCATGATTAACTATGGTTGACCATCCCTTAATATGGTTTATCATGGTTGAATTTGGTTGACCATAGTAGACTTTGCTTGAGCATGGTTGACTTTAGTTGACCATGGTCGACCATATTTTTGTATGGTTGACCATGCTTAACTATGGTTCACCATGGATGACTTTAGTTGATTGTGGTTGACTTTGGTTTACCATGGTTGATTATGGTCAACTAGTTGACCCTACTTGGTTGAATATAGTCCACCATGGTTGACTATGATTGACAATAGTTGCTTGATCATGGTTGACTATTTATAACAATGGTTATTCATGGTTAACCAAGGTTATTCATTATTAACTATGTTATTCATGGTCCTCCATGATTATTTATAATTGACCATGATTGACTATGGTTGAATATAAATGGTTATTTATTGTTGAATTTGGTCGACCATGGTTGTTCATGATTGACCATGGTTGATTATGGTTGACGATGGTTGACTATGTTTGTTAATGTTGACCATAGTGATTCATGGTTAACCATAGTTATGACACATGGTTGACCATGGTTATTGTAGTGCAGTGTTACTCTATGGTTGTGACACTTGCAACATTCCCCAATTGATTTTAAGTACAATTTACAAGAATTATTTTATTGATAAATGTAAAGTTATATCATTTAAAAAAAAATGTATTATAACTTTAAGTTTAATTTCTATAAAAATTAATAAAAGGAATTTTATGTTTGAGGTTGATATTAACGTTTTATAATATTCATGTTCATACTAATGTTAATATTAATGATAATAATAATGTTATTGTTATGTTGTAAAACAAAAAATGTTATGAGATGTTATTGATGTTTGAAAAAAAATATAAATATTCAGAGAGATTTTAATGCATGCTTTGAGATGTTCTTCTGATTGCTTGAAAAAAATATGAAAGTTTAGAGATATTTTTATGTTATGCTAGATTCAACAGATGGTATCAACATAGATATGAATACTTAATCATAATAATAAAAAATTAAATCAGTAATAGCAAAATAAGAAAGTGATAAAAAAGCATAGTATGAAAACATGGATGGTTCAAAACCCTTAATGGGGTTTTTTGTTTTTAAGGCACATGATCGATTAATAATCAATTAAAATAGATCCATCATGCTTTGTATGCACACACATTACCTTATAAGCCCTACACTGTACTGTACAAATTAAATCCAAATCAAAGAGATCGAATCTCAGTTCTTTCAATTGAATCTCGATTGTGCAGCTATCAATCTGTGAGGAACCTGCAACAATTAGTAGATAAAATGCAAAATATATGAGATCATAGAATATTTTATTGATCGCGGGCCACTTCGAGGGGGAAATCTCCTTTGAGCAAGCTCAATACAAATAACTTCACGGTGCCTTCATTGGCATCAACACAAACTTATATACTAGTCTATGCGGCAATACTATGGGTCTTAACCATGGGACATATAATACTATGGGACGACTTACAAAGCATATGCGTCCAATACTATGGATCAATACTATGGGATAATACAAACTATGGATCAAAAAATACTACGGGACGTCTTACAAAGCATATGCATCCAACAGCAATATACTAACAAAGTAAAGACATGGTGTTAGCACCTATATATTTTTTGCTCTTTTATAGCATAAAAACCTGTACCTAAAAGATGGAAGATCGGACAACTACCTGAGAAAAAGGCTTGAAGTGATCTACATCGGTAATGACCAGGTGATAAGGCAGGAGGCAGAACGGTCTAGAAGGGGTCCAATGTAATAAAGGGATAATGTCAAGGGCTAAGTATTAATAGGCGAAAAGAATGACTTAAGACAAACGGAGAAATACCCTTAAACCTATAGTCCTTGGGCAAATTTATGAAAGATTAAATGTCGCACAGATCGGCACCGTTGATCAAGAGCGGGAGTAAGATATACGGTTTTAAATGGACCGTCGCATTGCCAAGTCGCGAGGAAGAAAGGGAATATGAGAATCCGATGGGCTGGAGCCCACCGGACAGGTGTCGGCTTAGGAGCGCGTTGCAAAGAGGAAAGAGCAGTGAACGATGCCCGCTTAGATACATGCAATGGCGGGGACATATACAAAGATCTACGACAGAGATGCTCTTTTCGAGATCCGAGGGTTCGGATTTATTTACCGAAAAAAGGGCCTAACTCTCTGACAGATCTACGGTTCGGGTGGAAAAAAGAGCCAGATCAATGGCTGGGGGGAGTCTGAAACGCACATGGTATAACAGGGGAGACCCCACCAGCATACGAAAAATCTAAAGGCTAAGTCGAGTATGAGGAATCACCATAGATACACGTCTGAGAAGAAATGGACGGTCCTCGTACATCGTCGCACCAAGAAGTAGCACGATGAATAGCGGCAGGGTAGATGCGATGGACTGGGTCCCGCCGGAAAAGTGTCAACTCCATAGCTTGTCGCATAGAGAAAGGGTGATATAGGAGAAGATTTTTGGGTGCATGCGATGCTACCCCTTAGATGCATTCAAATGAGATCAACGGCCCAGATGAAGACTAGTGGAGATGATCCGACGGTGGAAACAGATAGGTTGTCAAATCAGTGGGTAAAAGGAAACTCATATCCGATGACGGAAAATGAGCACATGAGAATTCAACGGTTGAGATCAAAGGACAGCAGGCCAAAGAGGGTGGAAGTTATGGAAACTCGGTTATATATATAAGAACACCCGTGAGGGTTGACATTTGTTTCGGAAGCCTGTCAAAGTCAGGGAGCCTCTCGGCTTGTGGCAAATGACGAAGGTGACAGAACCTTCGATAGGGTGTGTGCAAGGCTTCCAAAGTGACAGGTAGGGTCTGTAACCGCCATTCTCTAAAGAAAATCTAATTCTTTTACAGTCATAAGATGGGGGAAGAAGAAGCGTCTACCAGTTCTAGGGTTAAAGTTGCCCTGGAAGATAGGGACGCAGATGTATTCGACACATGTATTCGGCTCCCAGTTCTGGAAATTAAGAGGAGATTGAAAGCCTTACATGAACAGGGACTGGATATCCATGGAGTCTTTAGGTTGTTGTTCATTTTCTATTGCCTTAACTAGGTGTTCTCTTTTCCTGAGTTTGTAGCGTGGTGTTCTTCTAATTACTGACAACCTCAAAGAGTAATTATGCATGCCCGTAGGTCTAGAGTTGTCTGTAATATAGATGTGTCAGCCATTAGGGATTCATTTTTCGTTCCAGAGTCTCAATACCAAGAATCGAAGGGTTTTTCTGAAGAGTCGGTGGTTTCATTGTACCGCCAAATCAGCCCTGAAAGCCGCCAAGCCTTCTTAGCCACATGCCTGAAACCCGACTCCAAAATCTCTGAAGAACCCTACCCCCTAAATTTCAGCCTTTTTGATGACAATTCCCAGTTGGTTCTTTCTTTGTTAGCTCAGTTCCTAGGGTTGGATACTGATTGGTGGGTGACTGAAATCCAATTAGGTTTACTCTTTAGGATTAGCATCAGTTTGGCCAGGTCGAAAAGCGAGCTTATCCCACCCCTGAGGTTTGATGAATTTTTGGCGGAAAAGATACATGTACAGTTAAGCAATTTCCCCAGTACTAGGTTTTTTAGATATCAGACGTAGTTGATGAAAATGATTATGTATAGCAGCGCCGAAAGCCCACATTTCTCCTCACTGCTTGAGACCAATGTTCCGGTAGACAATGTTTTCAATTATTTGAACTATGTTTTTCCCCCTATTTATAAAATCATTTTTGGGGAACAATTGCCTAGAGTGCTACCTAAAATGAAAACAATGATGCAGTTGAAGGACGAACTGGCTGTCAGTGACTGGTTTTTGTTAAAAGAAGCTACAGTTATTAGGTTGTACGATTTTGTGCAGGAGCCTTATGTTCTACCCACTTTTCTGACATTGCGGATCTTTGCTCTTAAATTTATCAAACAGAAATTGGCCCTGGAAGAGATGCAATTCCTGAAACATAAGAAAAGCACAGATGTGAAATGTCCTTGGAAGGTAGGGCCTTTCATTGTGAAGAATAAAGAAGCTTTGTCAGAGGTGGAAGATTTATTGAATTCGCTAGGGTTCAAAAAAGATGTGGCCATCAAATATGACCCCTTGCATATAATTTCCAAGAGAATGAAAGAATGTAACCTCAGTGCTTTTGAGCATACAGAACCAGAAGGGGTGTTGAAGGGGAAAAACTTGTTGTGTTGGGAACCCGAGGAGGAGGATGCAGTGGAGACACAGGGAGGAGCTCTCATGATTTCAAATTTAATAATGGATTTAGATCGAGTGTTGGACACCATGGAGGTGGGCCGAAAAAGAGACTTAGAAGAAGTCATGGATATGGATACTGAAGAAGGTAATATAGAGAAGCGGCCTAAATTAGAAGTACAGGATGAGTTAGTTGTTGCGGCTATTCAAGCCGAGTCAATTGCTTCCCCAACTAAAGAGGATTTGGTTGTTGCAGTAGCTCAAGAAAGATTTACTATCCAAATGGATAGTGGAGGGGCAAATCATGAGGAGTCTTCGGCTCTTGAGATCCAGGTTGTAGAATACAAGTTTCAAGATGTTCAAGAGAGAGATGTCGGTAATAATTTTTGGTCCAAGGCCGACCTCTGTGAACAATACGATCAAAACAAGCAAGCCTCCGCCCAGAGGCTGTTTGATTCAATGCCTATAGACAGAGGTTCGTCTAAGACTTCCTTGATGACTAGCAGAAGTATAAATGATAACATCTTAAACTTAGCAGTATTGACGGAGGATGGAGTGACCGAGACAAGGATCAATTGGCAAAGGATACCAGTACCAGATAAAATCCAGTTTCACAAGCAAGTTAGTGATCTTGTATATGATGATTTTGTGAAAGCAGCATTGAAAAGCGACAACTTGCTGGTTACCGTGAAAAAGTTAGAAAACCAATTAAAGCAGGAGAAAAGTGAAAACCGAGCTCTTCAAAATCAGGTCAGAAAGGTACAATCTGACATAGTTATAAGTGATGGTGGTGGTAAAAGCATGAACAAGTTGTTGGCAGAGAAAGACAAGCTTATTCTTAAACTACAGAAGAAGGAAAGGGTTCCAAATATCCGGTTAATCGAACCTCCCTAAGAGACAGACTTCAAAACACAAAAAAAAGACTTGAATAAGGAAATAAGTGAATGCAAAGCAGAATTACTGAAGTTTGCAGAGAAGGAAGATAGCTGGAAAAAAGAGAGAATAAGCTTAGAAAAGCAGCTTGATGATTTGAAAACTAACTTGTCCAATTTGGACATGCGGCCTACCAATTCGAACCAAACTGGGGAAAGCAATGGTACCGACAATCTTGTGCAGGCTATGTCTCATGTTAGCTTGAAAGATGTGGAAATAAAGGAGCTGAGAGAAGAAGCTCAAAGGTTGGAAGAAGAGAGTAGTAAAAAGGAAGAAGATCTGAAGGTCCTCCAAAAGAAGCACAAAGAATTAATTGACATCAATAAAAAGCTTACTCATCAGATTACCGAGCAGGCAGCTTTACAAGGGTGCAGACATTTGGTATGGGACCGGATCACTAAAGAAGCTGAGAAATTTAGACCCTATTTAGAGTTCATGAGAGTAAAAGAGAAGACCATTAGTGACGCTCTAGAAGGTTGTGAAGTTGCAAAGGAGACCCTAATCCAAACGCCTAAAGGAACGGCACTAAGTGCTATCACTTTCCTAAATGATCTATCCGAAGAAGAAAGGATTAAGATGAATATTGGGAACTGGATCACAACACTTGAAATGGCACGAAGAGTCCTGGGGAAATATGCACAGATCGAGAGTGTGGAATCTAAAGTCGAAGAAATGAAGGGACAAGTGGCAGAATTCAAAGGGCTGTTTGATAAGCTGGTTTAAATGGGGTTACCTTCATTCTGGAAGGGTGATCGGGAGCTAATCTCCCATAATGCTTATAAAAACCTACTGTGGGCAATAAGGATGGACCATACAAAGTTCAAACATCTGAACCAACTGCTTATAGGCAAGGCTCTGATGGAGTTGGTCGAAGAGGACTTTGAAATCTTGAATAAGTTGATCGCCATTGGCGAAAGGCTTCCCCCATTTTCCTATGCAGAGCATATCGAGATACGAGTGATGGTAAAGGAAATGGTGGACTATGACTTCCCACCTGCAGACCAATGGGCTAATGTAGAAAAGTATAGCAGATCGCTATACTATCTCCATCTTCCACAGTGATATTTGACTTTTTTATAGTTGTTGAGGCTTGCTGTGAATCTGGGACTTCTAAGAAACTTTCCTATTATTTGAGAAATTTGTAATATTTTTTGAGGCAGCTATATAAATAGCCAGTTGGAACTATTATTTGACTATCTTTACTTTTTTACTTGAAGTAAATGTTACTTAGTAATAATACCGATGGATTGTAAGAAAACAGTTAGGCCGGTTCTACCTATCTCTGTTTTGTAGTGACAGTGGCAAATAAACCTAAATGAGGTGTCACTCCGATATAACTGTTTTTGGTTTAGATGAGTCAAGCAAAAGGAATCCCAGCATCTATATATGCGATGTAATAGAATGATAAAGGGTTGAAAAAAATTTATGGGATATTTTTGTGTATTGTTCTGTAAGACATTTTGAGCTATATTTTGAATAAAGATTTGCAGAGCTGAGCCAATGGTTTCAGGGATTCTTGTGTAACTGGTCTTGTAGTCTATTTCTCTCTTTTTCCTATGTGAATTGTATATCTGTCATTGTTAATTTCCAGTCTGTAACATTCTTTCATACTTGGTGCAGTGATAGCTAAGTAGAATTCATAGAAATTATGCTCTATTTATCTTTTTCCAAGTATTCCACCATTACTTCTCTGCTAAAATTGATGTAGGATTCATCATTGTATGCCTTATGTCAATGGATTGTTTCTTTCTCTTCTGTTCCACCAATTAAAATCACTTTGACTACGAGCTGTTTGCTATCTCGCCCCTATGTTAATGCATTTGTGAAGCATTTGTAAATGAATTTTAAGAGTTTGTTTGAATGTGACTCCATTGCCCAAATAGAGATTCATATGTTTGAGCCAAGCTACGTTTAAACCATTTTTGTTTCCCACAGAAATCTGATCTTTTGTATTGTTGCGATTGAATATCTTGAATGATGAATGCTGGTGCATGTTTTCATTGTTGACACCTTTGATTATTCTAGTCTTTCATAGATTTGTAGAGAGAGCCCTCTCAAACTAAGCTGGGTCAATAGCTTAAGTCTAAAGATTGGTTAGTGGTTACCCCAGTTTTCCCTCTCCCACAACCTAGGGGGTCATTTTGGGTGTTAACAAATTGGCACCGTTGTCGGGGACGTGATTGTTTTATTATCCCTGGAAGAACGACAAAGAATTCTGAAGATTCGACGAAAAGAGAGATCCCTATGGGCGAATAGAGGTTTCCAAATTTCTAGAGGGTTGTGCAATTTTTCCCTGGCGACTCCAATCGTAAAGATCCACATTCAAGAAAGACTCCACTAGGGAAGATCGACGTGTTAAGTTCATTTTTGAAGAGATCTCAAGACAGGCATCCTAGCCTCAAGAAGGAGCCATACAAGAGGTAATCATGTTTCCAAAATTTTGTTAAGTGTGGAAAATACAGAAATAATACTTAGACATAAGACCGGAAAGGACAAGGCTAATATTTCCAACCTTAAAAGAATTGGGTCTAAAGAAGAGTTACCTATTTTACAAGAATTGGATATAGAGATAGATATTGAGAAACCTTTGGCAAGATCAAGATCTGAATCTTATCTAAATCTGGGTGAAGAAGGTCTGAATGCCCCTGAATCCTATTTGTTAGATCCTATCTGGCTTCAGTTACAAAATATTATCAAAGCAGAAAGAGCTACAGCTGGTTCTCAGATCCCTCAACCCAATACCACAATTCCTGCAGGTAATTCTACCCTAAACATTCATCCCCAAACTCAGAATCCACCTAGACCCATGGCCGCTAGATTCGCACCATTGGCCCTACCAGCCGCTTTGCATGACCTCCCTCAGAACTACACCTAGAGAATTCTCTCTTATGATGGAGAAGGGGGTTTTTCTGACAAGCAACATGTAGACAGATTTGAAGATTTCATTGATCTGGAGGAAGTAGACCATGATGATGCTAAGATGAGGTTATTTGCTCAAAGTCTGTTTGGAGAACCCAAGAAATGGTTCAGACAGTTGCTGAATGCTTCTATAAATGATTTTGCAGCCTTTAAGACCCTATTCTTAGAGAGACGGGAAACAATAGGGAGCCCCGCCCTAGTCTTGTCCCAGTATAACCACCTGAAGAAAGGAGGTTTTGAATCAGTTCATGAGTTTTCTGCCAGGTTTATGAAAGCCTATAATTCTATTCCAGATGACCTAAAACCCTCAGTAGGCACTGCAAAACTCCACTACGCAGATGCCTTTGATGGAGATTTCTCATGCATGTTAAGAGAGAGGAAATCTGCCACCCTGCCTGCTATGCTGAAAGATGAAGTAGAGGTGGAAGCCAACATGATGGCTTCGGGGAAAATGAAGGGGAAAACAGAAGTAAATAAAAAGAAGCAAGAAAACCAAACCCCTGCCTCCTCATCCTCTAGTGATGCCAAGTTTGATACTATGATGAAAACCATGGAAAAGTTGATGGATAGGTTAGCCATGGAAAATAAACCTCCTGCTAGGGAACAGCTTGAAAATCAGATAAGAAATATTAACTTTAGAAGGTCACCCCCTCAAAGAAATCCAAGAAATCGGGGAGACCACTAGATGAGGCCTCCTTTCCCTGAAAATTTGGTGGATGAGGAAGGATCTGAAGAGCCTGTTGGAGACCAAATCCATCTCTTTGACACTCTAGACCATGAACTACATTTAACCCAAAGGGAGCATGAAGTTTTCAACATGGGGAATGCTGGTAAGGTTGTTGAATTTGATTCTGAGCAGTACCAAATGGGTTACATGAATGCTATGGATGATATTCAAAGGAAGATGAAGTTAAGGCGCAGGGAGATACCGATTAGTGAAGGGAAGGCCGCCCATGTTCAGTCTTCCAAGACTCAGTAGAATATGGAGAAATTAAAATAAAAACAGCCAGAGGTTGCTACACAGAAAACCTCGAAAAATAAGGGACAGCATTCTAAAGAAGGTAGGCAGTCAGAAGTCACTGAAGTAGGGAAGCCATCTTCAACATTCAGTTTGAAGGCTGAACTGTCTAAGGTAAAGATCTCTATCCCCTTAAATGAGCTGTTAAGAAACAATGAATATAGGGAAGAGATAAATAGACTGGTAAAGGGGCAGGAAGAAAGTGCACAGGACATGTTGGAAGTGACGGATGATGCCCCCACTATAATCTTTGGATCCAAGCTGGAAGAGCCAGATGATGAAGAAGTCCCTCCCTTTTATTTGAGTTTGAATATCCATGATAAGTTATTACACAATGCCCTGATAGATTCTGGGGCTTCACACAGCTTGATGCCAAAGTTAGTGGTGGACCAGTTGGGGTTAGAAGTCACCAAACCCTACAAAGACCCATATTCTTTCGATTCCAGAAAGGTACCATGTTTGGGTCTAATTAAAGATGTGGTAGTAACCCTTGCTGTAATATCCTTGGAACAATTTAACCAGAATATT
Source organism: Larix kaempferi (assembly GCA_027924585.1). Classification (NCBI taxonomy): domain Eukaryota; kingdom Viridiplantae; phylum Streptophyta; class Pinopsida; order Pinales; family Pinaceae; genus Larix; species Larix kaempferi. The sequence goes on from BSBM01000343.1 coordinate 6,161,670, forward strand.
AACTCAACTCCAATTTTCTTTCAACTGTACTAGACAAATTTTATGCCAATTTCTTCGAACCGTGCAAGGAGTAAGTGAGGTGTACTAGGCTAAATACTGAGGATGGTGGGATGAAGTTTAATTCTGAAAAATATATGGGATTAGGTGCAGCAGCAGGTCATGGAGGTCATATCAAATTGCCTTATGCACAAGGTACCAACACTATTCACTTTTCAGCATAGAACAAGCATATGCCTACTTCGAGGCTTCCTGGGTGTCTGGCATATGCATACAGGGCAGGGTAGGTTCACTGGGAGTTAATAAAAGATTTTATATCAGTCGAATATATGCTGGATAAGTTTAGTAAGGTATTTTTGTAGAACTGTGAAAATATGGGAAGAATTGGGGTTTCTGGGCTCTCCCGGGATTGTTGAGCTAGTAATTTTCTTATCTTTACAAATCAAGACTAAAAGCATTCAAATTCTGGTTTTGTGGAATGATTTGGTTAATATATCATTTTATTAACATACTGCAAAAAACAGGAGGTGAAATGGATGCACATATTGCATTTTACAAAGAAATCAGTGAAACTAGCCTAGAAAACACACCCAAGTAGCTAGTCTTGCATTGTAATTCATCAAACTGCTCCAAAACTTCATATAATCTGTTCCGCTATTAAATAAATCTCTGATAGATGATATTCAACACATATAAGTCAAAATATAGATTCAGAACACTCTCTTTCTCATTATTAGATTGCCTTCCAAAGTACATGCCTCACAGGCTAGATTTTCATTACATTTGGTGGAGAATGAAGAGAAGAATTAGAATATTACTGTGGGTATGCTACAGAGTTATGATCAGGTCACCTATAGGTCATATGACTATCATTGGCTACATACTGAACTCCTAGACTTGATTGGGGCGCATTCACTGAGCCAACCCTCTCCTTCAGGGAAAGCTCCTCTAAATTTAGTTGTGAATGGGAGAAGAATGTAAGAAGAGAGTGAGGATCATATATGAAGCTGATATCTGATCATATAAATCTCTAATGTTCTGCAAATCATGGCATACTGAGCTTCATGGAGATCCTGGGCGCAACTCCTGAGAACTAGCTCCTCCTTCTAGTTATTTTCCTTCAAATCTAGCTGCTAATCCACTGTAGAATTGTCCTCCTCTTCAAGTTGACTATAAATATTCATGGCTGGACTGATATGAATGTTATTGGCTGCAATAACATATTCTAGACCTGCATAACACTCTTAGATAGCTCACAAATCTTGGGGCACATCACCCAAGCAAACTTGTTGAGGCACATCACTCAACTAGAGAGGCTCAGAGCTCTCAAACCAAAATTCCAAATGACAAAAGTTGTCAAATGGATTTGGTTGGATTCTTTTATAAACTTCATGATGACCTGCTGAGCAAGTTCTTGGCTTGGTGACTTGTGAGAGTAGGTTACCCACTTTCCCATTCTACTCCAAAGCCATGAGGGCGCCTTTCTTGAGGAGAATAACAACTTCTGAGCTTTCAAAAATTTCTTTCCTTCACCTCCTTCACTGAATTTGGGCAAGTGCACTTTAGGTAGCTTTTCTGGTTGTTGCTATTTTCTTTCAAAAAGCTTTTCTGAATCTTTCCACTTTCTTTACTTTCCTCTTTCCTGCTTTTCTGATTTTGCCAGCTTTTGTCAGTTTCCTTTCTGGGTTCATCTTGCCAACTTTTCTCCACTAGATTCCTTAGCTTTTCTGAGACTTTACCACTTAGGAAAGTTTGGCTCACTTACCAATTCGAATTTCCTAGCCAAGTCATCAACCACTTGGCACATTTATTAGCAATAAACATTTAAATGAAAATAATGCAACTCAGAAATAATTTAACTTAGCAATTAATTAATTATCCAATAATTAATTAATTGTTATGGTGTCATGCCTCAAAATTTCCCCAATTAATTAATTTCTCAATTAGTCAATCACTTGGACTTAGTCATGGGGTTAATAACTGCATGGGGGGCCCTCCTTGTCCATTTAATTCCCAAATACAACCTAGGCATCTTCCATAAGGTAGTTTCCATACTTGCTCATTAATTACATAATTATTGCCTAGGTTACTTAGGCCAAAATTACCCCATAGACCATGGAAAAATATGGGGACATGACACTTGCCCAGATCCCAGCGAAGAGCGTCATGATGGACATAGTAGTGGTTGATTTGCCTGCTAAGTTTGGGATGTTGCTATCAAGATCCTGGGTGAAAAAGTTGAAAGGGACCATGCAGATGGACTTATCTTACGCCACTATACCCCTTTTTGGAAGCAATAGGAAGCTGTACAGAGAGAAAAGGATGGCTTACGTGGTTAGTAGTGACGACAAACCTGAAAATCACCCCATATTTGTTGTAGAAACAGACGTAGGTACCTCTATCCTTTTCAATGATGGTCCACATACTGATCCTGTGCCCGCATTTTTCCACGAAGTCGAGGAAGACAAGGAGTTTGTAGCAAGGCATGAGGCATCAAAGAGGCAGAAAAACGAAGAAGGATTGTGGAAGATGTACTTTGATGGATCACTGAGCAAGAATGGTGCTAGTGCTGGAGTCTGGATTATACCTTCCGATCAAGAGTCCAGAGCTTTGTCATACAAGCTAACTTTTGAGTGTACTAATAATGTGGCTGAGTATGAAGCTTTACTCTTGGGACTAAGAGCTTTGAAAGACTTGGGGGCAAAAAGGATACACGTTTTTGAAGATTCTGAATTGGTGGTCAATCAAGTAAATGGCAGCTATCAAGCAAAACACCCCAGGATGAGGGCCTATAGGAATGAAGTTTGGGATATGTTTGGGAATTTTTTCACTGAACACAAGATTTGGGTGATCCCGAGATTTGAAAATCGGGTGGTGGACTCTTTGGCCACCACTACCGGTGGTTTTAAAACTCCTATTTTTTCTCAAAAAAAATACGAGGTAGAAGTGGTGAATAGGCCCTTTATCCCAGACAATGCTAAATACTGGCAAGTATTTGAAGATGATTTACAAATCAAAAGATTTTTGGAATTGTCTGACAAGTTTGCTAATGTTTAAATTAATGCTGAAAATGAGAACATAGAAGGATTGATAGACCAAGAGCAATAAGAGGGAGAAGACAGAGAAGGTAAACAATGGAAAAACGTGTTGGGTGGGAAAGATATCGTTCAATTGAAAACCAATTATATCTCGAAAGGATTGATACCCTTGGAGAGGTTGTTTGACCAAAATGATGTGGCAAAAAACCCAAAGTTTGAACCACCCAAAGAGGTGGTAGAAGACCAAAACTTGGGCACTAAAGAAGAGCCTCGGATGGTAAACTTGTCTAAGAAATTACCTGCTGAAAAGAAGGAGCGGTATGTAGAGTTGATGAAGAAATATGCCGCTGCATTTGCATGGAGTTATGAAGAACTGAAGGAATATGATACCTCAATAATACAGCATTCTATTCCAATCAGACCAGGAGAGAAACCCTTCAAGCAAAAGTTGAGGAGGATAAACCCTAAGCTGGTGCATGTGATAGAAAAAGAGATTAGAAGATTGTTTAATGCAAAAATCATTGTCACCATGATATTCTCTCAATGGATAGAAAACCTGGTTCCCGTAAGAAAGAAGAATGGCAAAATTAAAATCTGTATAGATTTCAGGAACCTGAACAGAGCTTCATTAAAGGATAATTACCCCCTACCTAAAATGGAGCATATCTTACAAAAGGTAGTAGGGGCAGAAAGGATCTCTACTATGGATGGTTTCTCCAGGTACAATCAAATCAAGGTATGTCCCAAAGATCAAGAGAAGACCGCTTTCACCACTCCTTAGGGTACTTTCATGTATGCTAAGATGCCTTTTGGGCTAATGAATGCAAGAGCTACTTTCCAGTGGGAAATGGACATAGCATTTGCTGAAGAAAAGGATAAGTTCGTGGTTGTATACATGGACAACATAACGGTGTACTCAAAATCTGATGAAGAGCACCTAAAGCATTTGGAACAAGTTTTTAAGAAATGTATAAAATACGGTATTTCCCTTAATCCTAAGAAATCACATTTTGCATTAGAAGAAGCTAAGCTCTCGGGTCACATCATTTCCAAGGGAGGTATCAAGATCGATCCTGAAAGGGTTAGTGCTATCCAGAAAGTTGGAGAGCCAAGGAACAAAAAGGAGGTGCAGTCTTTCATTGGGAAAGTGGGCTTTCTGAGAAGATTCATTCCCAGTTTTGCCGAAATCATGATGAGTATTACAAATATGTTAAGAAAGGAAAATCAGGTTAAGTGGACTACGGAAGCAAGAGATTCATTTAAGGGAATTAAGAATGCTAATACCGAAGCCCCGGTATTAGCCGGTCCATATTTTTCTAAAGATTTTTTGGTTTTTTCCTATGCTTCTAAGCACACCGTGGCAGGGGTACTATTACAGAAAAATGCCCAAGACGCGGAACAACCAATTGCCTTTTTCAGCAGAGTACTAAGAGATGCAAAGTTAAAATACGATATCATGGAAAAGCAGGCCTACGCCCTAATTAAGTCACTGAAATATTTCAAGGTTTATATCCTACATTCACACTTCATTGCTCATGTCCCAAACAGTGCTGTGAAGGGTATCCTCACCCAAGCAGACCCAGAAGGAAGAAGAACTAAATGGATTGTTGTATTGCTCGAATACGACCTGGACATAAAACCCACTAAACCAATAAAGGGGCAAGCGTTAGCAAAGTTAATGACCAAGGCTAACTATGATTCTCTGCAACTGAACTTCTTAAAAGGGTATTCAAACTAGCTAGATATGGGAGTGCAAGTGAGGCCAGAATTCTCTACATCCTCTTGGTATGCGGACATTGTGTATGTATTACAAAACTTGCAAGCTCCTCCGGGATTGAGCAAAAGCAGGGCTAGAGCTGTGAAACTAAATGCTGCGAAATACTGTATTATGAATCAATTCCTATATTGGAAGGACCCTGGAGGTGTGCTACTGAATTGCTTACTTGAGGAAGAAGTTAAACACACAAAGGAGGAGTTTCACAAGGGTGACTGTGGCGGTCACCATTCATGGAAGGTTACAGTCAACAAAATCCTAAGGGTCGGTTTCTACTGGCCTACCATGTTTTTAGATGTATACAAAGAAACAGTTGTTTGTCACCAATGTCAGATTTTTTAAGGAAAAAGAAAGGTCGTTTCACTACCCCTTTCACCCTATCATAGTAGAAGCACCCTTCCAATAGTGGGATTTAGACTTCATTAGAGAGATAAATCCTCACTCCTCAGGGCAACATAGATGGATATTGATAGCCACCGACTATTTCACTAAGTGGATAGAATCCATACCAACTAGGAGAGCAACCGAAGGTGTTATCATGGATTTTTTGGAAGACAATATCTTATCAAGATTCGGGTGTCCTAAAAGAATAGTGACAGACAACGCACCAGCTTTTGTTCTAAGAAAATGATAAATTTTTTCCATAAATACCATATCAGTCTGAATCATTCAATGGCATACTACCCTCAGGGAAATGGACTAGCAGAATCATCCAACAAAAGTCTAGTAAGAATCATAAAGAAGCTGTTGGAGGATAATAAGAGAGCTTGGCACATGAAGCTGAAATATGCCCTGTGGGCCGATAGAATAAGTACAAAGAGGGCCATTGGGATGTCCCCTTTCCAGCTGGTATATGGGGCCGAGGTGGTTTTTCCAGTTTCTCTGGGATTGCCGGTATGAGGTTGCTACAGGGGATAGAAGAAGAACCAAACCACATGCAGAGAAGGGTAAACCAGATAGTCGAACTGAATGAGTTAAGAAGTAGTGCATATGACAAAGTACAAGGGCACCAAGAAAAGATAAAGAATGCCTTTGACAGAAAAGCAAAAGAAGATCAATTTCAAGTAAATGACCTGGTCCTGAAGTGGGACGCTCCGAGGGAAGATAAACATGGGAAATTTGACCATACGTGGATGGGTCCCTATATTATTATAGCAAACCGAGGAGAAAATTCTTTTATCCTGGAACACCAAGATGGGTCCGCCTGGTCGGGGGGTCCAATCAATGGAAGGTTTTTGAAGCACCACCTGTCCTAAGAGAAAGCAGGTAACCCACATACCATAGCCTGTATATATGTATATATATATTTTAAATTTTTCACATTTGTTTTAGGGTTTTTAACGGCGAAACCAGAAGGACTTGAAGCCTGAAGTGAAGGCCCTAAGGTCTGGAAGGGGAAGCCATGTTTCATGTTTGAATTTTCAGCCTAGCTAAGAAAACAGGCGCAGTCTCACTTTCTAGAGAAATTTTTCAATCTAGGGTTTGCAGAACCTGCCCAATGGATCAGGCACTTAGTCTACGGAGTTCTTTACTATCTCACAGGGAGGATAGCATCCCCGGTTGGAGCCAGTTGTTAGCACCTATATATTTTTTGCTCTTTTACAGCATAAAGACCTGTACCTGAAAGATGGAAGGTCAGACAACTACCTGAGAAAAAGGCTTGAAGTGATCTCCATCGGTAATGACTAGCTGGTAAGGCAGGAGACAGAATGGTCTAGAAGGGGTCCAATGTAATAAAGGGCTAATGTCAAGGGCTAAGTATTAATAGGCGAAAAGAATGACTTAAGACAAATGAAGAAATACCCTAAAACCTATAGTCCTTGGGCAAATTTATGAAAGATTAAATGTCGCACAGATCGGCACCGTTGATCAGGAGCGGGAGTAAGATCTACGGTTTTAAATGGACCATCGCATGGCCAAGTCACAAGGAAGAAACGCAATATGAGTATGCGATGGGCCGGAGCCCATCGGATAGGTGTCGACTTAGGAGCGCGTCGCAAAGAGGAAAGAGCAGTGAACGATGCCCGGTTAGGTGCATTAAATGGCAGGGACATATACAAAGATCTACGGCGGAGATGATCTTTTTGAGATCTGAGGGTTCGGGTTTATTTACCGAAAAAAGGGCTTGAGTCTCCGACAGATCTACGGTTCGAGTGGAAATAAGAGCCAGATCAACAGTTGGGGGGAGTCTGAAACGCACATGGTATAATAGGGGAGACCCCACCAGCATACGAAAAATCTAAAGGCTAAGTCGAGTATGAGGACTCACCATAGATACACGTCTGAGAAGAAATGGACGGTCCTCGTACATAGTCACACCAAGAAGTAGCACGATGAATAGCGGCAGGGTAGATGTGATGGATTGGGTCCCGCCGGACAGGTGTCAACTCCATAGCTTGTCACATAGAGAAAGGGTGATATAGGAGAAGCTTTTTGGGTGCATGCGATGCTACCCCTTAGATGCATTCAAATGAGATCAACGGCCCAGATGAAGACTAGAGGAGATGATCCGACAGTGGAAATGGATAGGTTGTCAAATCAGTGGGTAAAAGGAAACTCATATCCGATGACGAAAAATGAGCACGTGAGAATTCAACAGTTGAGATCAAAGGACAGCAGGCCAAAGAGGGCAGAAGTTATGGAAACCCGGTTATATATATAAGAACACCCGTGAGGGTTGACATTTGTTTCGGAAGCCTGTCAAAGTCAGGGAGCCTCTCGATGTGTGGCAGATGACGAAGGTGACAGAACCTTCGACAAGGTGCGTGCAAGTCTTCCAAAGTGATAGGTAGGGTCTGTAACCACCATTCTCTAAAGAAAATCTAAGTCTTTTATGGTCATAAGATGGGGGAAGAAGAAGCTTCTACCAGTTCTAGGGTTAAAGTTGCCCTAAAAGATAGGGACGCAAATGTATTTGACACATGTATTCGGCTCCCAGTTCTGGAAATTAAGAGGAGATTGGAAGCCTTGCATGAACAGGGATTGGATATCCATGGAGTCTTTAGGTCGTCGTTCATTTTCTTTTGCCTTGACCAGGTTTTCTATTTTCCTGATTTTGTAGCGTGGTGTTCTTCTAATTACTCACAACCTCAAAGAGTCTCAGTACCAAGAGTCAGAGGGTTTTTCTGAAGAGTCGATGGTTTCCTTGTACTGCCAAATCAGCCCTGAAAGCCGTCAAGCCTTCTTAGCCACATGCCTGAAACCCGACTCCAAAATATCTGAAAAACCCTACCCCCTAAATGTCAGCCTTTTTTATTACAATTCCCAGTTGGTTCTTTCTTTGTTAGCTCAGTTTCTAGAGTTGGATACTGATTAGTGGGTGACTGAAATCCAATTAGGTTTACTCTTTAGGATTAGCATCAGTTTGGATAGGTCGGAAAGCGGGCTTATCCCACCCCTGAGGTTTGATGATTTTTTGGCGGAAAAGATACATGTACAGTTAATCAATTTCCCGAGTACTAGGTTTTTTAGATATTAGACGCAGTTGATGAAAATGATTATGTACAGCAGCGTCGAAAGCCCACATTTCTCCTCACTGCTTGAGACCAATGTTCTGGTAGACAATGTTTTCAATTATTTGAACTATGTTTTGCCCCCTGTTTATAAAATCATTTTTGGGGAAGAATTGCCTAGAGTGCTACCTGAAATGAAAACAATGATGCAATTGAAGGATGAACTGGTTGTCGGTGACTGGTTTTTGTTAAAAGAAGCTACAATTATTAGGTTGTACGGTTTTGTGGAGGAGCCTTATGTTCTACCCGCTTTTCTGACATTGCGGATCTTTGCTCTTAAATTTATTAGACAGAAATTGGCCCTGGAAGAGATGCAATTCCTGAAACATAAGAAGAGCACAAATGTGAAATGTCCTTGGAAGGTAGGGCCTTTCATTGTGAAGAATAAAGAATTTTTGTCAGAGGTGGAAGAGTTATTGAAGTTGCTAGGGTTCAAAAAAGATGTGGCCATCAAATATGACCCCTTGCATATAATTTCCAAGAGAAGGAAAGAATGTAACCTCAGCGCTTTTGAGCATACAGAACCAGAAAGGGTGCTGAAGGGACGAAATTTGTTGTGTTGGGAACCCGAGGCAGAGGAAGCAGTGGAGACACAGGGAGGAGATCTCATGATTTTTTATTTAATAATGGATTTAGATCGAGTGCCAGACACCATGGAGGTGGGCCGAAAAAGAGACTTAGAAGAAGTCATGGATATGGATACTGAAGAAGGTAATATAGACAAGCGGCCTAAATTAGAAGTACAGGATGAGTTAGTTGTTGCGGCTATTCAAGCCGAGTCAATTGCTTCCCCAACTAAAGAGGAGCTGGTTGTTGCAGTAGCTCTAGAAAGATTGACTGTCCAAATGGATAGTGGAGGGGCAGATGATGAGGATTCTTCGGCTTCTGAGATCCAGGTTGTAGAATACAAGTTTCAAGATGTTCAAGAGGGAGATGTCGGTAATCAGTTTTGGTCCAAGGTCGACCTCTATGAACAATACAATCAAAACAAGCGAGCCTCGGCCCAGAGGCTATTTGATTCAATGCCTATAGCCAGAGGTTTGTCTAAGACTTCCTTGACGACTAGCAGAAGTATAAATGATAACATATTAAACTTAGCAGTATTGACGGAGGATGGAGTGACCGAGACAAGGATCAATTGGAAAAAGATACCAATACCAGATAAAATCCAGTTTCACAAGCAGGTTAGTGATCTTGTATACAATGATTTTGTGAAAGCAGCATTGAAAAGCGACAACTTGCTGGTTACCGTGAAAAAGTTAGGAAACCAATTAAAGCAGGAGAAAAGTGAAAACCGAGCTCTTCAAAATCAGGTCAAAAAGGTACAATCTGACCTAGTTATAAGTGATGGTGGTGGTAAAAGCATGAACAAGCTGTTGGCAGAGAAAGACAAGCTGATTCTTAAACTACAGAAGAAGGAAAGGGTTCCAAATATCCGGATAATCGAAACTCCCAAAGAGACAGACTTCGAAACACAAAAAGAAGACTTGTCTAAGGAAATAAGTGAATGCAAAGCATAATTACTGAAGTTTGCAGAGAAAGAAGATAGCTGGAAAAAGGAGAGAATAAGCTTAGAAAAGAAGCTTGATGATTTGAAAACTAACTTGTCCAATTTGTACATGCGGCCTACCAATTCGAACCAAACTGGGGAAAGCAATGGTACCAACAATCTTGTGTAGGCTATGTCTCACGTTAGCCTGAAAGATCTGGAAATCAAGGAGCTGAGAGAAAAAGCTCAAAGGTTGGAAGAAGAGAGTAGTAAAAAGGAAGATCTGAAGATCCTCCAAAAGAAGCACAAAGAATTAATTGACATCAATAAAAAGCTTACTCATCAAATTACCGGGCAGGCAGCTTTACAAGGGTGCAGACATTTGGTATGGGACCGGATCACTAAAGAAGCTGAGAACTTTAGACCCTATTTAGAGTTCATGAGAGTAAAAGAGAAGACCATTAGTGATGCTCTAGAAGGTTGTGAAGTTGCAAAGGAGACCCTAATCCAAAGGCCTAAAGGAATGGCACTAAGTGCTATCACTTTCCTAAATGATCTATCCGAAGAAGAAAGGATTAAGATTAATATTGGGAACTGGATCACAACACTTGCAACCGCATGAAGAGTCCTGGGGAAATATGCACAGATCGAGAGTGTGGAAGCTAAAGTTGAAGAAATGAAGGGACAAGTGGCAGAATTCAAAGGGTTGTTTGATAAGCTAGTTTAAATGGGGTTACCTTCGTTCTGGAAGGGTGATCGGGAGCTAATCTCCCATAATGGTTATAAAAACCTACTGTGGGCGATAAGGATGGACCATACAAAGTTCAAATGTCTGAACCAGCTGCTTATAGGCAAGGCTCTGATGGAGTTGGTCGAAGAGGACTTTGAAATCTTGAATAGGTTCATTGCCATTGGCGAAAGGCTTCCCCCATTTTCCTACACAGAGCATATCGAGATATGAGTGATGGTAAAGGAAATGGTGGACTATGACTTCCCACCTGCAGACCAATGGGTTAATGTAGAAAAGTATAGCAGATCGCTATACTATCTCCGTCTTCCATAGTGATATTTGACTTTTTATAGTTGTTGAGGTTTGTTGGGAATCTGGGACTTCTAAGAAACTTTCCTATTATTTGAGAAATTTGTAATATTTTTTGAGGCGGCTATATAAATAGCCAGCTGGAACTATTATTTTACTATCTTTACTTTTTTTACTTGAAGTAAATGTTACTTAGTAATAATACCGATGGATTGTAAGAAAACAGTTAGGTCGGTTCTACCTGTTTCTGTTTTGTAGTGACAGTGGTAAATAAACCTGAATGAGGTGTCACTCCAATATAATTGTTTTTGGTTTAGATGAGTCGAGCAAGAGGACTCTCGGCATCTATATATGCAATGTAATAGAATGATAAAGGGTTGAAAAAATTTTATGGGAATTTTTTGTGTATTGTTCTGTAAGACATTTTGAGCTATATTTTGAATAAATATTTGCAGAGCTGAGCCAATGTTTTCAGGGATTCTTGTGTAACTGATCTTGTAGTCTATTTCTCTCTTTTTCCTATGTGAATTTTATATCTCTCATTGTTAATTTCCAGTCTGTAACATTCTTTCATACTTGGTGCAGTGTGATAGCTAAGTAGAATTCATAGAAATTATGCTCTACTTATCTTTTTCCAAGTATTCCACCATTACTTCTCTAGTAAAATTGATATAGGATTCATCATTGTATGCCTTATGTCAATGGATTGTTTCTTTCTCTTCTATTCCACCAATTAAAATCACTTTGACTACGAGTTGTTTGCTATCTCACCCCTGTGTTAATGCATTTGTGAAGCATTTGTAAATGAATTTTCATAGTTTGTTTGAATGTGACTCCATTGCCCAAATAGAGATTCATGTTTCTGCCAAGCTACGTTTAAACCATTTTTGTTTCCCACAGAAATATGATCTTCTGTATTGTTGCGATTGAATATCTTGAATGATGAATGCTGGTCCATGTTTTCATTGTTGACACCTTTGATTATTCCAGTCTTTCATAGATCTGTAGAGAGAGCCCTCTTAGACTAAGCTGGGTTAGTAGCTTATGTCTAAAGATTGGTTAGTGGTTACCCCAGTTTGACCTCTCCCACAACCTAGGGGGTCATTTTGGGTGTTAACACATGTGTTCTTAACATCCCCTCTCCCTTAGAAAAAGCTTTGTCCTCAAAGCTTTAGATGTGGAAATTGATGTTGAATCTGAAGGAGTTGTGCCCATGTAGCATCCTCTGGTTGCATGTCGTGCCACTAAATGAATACCTCTATGATAGAGTGAGAGAGAAGCGGATTCCCTTTGAGTGTCAGGGAGGATTGCTTGGAAGGCTGTAGACAAAGAAAAACCATATCAACTGCTTGAAAAGTGCGCTCAAAACGGTGCTGATTGGCTTGTTGTTTCATTCGAATTCTAGCCATGTGAAGCGTGTCCTGCAAAATGCGAAGAATATGATCGCGGTTTCGAAGAACCATGTCAATTGCCTGAACTGGTGCACTATTGAGGGTGTATGAAAGAAGAAATGGCGGTGCCTGACCATAGATTGCTTCATATGGAGTATTTTTAGATGCAGGAGGGTACCACCATTCAGCGAGAGGGAGCCACTTCACCCACTGAGGTTGTTGTTCAGAGGTGAAGCAACGAAGATAAGTTTCCAAACATTTATTGGGAATGCAAGTCTGCCCTCCAGATTTAGGGAGCCCTTCAATGAATTCTAGAGACATATCTGTCCAAATCCGTGTAGGTATGGGTATGGGTTCGAGCAATCTCGGAAGGAGCTGGAAAGTATCATATTCAGCCACCATCTGTTGAATTGTCCTTTTCATTCCCTGCCAAAAGAAGGTATGTTGTGCCCGCTCATACGTTTGGAGGAACCCGGAGTGCCTGACCAATGGAGATGCGTGGAGGTCAAAGAAGACAGCTTGTTCAAGATCTGTGCTCTAGGGAAGCACGAGATGACCCTTGTATCTCAGGGAAGTGCCATCCCAAGAGTAATGTGGTACAGTACAAGGGTTGTTGGCCAACTGTTGGATGAGTTGAGATAAGGAGGATTCATTGACATAGCCCTGTTGAATAGATTGCAACCAACTTGGAACATGCATAAAAATAGTTGAAAGAGAAACTTGGTAATCAAATGTGAGAGAAAGAACATTTCCACCAAATTGTCCTGACCCGTCATGTAAGTGATCTCATAGGCGTAACCCAGGAGTTGACGAACCCATTTCAGTTGTGCGGGTGAGGAGACCTGTTCTTCCAGGAAATATTTCAGACTCTAGTGAGTAGTCTTGATGCAGAAAGAATTCCCTAATAGGTATGGCTGCCACGTCTGTACTGCATTCAAAATAGACATCATTTCCTTCTAAGATGTAGAGGCGGCTAAATTATTACTTGAAAGGTCTCTAGAAGGCGGCAATCCCACTGGTTCAGCAAAGACACTTGCATATCTACCCAAAATTTGTTGGATATCCAAGGGAGCAATGGAGACTGTTGATGGGTGCATCTGAATGGAATGGAGCTGAGCGATGACACAATGTGAATTCTTCTTAAGGAGCTTGTCCAGGCGATGTGAACTGATGATGCGAAGAGACCCTAGTTGTAAACCTGTAAATGTGTGTTTTTTCCCATTGACTGAAAACTGCATCCAAAGTGTAGCAAAATCCCATAAGATGGGTCGAAGTGTGCGTAACCATTGAACACCCAAAACCACATCACATCCGCCTAAGGCCAAGGCAAACATGTCAAAACGCAAGTTATAATCTTCCATAGAGATACGCACATTGTGACACTTCCCCTTGCAAGGTAAGGTGCCCCCATTTGCAACCATGACTTCAAAGTTGGAGCAAGGATGGACAAAACAATCAGCCTGTTTGGCGAGCCGAGGGTCAATGAAGTTATGAGTGCTACCAAAATCAATGAGTATGGTCGGAGGGAGCTTCTTGAAGTAACCCCTGACCCGCATTGTTTGTGGGGTGGTGACGTCGGATAAAGCATGGAGAGATATCTCTGGTTGGTCGTCCCAAGATGGGGGGTCAACAGGCGGCTGTTGAATGTCGACCTAATCATCTATTGTATCTGGAGCTTCGTCACCAAGTTCAGAGGCAGGCATAGAATCCACATCCAAGAGATAGAGCTTTTGCTCAACACATTTATGTCCCCGAGTAGGGAAGAATAACCGCAACCCTAGTACAGTCCTTCCCTGAGAGAGGAAAGAAAGACCCTGCCATGCACATAAAAAAGAAAACTTTCTATATCTATACCGATCGGGGGGGGGAGGGACAGGTTTGGGCGGGCCCTTCCCACTTTAAAAATAACTATAACTATTATTCGGGGCAAAATATTCCTTTCTTCCTGAACCCGACTTTCTAGCGGCCAAAACTATTTATTTAAAGCCAACAAATGGGTGCAAGGGGCGGGAGCGGATTCACATCACAATTATAACATAGCCATTTTTTTCGACGTGCCCGGATCTCTGCTTCAGACAAATGCTTGATAGGAGTTGGTCGAGGAGCTGGCGTGATGGGAGGTCGTTGGGAACCCATATTTCTGAAGGGAATAAAGGTGGGTTTGGGGAGTTGTTGGGCTGCAATCTTGTCCTCTGTCAACTTAGCCAACCCTAGGACTTCCATCATTATGTTGGGACAGAACATTTTAACCTCTTAGCAGATTTCATCCTTGAGACCATTGATAAAACAACTCCTGTAGAATTCATCAGACAATCCTTCTGTGCGATTGGCCAATTTCTCAAATTCTGTTCGATACTCTCTCACAGTGCTAGTTTGGAAAAGTTTAGTGAGTGCTCCTACGAAGTCATCAAAAGCACTAGGACCAAATTGTTGCAAAAGGAGTTGGCAAAAATCTGTCCAGTTTGGCTCGTGATGAACTCTGATGTACCAACGGTACCACTGAAGGGCTTCCTGTTCCAAATGAAAGGATGCAAGTGGAACTTTGTGGACATCAAAATTATTATGCAGACTGAAATATTGGTCTTCCCGGTATATCCATCCAGTCGAATCAGTACCATTGAAGCGAGGAAATTCAAGCTTCGGCCCACAAAAATTGTTGGAAGAAGAGAACCCAGTGGCTACAGAAGATTCTAGCTGTCGGTTATTGTTCATGGCTAAATGTTGAAGATGGAGGCTAAGAAATTTTTCATCCAGATCTTGGAGTTTGGTTTGGATGGCTGCAAGTGCTTCCTCCATGTTTTTTGTTCCTGCGCGGGTGACAACCATAACCAGGAGTTTTTTTTTTTTGAGTGGGTAGAAAAACAAAAACAGAAATTGTTTCAATAAAGGAAAATCTGGATTTGGGAAAAAATCTGATGGGTAATTTGGGTTTGACTAGGTTTTGGACACTTTCAAATGGACAAGGAAGCAGAAAAGGAGGATTTTAGAAGCGGGGTGAAAGAATGAGAAAATTTGGCAAAGAGGGATTGAGAAGCATAAATAGTAAAGGAACTCTGTGGTAAAATTTGAATGCAATTGGGTGAAAGTCGAAGAAGTTATGGCAAACCCTAAAAATAGACAAATGTGGGATTTCTGGCTTTGGGAAGTGGAATTTGGGATAGGGGCGTCATGAATGAAATATGCAGAATGGGATTACAGGGGTGTTAAGAAAGTTTCAAGGGAAACGGAGTGAAAACAAGGGAGATAAGGTGAAAAATATAATTTTATACTTTTTTTTTAGAATGGATCTGCTACGGCGCATAAGGGATCGGAAACAAATGGATCTGCAACGACGCGGCAGTGATCGGCAACAGATAGATTTGCAACTGCGCGAAAGTGATCGGCAATAGTTCTGGACAGAGGAAATCTGCGATTTATCAGCTGAACATAGATATGGACCCTAGGTATGCTCGGCTTCCTAACGATTCAGGGGATTCACACGGCCACCAATGTTGTCTGACGGCTTGCGTATTGGGGCAGTACCCCTCACTCCACGGCTCAATGGTCCAGCTACTTCGGGGTTGATGTGGTACTCCTCACAATGAGTTTTAGGGCTTATTCCCAAGTACTTCCCATAGTTAAGCGGATAGGGATTATTCCCAGATCCGAACCTGCAACAGATGCGAAAAAAAAATTGGCAGAAATTTCACCCAACGAGCCCAAGAAAGTGCTTTGCTACCAGATGTGAGGAACCTGCAACAATTAATCGATAAAATGCACAATATATGAGATCATAGAATATTTTATTGATCGCGGGCCACTTCGAGGGGGCAACCTCCTTTGAGCAAGCTCAACACAAATAACTTCACGGTGCCTTCATTGGCATCAACACAAACTTATATACTAGTCTATGTGGCAATACTATGGGTCAATACCATGAGACATATAATACTATGGGATGACTTACAAAGCATATGCGTCCAATACTATGGATCAATACTATGGGCTAATACAAACTATGGATCAACAAATACTACGGGATGTCTTACAAAGCATATGCGTCCAACAACAATATACTAACAAAGTAAAGACATGGGTTCTTAACACAATCTAGTTGTGCTTTGTCTCCATGCACAATAAAAACCACTGCATTTACAAACAATATTTATGCAGCTATCAATATCTGTGGAGCTATTAATATGGTTGTGCTTTGTCTGCACCAACAAACAATTGCATTAAAAAGAAACCCTAATTCTTTTGATTGGACCTCTATGAAAACGTTTTCGTTTCCCATTAAATCTCTTCGCAACTATCAATTTTTGTGAATTTGTGGTCTTGATTTATAACTAAAACGCGTGGTTGAACAGATAATGGAGAGGGAAATTGTTTCACTTGGAATCCTTCACTTCACACATGGAAATCCACAAAGCATTGGCACTCTGAAGGATTGAAAAGTGAAAGGACATTGGTTGAGTTGATAATGGAGAGAAAAAGTTTTCAATTTTCTTTGCACTTGGCAGCATTCATTTCACACTTGGAAACTGCCACCACTTCATGCAGAGTGCCTCTTTATACGTGGAGGATTGTGGTCATTATTTTGTTAATGAGTTCTTAATTAAGTTGTTAATCAGTGGTCATAAAACACTCAACATTTACCTAATTGAATGCCCACCATAGATAGCTATTAGACGATGACCAAGGGAAAATAAAATCCGTTGATCTCTAATTGGATGATTAAATGGCCAAGGAGTTGAATAGGGACACCTATCGGCGTAATATTTCGAAATTGTGCTCTAATGTGGGTGTATGAAGGACATTCAATGAGAAAATTATTTTCATCTTCAACCCTTTTAGTATCACAAAAATTACGCTAGTTAAACTATTGAGATACTTTTGATATTCTAGATTAGGTTTGATCTCCTTCTTATTTTTTTCAACAAAAAGCTATACTTTTGTTATTACTTTGAATCAAAAAATGCATTCCCATACTTCAACTACAACTTCAATAGCACTAGCCAAACATGAACTGTAGCATCTCGCAAAGGTTACAAACAAAATTTCTAACAAGTCTGAACGAAACCAGAACTGATCTCCGTCATCAAAAAAGGACATACCCGTCTGAAACTTCCAAAACATACAAAAAAACATAGCAAGGAAACTTCAGGAGATACAGAACTAGTCTACAATCATATACAAAGACCCATAATCAATCTTCGAACCCTCTTACCATATATCTTAATTTTCTCTTATCCTTTAATTATTTATCACAACATAACTTCTCCTTAAACTTAGATGTAATAATACTTTTAATTTTATCACTATTTTGTAGAGTGGTCCCTTCCTCAACTCCCCAATGATTTAGCCAAGACATTGCATCTTTATGCCAACCTTACTTAAGCGTAGGTGGTTTTGACTAGAGTATGACGCAATCTTAGGAAGCCTCTTCTCTCACATGTTGTTTATGTTGTTCTTGTGCATTAGGTACCTAGTCATAGCCATCCTGTCAATGTGAGAGTTGCTTATATGAGGAGGATAGGATATGGTGTACTGCCTTTAATTTTGAGATTATATTTTATAAAGTGCTTTTGGATTTTCTCTTTCCTGCTCCATGATTCTCTAGAGATGATGCTATCCCAAAATTCACATCCATATAAGGTAATATGAGTGACAAGAGTCCTAGAGAGGAGTTTCTTCTTATCCTAAAGTCAAATCTCTACTGATATACAACCATTTTCAAGTCCATAATAATTTTTCCACCCTCTATTCATCATTTTCTCAATGCTATAGCTCCAGTTAAGTGTGTGATTGTTATGCACCAAATTCCCAAAAGAGCATAAAATTAGAAAGAGAGAATAATCCAATGCCTTGATAATGAAATAAAGAGATGAATAAGAAGCCTCTACAAGGGGGAAACCTCCTTTTACAATGTATCAAATAATATGAGATGATATTATCCAAAAACTAGGTCTCCTTAGTATATATATATAGGAGACAAAGTGTGCAATTACAATTAATACCGATCCAACTAAGAGCCAACCATACAATTACAATTAAGATCCTAGCCAACTAATAAAGACAATACTAATATAATAATAGAAATGTATATATAGGACTTAACATGCCCCTTCCCTTCCAGCAAGTGTTGTCCTTAACACTTGATTAACTATGAATGTTTTTGCATGAAGAACTCATCTTCCCGTGTCACCTCTTCTATTGGAAGGATCTTCCACTTGATGAGGTACTCAGTAATTACTTAATTTCGCAGTTTTTTAATACATGTTTCAAGGATTGTTTCAGGCTCTTATATGATTTTCCCTTATTCATCAATTTTTGGTACAATAGTTTGAATTAGGGTCTTGTCACCAATTACCTTTTTTAAGCAAGAAACGTGGAAGACTGGATGTCCACATGAATATGGAGGAAACTTCAATTTGTTTTCCATACTTCCAATACTCTACAACACCTTATAGGAACCATAATACGTGGGTGCTAATTTATTGTCCTTCTTTTGTTGCATGAGGGACATCTATTAGTATGGTTGTGGCCTCCAAAATACCCAATCCCCGCTTCAAATTTACTTTCACTATGATATCAATCAACTTGTTGTTTCATCCTATTTTGTGATATACCCAATTTGTCTTTCAATAGTTGGAGAACCTCTTGTTGGTGCTTTATATGTGATACTCCATTACTTGAACCTTATCTGTATCTTTCAATGATGATGTCATGGATGGAGGCTAATAGCCATAAAGTGCCATAAATGGTGGCATTCTTTATAAAGTATGGAAGGATGTGTTGTACCATTATTCTACCAAGGGAAACCACTTGATCCATTGTGTTTGTTTATTGAATGCAAAGAAATGAAGATACCCTTCTAGACATTTATTCACAACCTCAGTTTTTCTATTGGACTAAGGATGGTAAGAGGAGCAATGAGCCAATTGAGTGCCCAAACAAGAAAATATTTCCTTCCAAAAATTACTAGTGAAAATTGGATCTCTATCACTTACAATAATCTTGGGGATTCCATGTAGCTTCTGAATTGCTCCCATGAATGTTGTAGCTACTATACTTGCTTTAAAAGGATGAGAAAGAGAAAAAAAAATGAGCATACTTCGTGAGTTGATCCACCGTTGCTAATAAGATATGTTAGCTACAAAAAAAAATGACTTATTATGGTCATTTGTTGGAACATTAAGAAAATTCTCTTATTTTATATATCTTATTCATTTAATTTGGGGACTATTTCATGCAATGTATATTTAATTTTTGTTGAAAAAGACAAAGATGTTGGTAAAATAGAAGTAAACAACAATAAAAATAGAACACAAGATTTACGTGGAAACCCTATTGTGCACAGGTAAAGCCACGGGGCAATTGAAGCTTCAATATTTTATTATTACTCAAAACAAAACTTACAATGCTTTATTTTCTTATGATACAATGCCAAGGGTTACTTCCCTTTTATAAAATACATGTGAGTGTTTTAGAAGGAACCAAAGTTTATTATAAGGGTCTAGAATTTTTAGCATGGGGGATCCTCCCTTACATCCCTTAGCAAGGGGGGTCATTCGGCCCCCCTACAACCCCCTGGATCGCTCAACACATAAAAATCGCGTGAGTGGATAGTCATGTACCACTATACAACAAAATGTTAAAGATATGGATATTGACTTCACCTCCCAACATTCTCCCACTTGAATTCGATATGCAAGAAGTTCATTGTCTATGTTTTCCACTCACATGTTATTTCCCAATGCTGCCTTCATCAAATTTTCAACAATCCTGAAGAAGTTTTGCACCATTAAAAATTCTATGTCCTGTCCAGCTTTGTAAGCATATCTAGAGTATTCTCTTTAGTATCAATTTTCTCCAACGGGATCCTACCTTCTTCCACCACTTTTCTTATGAAAAGGTACTTAATATCAATATGCTTCATGTGATCATGAAATTGTTAGAATATTGAGAATATGCATAAACATGCAACAATATGTTTTCTACCGTGCAAATTAATAGCAAGAATCTACTAGTTTAGCCTTTTATCCATACAAGCAACAATAATCAAAGTGAATAACTAGAGACAAGAGAAAAGAAATGATAAACCAAGATGGTAAAACCCCAAATGGGGAAACATCCATGGGAAGGGATTGCCTTCTTATTCTTCAGAAATCTAAAATCTTACACTTGAGCTCCAATCCACATATGCTTCATAGCTATACAATAGCATTCAATGGAATACTCAACATATGCCCAAAGGCTATCCTTCACCTCAATTATACAGCTAGAGATATGGAACAATTACATCCCATACTACATGTGGGATAAATGATTTTCCACCTCCTTATATAATGAATGGTAATAAGAGAATATTACTACATAATGCATGTGGGATAACTCTTTTTGACATAATATAGAGACAATTATGTGTTCCTTTGGTAGATAAGACATCATAATATCTTACGACATCACAGTAGACATCATTACACATGTAATATTAATATTACACATCCCAACACTCCCCTTAATGATGACTAGGGAGAAGAACACATAGACGGATGAAGCTAGAATTACACTAGCATTCCCCCTTTATGACAACTTCACGCATTCCCAACAAAATTTGAAGACACACAAACTTTGCTTCTGTCATGGATTTGGTGAAGATATCGACCACTTGTTGTTCAATGGGACAATACTCCAAACAAATAACACCTTCTGCAACATGATCTTGAATGTAGTGAGTATCAAGGTCATTGTGTTTAATCTTGGAGTGATACACTAAATTGTATGTAAGCTTAATTGCACTCTGATTGTCACGTCTTAATTTAGTAGGAGACTTCTGAACCAGTCCAAACTCTGTAAGAACATGTTGGATCCACATTGTTTCTTCAATTGCTTCCTTAGCTTCCCTATACTCTACTTCACAAGAAGAAAGAGAAAGAGTTCTCAACTTTATATTGTACAAAGAAATCGAACATGAACCAAGCCTAAAGACGTACCCCGCAATAGACCTTATATTTGAAGCATCCCCTGCCTAATCAAAATACGTATAACATGAAGTGAAACTGTAGCCTTGCTAGAATATAAAACACCATAATGCAATGTTCCCTGTAAATATTTGAGAATCCTCTTTGTTTCTTTTCAATGACTTTCATTAGGCTTTTGTATAAACCTTGAAACCATTTTGACTACAAAAGAGAGATTGGGCTTGTTGTGTGTCAAATATATCAAACTCCTCATAAGTTGATGATACAAAGTGGTATCAACAAGAGCAGTGTCGCAATCAACAATTAACTTTACACCGGATTGAAATGGTGTATGTGAAGGCTTACAGATACTCATATGAAACCCAACAAGTAAATCTAAAGCATACTTAGGCTGAGAGAGGAATATACCATCGGCCATATGCCAAATCTGTAGACCCGAAAAATAATGCAATAGACCTAAATCATTCATTTCAAATTCATTCTTAAGATTATTCTTCATATCCTGTAAAAATGTAAGCTAGTTTCCAGTAAGGATACAATCATCCACATAAAGTACCATAATGAGTAAATCATCATCAAAGTTATTAACATACATATTTGGATCAAATATACACCACTTAAAACCATTCTTCAAAAAATAAGTGTCAATTTTCTCATACCAAGC
Organism: Larix kaempferi; assembly: GCA_027924585.1. Classification (NCBI taxonomy): domain Eukaryota; kingdom Viridiplantae; phylum Streptophyta; class Pinopsida; order Pinales; family Pinaceae; genus Larix; species Larix kaempferi. The sequence goes on from BSBM01000343.1 coordinate 6,183,537, forward strand.
TCTAGGTGCATGTTTAAGACCATATAAAGACTTCTTTAATTTGCATACCAAACTTGATGCTTCAACAGTAATAAAACCAAGTGGTTGTTTCATATAAATGTATTCATGAAGATTACCATTCAAAAACGCACACTTGACATCCATTTGGTGTATTTCCCATTGATAAAAGACAACAAGAGAAAGTATGGTTCTTATTGTGTTCATTTTAGAAACTCGAAAAAAAGTTTCAGTATAATATATACCTTCTTGTTGAGAAAACCCTTTTTCTACTAACCGAGATTTATGTTTTTCAATTTGTCCATTTACAGTGAACTTTGTAGTATATATCGATTTGCATCCAACTAAATTCTTTCCAGGAGGAAGGGGAACAAGAGCCTTTTTTTATTATTAACGAGTTATACTCAGCAGGCATGGGTTACTCCCATTCAGGTTTATCTTTAGCTTGAGCATATGTAGAGGAATCATCTGTGGCCAATACTTTAGTCATAAGAGAAAAGTAAAATCTAGTCCATCGAGTATGGAAATGAATATCAATCTAAGAACCTGCAGTTTCAAGATTTTATGGGCCTAAACAAAAAGAGGAGTAGTGGTAGGAACCACATAAGTATTTTTGTAACATTCAGGAAGATCACTTGAAGAAGAAGGTGAACTAGGATCAAGATCAGAAAAAGAAGTAGAGGAAGGGGTAACAGATATAGGAGCAACAAAAGATGAAGGCGAATTCAAGGTAACATGAGGTTCAACAAACTCGGGAAGAGGAGAGACTTCATTGAATTGAACATCTCGTCGTATGAGAACACTTTGGGTAGATGGATCAAACAACCTATATGTTTTGGAATCCTCACAGTAACCAAATAAAATACATTTGTGAGACTTGGGCTCTAACTTTTTCCCTTTTTCATCCAAAGTATGTGCCCAACATTCACGGCCAAATATCTTAAAGTCACTAAAAATAGTTATTGTGATAACTGTATCTTGAATAGAGTAACTGCATTAGTAGGGACTCTATTAAAGATACAGTTAGCACAACAAATAGCTTAAGCCCAAAATCGTTTATGTAATCCTTTAGAATAAAGCATACATATAGCAATTTCAATCAAAGTCCTATTTTTCCTTTCAGCTACCTCATTTTGTTGAGGTGTATAAGGTACAGTATGTCGATCTTGAATACCATGCTTACATAAATATGCATTAAATTTATGTTTAGTGAATCCCCCCCATTATCAATTCTCAAATTCATAATACTTTTACAGGATTCTTTTTCAACCATGAATTTAAAATCTTGAAATATACCAAAGGTTTCACTTTTATGTTTCAAAAAATAAACACAAGATTTGTGACTATAATCATCAATAAAAGTAAGAAAATAGACTGCACAAGACAAAGAAGGGGTTTCAATATGACAAAAAATAACACAATGAATTAGTTGCAATGGTTCTTTAGCATGCCAAGCTTTACCTTTATCAAACATTTCCTTATAATGTTTACCAAGAACACAATCTTCACAAACACATTTAATGGAAGAAATTGAAGGTAAGCTCGATACCATTTTAAACATCATTTGCATTTTACCATAATTCAAGTTACCTAATATTTCATTCCACAATTTACTTAGTTCATCGGCGTGAGCAACATAGGAATAAAAAGGTTAATTTTTACTTGAATTAAAACTAGTGAACTTATATAATCCAACATTATGATCAATAGGACTAGAAGAAACAATTTTGAAGTTATGTTTGATATATTTTAAAACATATTTATCAGGCCAAGCTTCAAATTTAAAACATTTCTGACATGCACAATAAATAGAAAGTAAGTTGATGGGCATTCCTTGAACGTGAAACACATCTTCCAAAATATCGTTAGGAACATTAACATTACTAGATCCTACTACTGAAAGTTGTTTACCATCACTTATAGATACTTTTTTGTGTTGTGTGATTTTTAGTGTCATAAGATTTAAATGAAGAAGTTGTACCATTCATATGGTTATATGCACCAAAATCCATTATCCATTCCACATTAGAAGAAGATTGACTAGGTTGAATAGAATAGGCACATATGGCTACCTTTGATTCTTCGAAAGACGTGTTTTTGGCTTTAGCAAGTTCACGTCTTCATTTAAAGCAGATCTTTTCAAGGTGGTTGGTTTTCCCACAATACTTCCAAGGATTATACACTTTCTTTTTATTGTATACCATGTTAGAAGCAGCATCATCATTAGAAGAGTGAATGTTGATCATTTATTATGTGGTTTAGAGTTTTTATGATAACTTCTATTAGGATTCTTTTTACTATGTGCCATTAGATATTTACTATTAGGTACATAAGCAATTAATCTATCTTGCTCACATATAAAACCTTTAAAAAAATCTTCGAAAGAGGGTTTTATATTACCTTTAGACATTTTAATGGATCTATTCCTTGTTTGGATTAACATATCAAAACATTAAGGTAACTTTTGTTCTACAAGAATAGCAATAGCATTATCATTTTTCCTGTAATCGCTACCACGGTTATTTAATTTTTCAATATAGCTTTTAATTTCATCAAGAAATGACTCTATTCTATCAAAATATTTAGGTTCTAACTCATGAATTTTCTTTTCAAGATAGTAAGAAGAAATATCATCACTTTTATCAAATAAAGAAGCCAAGGTTTTCCACACCTCAATTGGGCTATCCTCGGCCTCAATATGTACCTATAAACTATCCGAAACAAATTGTCCAGCGAGTCATCTTGCTTGATCTCATCGATCTTCTTGCTTGATCAGATTGATCTTCTCATATAGATAGGACTTTAGCATCAATTGGTTTTGTTTGATCACTCTTAACTAAGTTCCATAGATTCTTACTCATGAGAATGTCAATCATATTTCTCTTCCAAGAGAGGTAGTTAGTACCAACTAATTCAAGAATAGAAGTTACTTTAGAACTCATAATGGTGAATCAAGAAACGGTTACCCTAATGCAACAAGACAAAATCTAAGATCTAGAATAAAAGTGAATATAACCATAAATTTCTCACCAATGATGAAACCCAACAACAAATTACTGATGAATCTATGAACCTATAGCAAAAACAACAAAGAAAAAATCAGGTTCAACGAATTTTTTGTCAAAAACAGGGCCCACGCACTTTCTTTACAGAACAGTTGCATGTGTACATGCTTTCTCTATGGGAAAGGTGTGTGTGTGTGTGTGCCCTTCTTATGAAAAAAGGTGCATGTTTTCCCTAAACTGCCTAAAACTGTCCAAAAATGGAAAGTTGTGAAACCAGTCGTTGTCATGTACAAAAACCTACGACAAAACACAACCAGAGCCGAAAAAACAATAGATCTATGCATGTTGACCGCTGCTCATACCACCATCACGATCACTCATGGTAAGTCGAGACAAGAATGATTCATCCTTAATTCCTCATTATCTTGTAAAATAAATACAATGTATCGATTTTCTATCACCTCTCTGAATCATTTTGTCGTGGTCTTCCAACCAATTAGTTGGGGAGAGTGTCGGTTTCACGACCTGTACTTTACAGACACTTGTGTACGCCCATACTTGGTACATTATTACCTATTCTATACATGAAACTTGCCCAATTTAAATTTCCATATTTGGTATTACCATTTTTGTTGCTACTTGCATGCACAAACTTGTTGTATTTCCATCATCATAATCCTTTAAGTATTAGAAATTGTACAAGTCGGATGGTAATTCACGGGAATGGGGGGATTGATAGTTTGGAATGAACCTGAAACAATAGAACAACTTCGTAAGAATGTGAAATCATATCAAGAAATCAAAATTTCCAAAATATTTTGAAAGGTTACAGCGTTTTGATAAAAGTGTAGCACTTGAATTTGTGCAAAATCTGGATGAAGTTTCTACAGTAAGAGGTCTACAAATTCCAATAATGGAGGACACCATAGCTCGGGTGACGGGGCTTCCCCAACAAGGAGAGCATTTGTTTGGCCGGAGAACTCCTCTTCTACGTGTAGCAGAAGAATTTTTAAGAGGAGGAGAAGTTATACAATGGATGGGTAAAGGATATGCACGAGAATCCTTACTCGCACCATGGAAAGATGTAGTCGTCTTCTTGCAAAAGTACATTACCTATGAGCACCTTGTGAGGGACACTACAAGGTCATTTTTGCATACCATTTTAAGTTGTTGTCTCACCTAAGGGATCGAGTTTTGTTAAATATGCCATATTTTCTTTTGGGTTCCCTTAAGCTCATGGCATGGTCCGCAAAAGGAGCTAAGCATACTTCAGTAGCAATTACAAATCATGGCCTAATTAGGCCACTACAAGGAAAAGTCCTTATTGCGAAGGTTATAATAGATGCTACTCTAAAAAGAGCCAAAATATTTGTTTATAGTGGAGGTCACTACCAGAGGTGAGCAGGTGGAGGTTATAGCAGATGTTTTTTTAACGGTGCATTTATACATACTAAACGCAGTGGTGCGTACATGACATAAATGCACTGGTGTTGCAAATAGATCACGTAGCACCACTACTGGAAACACCATAAAACAAAAAAAAATTGCAAATGATGCATTTATACTAACATCATGCACCGGAACACCATGTAGTTGAAAGCACTGAAGTATGGTAAACAGATAAGCGAGAGCACCGGATTACCCTACTTTATTATTTTTAATTTTCAACACCAGTGTGGTTAGTCTAATACATCTCATTGATGCAGTATATCCTAATCTGCACTGCATAAGGTTTTAAAAATTTTGAATCTAAAACCACGAACTATATTATTTTATATTTTATATTTTTATACTCGGTGTGTTATATGCAGTGTACCACATTGATCCATTGTAGTTTATGGCACACCGTGCCAGGGTTTAATTAAAAAATTTATAAGTGGTGTGTTTAAATGATCAAAATGCATCGGGGCGCCACATAGTTGAAAGAAATGAAGTAAGGTAAATGGATAGTCAAGAACACTAGATTACTATATTTTTTTATTTTTAATGTCCATCACTAATGTGGTTATTCCATGGAACAACACTGGTGCGATATAGCCTAAGCCGCACCACTTTAGGGTTAAAAAAAATTGAATTTAAAATCACAAACAATATTATTTTTTACTTTAATTTTTTATTACCGGTGCATTGTATATAATCGACCACATAGGTGCATTCAAGCTTTGGGCGCACCGGAACAGGGTTTAATAAAAAAATATTGCCACATGAAAAAATCATTTTTACTACACAACAGTGCTTTTGAGCCCTCGTACATCCCAGCTCAGACTCCCTAACGTTTGTGCTCCATGTGGTGGCATTGCTTGCTTCCATTGGTTGCTAAATGTATTTTGAATTTTTCCAAATGGTGGGCAAATTTTCAAATTTGACTTACATCACAACCATGCCTCTCCAACGCCAAAATGTCCAGGTAAAGTATTTGTTAGTTCATAATTTAATTTTTTAGCAGATTAAAATTAAAAATTAACCTTTTTTCTCCTTCATTTAAAAAAAATCTAAAAGCATTGTGCAGCTCATTCGGAATCGTTCGGCTTCTACCACGCACGGTGCACCCTGTAAATTCATAGGGTGCACCACCAACAGTGCATTTTAGTAGGATGCACACCACAAAAACGGTGCACTATAATTTCACAATGCGTTGAATAAATATGGTTTTAAAAAATATGGACATAAATTGGTGCATATAATAAACCAAAACACATCGTATATACAATGCACTGACATGTGCCAAGTGCACTACTAAACCAAACATTATTATAAAATTTCATTGCATTAAGCAATGCGGTCGATTAAACGTTCTGGACCACAATCCCAGTGCACCAACGTGTATCCAGAGCATTGCTGCCAAATTTAATTTTTGACTCATCAAGGGAAGCTACAGTGCGCTATAAGAATAATTACACACCGTGATCAGTGAGATACCATGTCCACAACTCACCGATTTTGTCAGTGCAAAAAAAATAAAATATAAAAAGGACAAAACGTTTAACGATGCAGTTTGATAAATGGACCACACTGATTTTTTAGTGTGCTAATATGTATTGGGCTCAGCGTAAACAATAAAAAAATTTAAAAAAACTTGCAAACGGCTCCAACGGTGCGCACAATAAACCCAAACGTACTGTATAAACGGTGCATTGGCGTGTTCCAAGTGCACTGCAGAAACAAACGTAGATAACAAAAAAATATTACTTTAAGTGGTGCAGTCCATTAACGGTTCCACACTGATATCATGGTGTATTAATGTGAAAATGGTGCACTGTTATCACAAACAAATTTTGGGAAACCAAGTGATACTATAGTGCGCTCTAAGAACCCATACGCACCGTGTACAATGCGATGACATGTTCACAACGCACCGGTTGAGTGGTGAAAAACTTTACAAATTCCGAATAAAACAAAAAAAATTAATGGTGCTCTACATTAATCTCATCGCACCGATTTCGCAGTGTGCTGAAGTGTACAAGCGCACCATTAATGAATAAAAAAATAAAAATAAAAACTCACAAAACAAATTAACGGTGCAGTTTATGAACATTTGCACACCACTTTTGGACATGCGTTGATGTGTAATGGGCACATCGTCATCAACCATTTAAAAATTATAAGACTCCCAATGGTGCACTTTTTTAATCGGTGCATGTGTAGTCCAAGAGCACTGTTAGCGGTGCACTAGTTGTAGGAAAGCACCGGTAGTGATGTGATACTATAATTGAGGTGCACCGCTGTTCAAAATTCTTTATTTTGAGAAAAAAAATTATTATTTGATGTTATTAAATAACATGCTAATTGAATGAAATATTTAATGTTTTTATATGTCTATTTATGACACTGTTTCATGTTATATAGGAAATAGAGACGTTTGCAGCGAGAGGCTACTGAGCAACAACATGCACAGGTTGATCAGTACAACTTCGTGCATGAGTGGGAAGCTATAAAGAGGGAGAGGGATTTGTACCCTCATCCCATTACTACTTAAACCTGACGCCTCTTGAGGGTTTTTGGCCTCCTAAAGTTCTAACAAGAGGCTACGCCCCTCAATAGGAACTCTTCATTGTTGGTGTGGTTGATCCAACGTTGGGATCATCGTAGGAAAGCATTTCATGTTGGTCCTGATCAATGGTTCCAACCCACTGAGGAGGAAATTTATTTCATCACTGGGCTATCCAGGAAAGGGTGGGATTTTCTCTAGTTCTCGGATGTCCCAGCTAGTGCTGCAGCAAAGAGTCAGCTAGATTACTCTAAAAGATATATTAGTGACCACGTCATCAGTCTCGTTGATTTCCAGGTGTGCGATGGGTAGGTAAATATTTATGCTTTTGGTCAAGAGGGCATTAGGTGCCTCTCTCTTTTGCTTATGATGGTGGCGCACTCCACCAGTGATGGGAAGCGCATTAGTTTCCCTCTATTCTATTATGTTGATTCTTTATTGTAGAGACCTAGATGCATTTGGAGGTCTACCATTTTTTTTGCAGCAGGTTATTTTTTATTTGGGTAGATTCCATGCACAAATTGATGGGAGGACCAACTTCCCTTTCTGTTCAGATCTTTTTTTGTCTATTTTTTTATAGGTTTTCGACCACCGGGACATCATTTGAATGTCTCCCTCCTAGGTTGATGACAGAGGTGCGTATGCACATGTGGGGGGAGATGATTCCCAAGAGGGGGCAACCTAAGTTCCCAGCTAGGATCACATCATATTTGATCAAGATGTTAGCCATAGGATGACCATGCATTAGACAATGTTCCATATCCATACATAGGCTTGGACTGGAGAGCATGCCAAGACATCTTCTTCACCTAGGATGAGCCACTAGATGAGAGAGGTAATAATAACGTTATGTTTAAATTAATCTAGTTGCATTTTATTCTCTTCATACTTAATGCAACTGAAATATATTCTAAATTGTTTAATGAAATTGTCTAATTATTGTTTCCAACTATATATTTTTCAAACATTGGCACATTCGATGGGGAGGGATGACCTGCTCCTGCTCAAGATGATGAGGAAATGCACGTTCCCAAGGTGCCACAGGTGGAACCTGGATGTTCTGGCCTACGACGTAGGCCTGGTGATAAGTACAGATAGGATGTGGCGGACAGGTTATCAACATTGTTGGCACAACAAAGGGTTCATCCTCTATGGGTGCACGACATTGTGTGACAACCTGACCTCGCAGAGATATGGAGGATTGTTCCCCGTGATATCAGAAACTTGATGCAACATATTGTTAGTGAATCCATTTGTTTAGCTGCTAGGAGGGATGACCATCAGGATCCTCCTCCACCTCCTCCTCCATCAGCTTCATCATCTCCTCCACATCCTCCTCCATAAGCTTCAACATCTCATCCACCTACTCCACCTCCTCCTATGTTGGCTTCGACATCTCATCCACCTCCTCCTCCATCGGCTCCTTCATCTCCTCCTCTACTCCTACTTGATCGACCATCCTATCCTATTAATTGACCCGACCATCCACCATTTCTTGCTCTAGTCGCCTCTATTTTGAGATGATGCTCGGAGTGGGTAGGATTCAGCTTGATGGACGTATCTATGCTTCTCTTCGGGATGGTTTTTTTCCTAGCAGAGGTATTGATGCCTTTGGCTCTATTGGTGGAGGTGTCGATGCCTCTGGCTCTACTAGTAGAGGTGTTGATGCCTCTGGATCTACTGGTGAAGGTGTCGACGCCTTTGCATCTGGTGGGAGAGATACTTATGCCTCTGGTTTTGGTGGTGGACCAGATATGTTATAGAAGTTATTGGACTAGAGATATATATTTGTCATGTATCATCAGTTTGATGTTATTGTTCATATATATATATACATACACACACACTGCATTTTTAATTTTGTTGTTGATGTTTATTTATATGTTGATGGTGTATGTTAGGTCAGGTTAGATGATGTTTGTTACATGTGTGTGATGGTTATGCATGTTATATAATGCAGCTTGTGTTTTGTTAGATGTTATTATTATATTTGTATGTTAGATGATGTTTAAATTTGTTATATGTATATGTTAAATATGTAAAATTCAAGCACAACAAATCTAGGAAACAAGAACAACAGTTACTAGAGATGCATGCGGCAAATTGTGTGTCAAAACATTGGTGCAAAAGGTTTGTAGCAATTCATACATTATCATTAACTCAAATTATATTTACAATGTGTAAAAATGGCCATAATAGCCCAGCAATTCAAATCCTAGAGAGGTCATTCGGATTGAATGCATGAAAGTGGCTTATTGGTCAATTAACACCACTTGGCACATCAGTTAACCACTTAAATGCAAAGTAATTGACTCTAACAGACTCTGAAACTATCAAACTAAGTCTAACTGATCCTAGAACTCAACTGATTGCCCAAAATCAGGGGAGGGCGCCTTTATGACTTCAGTTAACTGATTTTTAGTTGGGATTACACCAAATTAGGTCAAACTGAGTAGGAGGGTGCCTTTTTTACTCTAGTTAGCTGATTGTTAGGTGAAATACACCCAGTTGGACTGAGTAGGGCGCTTAAATCATGCAAATCACCCCAGTTGGATCCCTAAATGATGGAGGAGGCCCAGTTAACTGAAATTGATGACCCAGTTGACTCCCTGAATGAAGGAGGAGGCCTAGTTGACTGAAACTGATGATATGTTGATGATGTAAGCACATATTTGAGGCAAAATACTTAGTATAAGTGATAAATTAGGTTGTTGAGCCCAAATAAATGATGTGTAGTTGGAAAATGACTCCAACACCCACCCTTAAGCTAATTCCATGTGGAGGATTAAAATAAAATAATAAAACAGCCCCGACAACAAAGGCCATAGGTCACCTAGTACAAAAATAATCCAAAAAATGCTCAAAAAATCTAAGTGAGGAAAGAGGGAAAACCCACTGGGAAAGAAAACCTCCCCTCAAAGTGAACACTGAAGGATCTAATATGTCCTCACCATAATAGAACTCACCCCCAACAGTGAACAGAGGTAAGAGAACTTCTTCACAGTGAAGTTCTTGGTGAAGATGTCTGCAATTTGCTCTTTTGTAGGGCAATATTGTAGTACAATGGTTTTGTCATGCAAGAGCTCTCGGATGTAGTGCATGTGGATATCAATATGCTTGGTCCTCTATATCTGAATCGAATCTTTTGATATCTTGATAGCACTCTGATTTCCACAAAAAATGATAGTAGAAGTGGTGCTACCAATATCAAACTCTACTAGAATACCCTGCAACCAAACTGCCTGAATGCAAGCATTGACTGCTCCTCAATACTCTGCCTCTGCTGAAGATAAGGAAATGGTTTCCTATTTTTTGCTTAAACATCAAATAAGCCTTGCTCCAATAATGAAAACATATATGGAATTGGACTTCCGATCAATGCTATCAACCACCCAACCTGAATATCCCCATGAATAAATTCACTCTTCACATCCATGTGGTGCACCTCCCAGTGCTTGGATGTGGAAATTGCCAAAACTAGCTGGATTGAGTCCATATTTGCAACCGGTGAAATGTTTCTATGTAGTCCACACCTTGGACTTGTGAGAAACCTTTTGCCACCAACCTAGCTTTGTATTTTCAGGTTGAACCATAAGCATCAAACTTGTTTTGGTAGACCCATTTGCATTGAACCAATTTCCTCCCAGGTGGAAGTGAAACTAGCTCCCATGTTGCATTTTTTTGAAGAGAATTATACTCTTCATCCATGGCGTTTTTCCATCTTGGATATCGGTGGGCATGGTAGTATGATTTTGGATCTGATACGACCATCAAAAAACACTTTTCAGATAGAAATGGATCATCGTATGAAAGATCCATACCTTCTCTTTGAAATTCTGCTCGGGTTCTTCTTGGATCGGCAGGATTTCCAATGTTAGAACCGGCAGATGTGAGAGTCTTTTCTACCCACTTTGGAAAGTGAGGGGGATCATATGGATTTGAATCTGAACCTGATATTTCATGTTCATTAATATCATACATAATATCAAAAATATCAGAACATAAAATTTCAATATCATCTCCTGAATCTTCTTCCGGAAGAGGAAGCAATTTGGAAGTTTCTTCCTCCACTAATTGTAGATCTTGAAGCGATTCTTCAAATTGGACACTTCTCTCGATGAATATTATTTTGTATCTGATATCCATGAGTTTGTATCCTTTGTATTCTTCAACATATCCAATGAGGATGCACTTAGTACTTTTTGGTTCCAAATATCTTCTCTTCTCAATCGAAATTCTAGCCCATGCAGTGGACCCAAAACCATGAGATGTGACACATCAGACTTGTGACCAGTGTAGGCTTAGAAAGGAGTTTGACCTTTAATGGATGAGTGTGTAAATTTGCTATGAATATATACATAAACGTTCATGGCCTCAACCCAAATATTTGAATCCAAACCTTTCGACTCAACCATACAAGTAGCCATCTCTTTCAATGCTCGATTTTTCCTCTCCGCTACACCATTATGCTGAGGTGTGTAGGGGATTATGTGCTGGATTTTGATTCCATTATCCGCACAAAGTTGCAGCAGCTCAGTTTTGATATATTCTCCACCATTATCATATCTAATATATTTTAGCTCGCTCCCAGTAGCAGTCTCAACAGAAGCCTTGAAATTCTTGAATTTTTCAAACACTTCGATTTGTTTTTGAGAAAGTAGACCCATGTGAACCTGGAAAAGTCATCAATGAATGTGATAACATACCTTGAGATATTCTGATGCAGGAGCATCGGGGCCTAGGCAGAGCAGTCGAAGATGATCGACATGGAGAAAGCCGACCAGAGGGAGTGCCAACAACCACTAGTGCGGAAGAGTAAATTGGTCGTCGAAGTCAATAAGTCGAGCAGAAGTTGTCGAGGTAGGTCGCTAGGAAAAGCAGGTCGAGAGTCGACATGTCAGAGGTCGACAGAAGACATAATTGTAGTAGAGACGTCGAGGATCGACATGTTGTCGAATCATGACTCCGACAGGTTTGGGTGTGAGCCAAGCGAGGAGGAAGGGGTGAATTGGCAAAGCCTGAGAATGCGACGGGTAGCCGACGGGTATGTCAAAGGTTGACGGAAGATAGTATGGTCAAGGCAGTGATAGGACCTACTACTGTAGCAATGTCAGAAGAATGCGTAGAAGTCAAGGAGAGTACTTGGCAGCCGTTCGGGGTTGCTAAGGAAGTTATTAGCAGTTATTGCGGGTAGTTGGGATCTTGACAGATGTCAACACAAGCAGAGATTGTGCAGCACGGCAGAGGCACTGATAGTTGCAGGTCTGTAGGATCTGAGGAGATCGACAGACAGAGGAAGCGTGTCTCGGGCGTCGGAGTGATCTCGGGAATAGTAGCGGCAGAGTAAAAGGCTTGTGCGGCACAGAGCAAGCAGTTTAGTTAGTTCCATTTTGGACTTGGCAGAGCAGAGTTCAGGGATAAGATTTGTGGATTGGAGAGAACAGTCACACATCTTCCGAACGCAGAGAAGATCGAGCCATAGCTCAAAGTTCCGTAGTGAACCAGAGGAGGTGAAGATTGACACACTGAGATAACACATAGTTACTTCTATATTGTAATAGGCTAAGGCTGACCATAGTTAGTTACTTACATTCCTTGCATTTCGCATTGCAACCATTTCGGTGGAAGTAATATAAGCCAGCTTCTGGCATCCTGTTTACATCTTGTTTATGTGAACGTGTGTGTTGTGTGTAAATTGTTAAGCAAGAACCTTTGCGAAGGTGGCCTTGCGTCAAGTGGTATCAGAGCGGAAGAATCCTGTGTGAAGAGGAAGACAGTGATATCAACCTGACTGGGTCAAGTGGTATCAGCATTGGAAGTGAATCCAGTGAACAAGTGCGTTGAACAGCTCTAGTTGCAGTTGGGTAGAGTTGTGCACGTCTTGTAGAAGTCCGGTTGCGATTGGAAGAGTGGGAGTTTCTGCCGAGGTTGAAAATGGCTCACAGAGGCGTTAATGTCCGAGGTGTTGGACGAAGAGCGCGTGGCGGAGCAGTCACAGTTGATCGTGAGATGTTCGACGAGTGCGTCCGAACAATGCGAACTTTGACAAATGAAGTCGCATCGATCAAAGAAATCCAAATGCATGGTTGTATTCCTGATGCATTAGACCACAGCGACGAGGAGGTCGAAGAAGTGGAAGCACAAGAAGCAGCAGGAGAAGAACTAGAAGACAAACTGATCAAGCTTCTGACGAATATGAGAGGTCGGACGAAGATAGATGTACGTACCTACTCAAGAAGTCTGGACCCAGAATACCTGATCGACTGGTTCAGGGAAATGGAGAAATACTTCGACATAGAGTAGATCGAGGATCCTAAACGGGTTAAGATTGCATGTCTGAGATTGAAGGGTCATGCCTCATTGTGGCGGGACAATGTGCAGGCTGATAGAGTCAAGAAGGGCAAGGAGAAAATCAAGTCTTGGGATAGGATGGTCGCCAAGCTGAAAGGGAAGTTCTTGCCAAATGACTATGTGATTTCCTTGTTCCGTAAGTTGCAAAACTTTCGACAAAGAGAGATGACCGTGAAGGAATACAAGGAAGAGTTCTATAGATTGTTGATAAGGTCAGGACAAACCAACGAAGGTGAAGAAGCTATCACAAGATATGTCAATGGCTTGAAATATCCCATTCAAGACGAGTTGAGCATGTCAAGATTCAGAGCGGTCTGTGAATCCTACCAGTTATCTCTGAAGGCAGAAGAGAAACTGTCGAGGAAATCTGCAGCGACCAGAGGTAGGATGACTGGTCGGGGTGCGAAGACTGTTTCCACGAAAGGCCAAAGTAGCATTTACAAGAGAGAAGCCGTCGAAGACAACCGACGTGCGGAAGGGACATCAACAAGAGAGAAATCGCAAGAAAACTGATGCAATGGTCGAGAGACACGCGGTCGAGGTGTGTATGGTCGAAGTGGTCCATCCGACAGAAAAGGAGCTGACAGACCAACCATAATTTGTTGTAAGTGTCGAGGAGTTGGACACAAAGCTTATGAATGCCCATAGAACCTACATGCTGCAGAGGAGTCGAAGCCCAGACGTCAAAAAGATGAACAAGTCGACAAGAGGACAGAATTGGCATCCGACAGCAGTGAGGATGGCAAGAAGAAAAGTCAAAACCTGATGGTCGGGAGAACATTGGTTCAGGAAGACCGATGCGACAAGAAAGAGATGGCACAACGAAAGGCTATCTTTCGAACCAAAGTGTGAATTAGCGAATGGCGTTGCAAGACCATAGTTGATGGTGGAAGCACTGAGAATCTTGTGTCGACATAGGTAATCGACATGATTGGGTTGAAGTGTCGAGAACATCCACACCCATACAAGATCTCATGGTTTCACAAAGGACACCATGTGAAGGTGACCAGACAGCGCCTGATTAACTTCAAGGTCGGGAAGCTTGAAGACAATGTACTATGCGACGTAATCCCAATGGACGCGTGCCATCTGTTGTTAGGGAGACCATGGCAATATGATCGGAAGATGATCTATGATGGTCGAGCCAACACAGTCACAGTGTGGAAAAATGGCGTGCAAAGGACTCTGAAGCCGAATCCAGAGGAGCCATCCGACTGTAAGGAGGGCGAGAGCAACTTTTGGGAGAAGTGAGTGCTGATGTGTTCAGCAAAAGAATTCCTTGCGGAGGAGGAAAAGCAGTCAGGATGTTTTGCTATCATTCTGAAAGGGCCATGTGTCGAGAGGACGACAATGGAGAAGATTCCAGTCGAAGTCGGAAAGATGCTTGACGAGTTTCAGAGCATAGTAGTCGATGAGACACCGACGAGATTACCACCGACGAGAAGCATATCCCATCAAATCGACTTGATTCCAAAGTTGAGTCTGCCAAACAAGGCACTGCATAGGATGAGTCCGACAGAAGGTCAGGAACTCAACCGACAGGTACAGGAGTTGTTGGACAGGGGATTAACCAGAGAAAATCTAAGCCCATGCGCGGTACCAGCAATATTAGCGCCGAAGAAAGGTGGAGAATGGAGGATGTGTACAGACTCCAGAGCTATCAACAAGATCACTATCAAGTACTAGTTTTCATTGCCGAGGATGGATGGCTTGATGGATTTCTTGAGTAGAGCGAAGTACTTCACAAAGATAGACCTGAAGAGCGGTTATCACCAGATTCGGGTTAGAGAAGGAGATGAATGGAAAACAACATTCAAGACAAAGGAAGGGTTGTATGAGTGGTTAGTCATGCCGTTCGGATTGACTAATGCACCCTGTACATTCATGCGATTGATGAATGAGGTACTGAAACCATTCTTGGGTAAGTTCGTCGTAGTGTACCTAGACGACATCCTAATATTTAGTCGAACCAAGACAGAGCACTTGGAGCACATTCCACAGGTATTGCAGAAGTTGCAGGAAGAGAAGTTGATGGTGAACCTGCAAAAGTGTTTCTTCATGAAGGAAGAACTGGTGTACTTGGGATTTGTAATCTCGGGTAAAGGGTTGGTGATGGACTAAGAAAAGGTGAAGGAAATATTGGATTGATCGGAGCTGACAAGTGCGACTGGAGTAAGGAGTTTCTGTGGACTTGCTTGTTTCTACAGGAAGTTTATTCGGGGATTCAGTCGGATTTGTGCACCTTTGACAGAGTGCATGCGAAAAGGGGAGTTCAAGTGGATGGAAGCTGCCCAGCGAGCTTTCGACAAGTTGAAGGAAAAGGTCACTGAGAGCCCAGTGTTAGCACTCCCAGATTTCGACAAAGTTTTCCAGGTCGATTGCGACACGAGTGGAATGGAAATTGGAGAAGTGTTGAGCCAGGAGGGACGACCAATTGCATTCTTCAATGAGAAGTTGGATGATGCGAAGCAAAAATATTTGGTCTATGACCAGGAATTTTATGCGATTGTCCAAGCATTGAAGAAGTGGAGGCATCATTTGTTGCCCAAGGAATTTTTGTTGTACACAGATCACCAAGCGCTGAGGTATCTGAATACTCAGTCGAAGTTGAACCAGCGGCACATGAAATGGGTCGAATTCCTGCAAGGATATACTTTCATGTTGCGACATAAGTCAGGCAAGTCGAACAAGGTTGCCGACGCATTGATTCGAAGAGTTGCATTACTGAACACGATGATAGTTCAGGCAACAGGAATAGAGTCGGTGAAAGCAGAGTATGCGACCGACGAGGATTTTGCGAAAGCATGGGAGGCTTATCGTGAACCATGGAGTGTCGACAGGACTACATACTTGGATTATTTCATCCAAGAGGGATACCTATTCAAGGGAAAATAGTTGTGTATTCCCAGAGGATCCATAAGAGAGAACCTAATCCGAGAATTGCATACCAGCGGGTTAGCAGGTCATTTTGGCATCGACAAGACCAGGGCATTGGTCGAAGAAAATTATTATTGGCCAGGAATGATGACAGATGTCAGGAAGTGGGTATGATAGTGTCGAGTTTGCTAGTTGGCAAAAGGAAGAAGTTAGAATACGGGGTTGTATACACCATTACCTGTACCGGATACGCCATGGGAGCACCTGAGCATGGATTTTGTGCTAGGATTGCCGAAGACGCAGCAAGGAAGCAACTCAATCTTTGTTGTAATCGACAGATTTTCAAAGATGGCACACTTTATTCCATGTCAGAAGACAAGTGACGCCACAGGTATTATTGTAATATTATTCAAGGAGGTAGTCAGATTGCATGGGTTGCCGAAGAGTATCACATCAAATAGAGATACCAAGTTTATGGGACATTTATGGAGAACCTTTTGGAATAAACTGGACACGAGGTTGCAGTTTAGCTTAGCATATCATCCGCAGAAAAACGGACAGACTAAGGTGGTTAATAGAAATTTGGGAAACCTTCTAAGGTGTTTGACGACCGACAGACCCAAGTAGTGGGAGAACGTGTTAGCGCAAGTAGAGTTTGCATATAACAATTCTGTGAATCGGTCAACAGGGTTGAGCCCATTCCAGATTGTTCGGGGAAGAATCCCACATGGAGTGGTGGATTTGGTCGAGTTACCGACAGAAATCAGGAAAAGCGCGGATGCAGAATCATTCGCAGAGCATATGAAAGAAGTGCATGAAGATGTGCGAAAGCGCATAGAAAAGAGTAACGCGACATACAAGTTGAGAGCCGACAGAAAGAAGAGGCTAAAGTCATTCAGCGAAGGAGACTTAGTCTATGCACATTTGCGGAAGGAGAGATTTCCGACAAGGACGTATAACAAGCTGAAGCTGAAGAAGATTGGAACATGTAAGATTCTGAAGAAGATTTCGGACAATGCTTATGTGTTGGAGCTGCTGAATGACTTGAGCATTTCACCAACGTTCAATGTCTCAGATCTGTACAAGTTTGAAGAAGGTTCAAGCAGCAAATCCCAAAAGTGGCGAACATCGACTGGACAGTGCAGATTCCAGATCGACATAAAGAGGAAATCCCAGAAGTAATAGTGGAACGTGAAGTCGAGCGTATGCGCAGTTCGCAAAAGAAGGAATACTTAGTACGATGGAAAAACGATGAGTTGCAGGAGGTGACATGGATTTCCGAAGAAGAGTTCAGGAGATTGACAGAGCAATCGAGTTCTTTTTCACCTGGGGAGTCTGATGCAGGAGCATCGGGGCCTAGGAAGAGCAGTTGAAGATGATCGACATGGAGAAAGTCGATTAGAGGGAGTGTCTATGACCACTGGTGCGGAAGAGCAGATTGGTTGTTAAAGTCAATAAGTTGATCATAAGTTGTTGAGGTAGGTCGACAGGAAAAGGAGGTCGAGAGTTGACATGTCAGAGGTCGCAAACGATAGAGTTGTAGCAAAGACATCGAGGATTGACATGTTGTCGAATCATGACTCCGATAGGTTTGGGCATGAGACAAGCGAGGACGAAGGGGCAGATTGGCGAAGCCTGAGAATGCGAAGGGAAGCCGACAGGTATGTCGAAGGCTGACGGAAGACAGTATGGTCGAGGCAGTGATAGGATCGACTACTGTAGCAATGACAGAAGGACGCGTAGAAGTCAAGGAGAATACTTAGGAGCTGTTCGGGGTTGCTAAGGAAGTTATTAGCAGTTATTGCGGGTAGTTGGGATCGTGACAGATGTCAACACAGGCAGAGATTGTGCAGCACGGCAGAGGCGCTGACAATTGCAGGTCTGCAGGATCTGAGGAGATCGACAGACAGAGGAAGCGTGTCTCGGGGATCGGAGTGATCTCGGTAACAACAGTGGTAGAGTAAAAGGCTTGTGCGTAGGCACAGAGCAAGCAGTTCAGTTAGTTCCATTTTGGACTTAGCATAGCAAATTTCAGGGAGAAGATTTGTAGATTGGAGAGAACAGTCACACATCTTCCGAACGCAGAGAAGATCGAGCCATAGCTCAGAGTTCCATAGTGAACCAGGGGAGGGTGAAGAATGACACACTGAGATAGCACACAGTTACTTTTGTATTGTAATAGGCTAAGGCTGACCATAGTTAGTTACTTACATTCCTTGAATTTCGCATTGTAACCGTTTCGGTGGAAGTAATATAAGCCAGCTTCTGGCATCATGTTTACATCTTGTTTATGTGAACGCGTGTGTTGTGTGTAAATTGTTAAGCAAGAACCTTTGTGAAGGAGGCCTTGCGTCATATTCATGGAGGGATTTGTTAATGGACCGTTGATATCACTATGAATCAGCCCCAAAATACAAGAAGCCCTGCTAGATTTTCCTCGATCGAACTCGTGCTCAGGATGCTTGCCAATGATGCAACCTTTGCATATACCTTTTGAGGATTTGATGTTCGGAATGCCTTCAATAATGGAATTATTTTGTAGCATTTGCAAATATTTCTAATTTAGGTGTCCAAACCTCTCATTCCATAGCCGGCTAACCTCATTTCCATGAGTCAGAAGGGCACTTAGCTTTGAATGTGGAAAAAAGTGGGAAAACTCATATGTTTTTGTAGCATGATTTGCCTTGCCTACTGCAATGAGCTTTCCAGTGGTAGTGTCGTAAATTTAAACATCATTAGGGTTTAATACAACCTTCTTGGGCAAACTAGTGTGTGTCATTTGATACACAGAAAGCAGGTTCGAAGCTAGAGAAGGGACATAGAGAACATTTGGGCCGACATTTTTTCTAGATAAGTTGAACCATTGGGAGCGAATGGAAAAGGAACACCCCAGACCGACACAAACTCGTCGATCTATTTCTTATTGAAAGTATCCCTGATCCCACTGGTAATGTTGAAAACTGCGATGTTCTAAATGAATTGTACCTTTGCATTTCGATGAAATTTATGAATCAACTCCCATGTGGATGGAGATGCAGGTGTTGGATTCCAATGATGAGAAAGAGTCTTTGCTTGCAACCATGTGATTTGAATCTCCTGAATCTATGAGAAGAGATGTTGAATTCGAAACACTTGCCATGAGTGCATGACCTCCTTCTGGATGATCATTTCGATCTCCATTGTCCTTCTTCCTTGCGCCATCTGGAAGAGTGATATTGTTCTTCTCCAAGAGAAGGGCCATTTGATCAATAGTCTTATTCATGCATGAGCTTTCAGGATGAAATACCCTGCCACAATAAGAACACTTTGTCTTCTCCTTGCCCTTTTGCTTGTCTTTTCTTGAGCCTAAGGGCTCATCTGACTGTTTGGTCTTCTCCTTTTGCTTAGGATGATCAAAATTGGTCTTCTCCTTCTTTTGCTTTCCTTTATCATTCGTAGCCTTGGGTCCTCCGACAAATAGGGCTTGATCTTTGGAGGATCTCATGGACCCCATCTGAACAAGCTTGTCATGCTCTTTGGTTAAGGACTCAATGAATGCATTCAAGGATGGCATCTTCCAATTCAGAATAGTGAGTTTTCCCGAATGGAAAGTAGAGACAAACACTGAATAATATGTACCTAACTTTGAAAGGATTGAAAGGATCAACTGATTGACCTTCTTCTCGACACCACATTGATTCAACTGAAGCACCAAATGCTTGAACTTGGTGAAAAACTCATTGATGGTTTTGAAATTTTTAGGATTTAGGGAAATCAATTCATTCTCTAACTGATAAGCCTTCATCTCATCCTGCTTGTTGAAGAGTTTGTCAAGTTGTTCCCATACTTCTTTTGGAGTCTTCAATCCACTGAGATGGAAAAGAAGATCTTTCTAAATATTGAGACATAAGAAACCATAAGCTTCAACAAGCTTATTCAAAAACTTGGACTTCTCTATAGTTGCATTAGGATTTGGTTATGTGCCCATAGTAACTCTGTAGAGTCCCTTGGAGCGCAATACTATCTCTATATCATCCTTCCATTGATGATAGTTGAAAGGAGTAAGAAGATGGTTTGAAGAAGAGTCCATATTTTCTATAGCGATTGCAATAGGGGGATTTGAGAAACCTGCATTAAAAAGCAAACAAACAATTTTTAGGTCGACAACCTGCACTTTTCAAGTTGCATCACACCCGGCATAGCCTATCAAAAACTTGATAAAAAATATGCACATTTATCTAGGATTTATGTGGAAAACTTTCAACTTCTGGTGCAGTGTTGGAATAATTTCGATCAATCTTGCTCAAGCTTCATCTAAAAACTCTATAGAAGAGTTTCCTTGTCCTGCCATGGCTCTGATACCATGTAAAATTCAAGCACAACGGATCTAGGAAACAAGAACAACAGTTACTAGAGATGCATGCGACAAATTATGTGTCAAAACACTGGTGCAAAAGGTTTGCAGTAGTTCATACATTATCATTAACTCAAATGATGTTTAAAATGTGTAACAATGGCCATAATAGCCCAGCAATTCGAATCCTAGAGAGGTCATTCGAATTGAATTCATGAAAGTGGCTTATTGGTCAATTAACACCACTCGACACATCAGTTAACCACTTAACTGCAAAGTAATTGACTCTAACAGACTCTGAAACTTTCAAACTGAGTCTAACTGATCCTAGAACTCAATTGATTTCCCAAAATTAGGGGAGGGTACCTTTCTGACTTCAGTTAACTGATTTTCAGGTGGAATTACACCAAATTAGGTCAAAATGAGTAGGAGGGCGCTTTTTTTTACTCCAGTTAGCGGATTGTTAGGTGAAATACACCCAGTTGGACTGAGTAGGGCACTTAGATCATGCAAATCACCCCAGTTTTCTTCCTGAATGATGGAGGAGGCCCAGTTAACTTAATTTGATGACCCAGTTAACTCCCTGAATGAAGGAGGAGGCCCAGTTGACTGAAACTGATTATCTGTTGATGATGTAAGCACATGTTTGAGTCATCCATCTTGTTCTTATTGGGCCATAATGCTCTAGTTCATATTCTAGATGTATCAAAAGATGCATTGAAATGTTAACTATTGTTGGTGGAAATTCCCGTTCCAATAGACAAAGGACTTCAACAACCTCCTCCCTCAAAGTATCAAAGTTCAGAGGATCTAATACATGTAAACTCATTCTCTTTAATATTAGGCCCAACCTTATAATTGCCAATCTTGGCCCCTTTTCCAAACTTGATATATTGACCGCAATAGGTAAAATATTCTTGATTATGACACGATAGTCATGGGTCTCGAGGCCTCGTAAGCTATTGATGTTAGGTTGGATTCTAATATTACTATTTACATATCTAGTGGGAAAGTGAGTCTAAGACATCAACTTTAAGAATTGTGCACGTTGTTCCTTTGTCTAGACATAAGGAGCACTAGGTTTTCTATATTTTTCATCATCATCTTTTTCAACCCAACGATTTCGATGAATATTTAGTTGTTGAAAGTCTTCGTGTTATGAAACAACATCAGAAGCACCAAAAAGAGTTCTATCATATTATAGGGTATACTTTTCTCGGTATGCACAAAGTCAACAGTATGTCTAATGGTTATATCCTTAAAGTATGGAAACTTATAGAATATGAACACTCATTTTACACCGCTTTCATTACAGGGATCATCTCTATTACCACAAATCCCACCACTTTCAATAAACAACATTCTTTTCTGTCCATTCTCAATAATGTGTTCACTCATTATTGGCAATGGTGCTTCACGATTCTCTTTCTAACCATTGAAATATGTTTTTTGTCAATGATATAGATGATTCATTTTAAGATAAGCACGATGTACACAATAAATACACCAACACAAACTTCTTGAGTGCCTCACAAAATCCTTAAATTTGCAAGAAGGACATCCATGGTATCCATGAACAGTGAGACCAGTCAATGTGCCATATGCAGGAAGATCGTGAATCGTAAGCTATAAGGAAACTCTTAAAGTGAATTTGATTGAATGACCATCCCTTAAAAATTGAATTGCTTCAATTATTTTCCACAATTACATTAACTCATCCTAAAATGGCTCTAAATAAACTTCGATTTTATCTGAAGTCACACATTTCTTTCATGACATAATCAATGATAGCATTAAGAAAAATGGTTTAGTTGCTAATGATAGAGGTAAGTTATAATTTATTAAAAACATTAGCCAAGTTGACCATTTAGTACTTTGATCTGACAATAGGTTCACCCCATCTACAGCTAAAACCGACCTTATATTAGGAGGATCTTGGGAAAAATCAGGCGATCTGTTATCAAATTACATCCACATCTTAAAATCAGGCACATGTCGTTGTTTTTCGTCAGTGCTCTTATTTTGGGCATGCCATTGCATAATTTCAACAATGTCTCCGCACTTATACATTTAGAGTAATTGTGGGATTAGTGGAAAGTGGCGAAGAAAATTTCTAGGAACCACAATTGATTTCAACCCTGGTCTATACCTCCCTTCTTGACATTTTGGACATCTGGTCTCACTTGCAAAATTTTACGAAATAATACACAAGCATTCTCACATGTGTAGATGTTTTCATACCCTGAGCCTAGCTTAGTGATTTGATTTTTATATTGACTTTGTTTTGTTGGCAATGTGGAGTCATGTGGTAACAACTGGCTTAATAATGCCAATAACTCATCTTCACTCTCATTTGTCCAACCATGCACCACTTGCAAGTTAATAATTTGAAGGATTGCTGTCAAATGACTTAACTTGTGCCCGCAGGGGTGTAGCTCAGCCGCTGATTCGCTTGATATGAAGGAAATGTTGTAAATGGAGGTCAAGAATTCAAATCACCCTGGCTTACCCGTGCCCCATGCTTGCGAGCTGTGTGGGTGCACCTAGGGGTATAGTGGTAGCGGACGTGATTGGATCCCTGGACCCCATGTCACGTGAGTACCAACCCCTTCCCAGTTGTTGATTCCCTTAGTTAAAAAAAATAACTTAACTTGCAATTAACATACAAAGGTTTTAAAACATCCTACATCGACTTGGCCCAATCATTGTTTAGACCCCCATTCAATATTCTATCAACTTCAAACCCTTCGTCTAACATTCTTGCCTCTTCATCTATGTTTGGTGCCTCTTCATCTCCCATGCTATGCAATTCTATCATATCTCCATAATAATTGTAATCCCAATGGCTTATACCACTATGCCCATATCTTATCAAATGTTAATAAATCACATTTCTTTTTTTCACCTTTCCACCAAGACAATCATTACGTGGACATGGATATATGTCCACGACCTTCTCATTGACTATTCTCTCATCATATGCATAGTATTCATCCATTATCAACCTTCGATGTTGATTCATCTTTGATGTTTTGCATTCCAATATTAAGTTGATATGTTAATTAACAAATCTCAAATAACTTAGACAGTACAAGGGCACAAAATCAGCTACGTTGGTGTTAACAATAGCAACATTAATAAGGATCTGAGCTAGTCTATGGAAGCCAAAGTTATATCAAATCACCAAACTGGCACCACTTACTCTCAATTCACTATTAGAGCTCATGGAGCATCTTCTCAATGTAAAAAATTTGACTTCCAGAAGGTCGAACAAGCTTTTCAAAGGGAGTTAGTTCCTTATTCTAGGAATTAAATGATAGAATTGGATTTGAATAAAAATTTGGGTTCTAAAATTAGATGTATTGCTGTCAAAGATTGGTTAGAAAATTGTGTTAGGTAGATGGTTGAAACATGGATGGATATTTCACGAGAAAGGTTGCTTCCATTTTCACTTGATTACATATGTTATGCCCATAGTTCTCTCACTATGATTGGATTTCCCCATAGCAAAACAAACGATGAGAGGAGGCTATAAAACACATATTGAAAGTCTATACCAAAGGCATTTCCAAAGTGTTTGATTTGAAGAGATGGAAGGGAGATTAAAAGCATAAAATGCAACAAAGGTGCAAACATAAACTTCTTTTAATTCGTTATATTTTGAAAGATCTAGCAGATAACTTGGAGGTATTTTCTATTTTAATATTATTGAAATACAGTCCCCTTGAGTATAATGGTCATTATTTCCACACCTGAAAGTACAAAACTCAATTTCACTTAATACATAAGAGCACGTGCATAATACAAGACAAAATTGTAGAATGACATAATTAGGATGAGAAAGCCAAATCCATCATTTGGCTCAATATAACTGATTCTAAGTTACATTATCATGACTTATCAAAACCATCAAAAGAAAATTGAGACGAGTTGAATGCATAGTTTGGGTGAAACAACAGTCTTTGAAACAAGTCTTTTAGGTTCAAAAAGAGAAGTGGTGCAACTATGTCAAGTCACATAAACAAGTTGAGATTCCTAATGAAGTAGGTAGAAAAGGTGGGTATATAGATGATGCTAAAGTGGCATATTATTAAATAGTTTGCCCCATAATTATAGAAATATGGCATTCACAATGCTAATTGCCTTAGCAATCCTTGGATACTATGCTATCAACCCTTATTGTAGAAAAAAAGAAAAAGAAAAAAAAATGATTTAGTGAAATGGAAAACATTCAAGAACTTGTCCTCTTGAAAAAATAAGGCAACAATACAGGTGAAGGTAAAGCCTACAACAAAAAGGAAGGGGTACATAGATTTTATTGTGGAAAACTAGGCCACGACATGTAATCGTAGAGACAGAGCAGTTGATCTTCTCAAAGAAAAGATTAATGAAAACGAGATGAAACCAAGTAATAAATTGTTACCAATAATATTACTTACAAGGAGAATGTGGATGGCATCAATGGTGACAAAAATAAAGATGACTTCCTATTTCAAAAAACCATATGTTGAGTTGGGTCTCTAGAGAGGGGAGACAATAGGGGCACTACTTGGCATGGATGGTTGTCTAGGGGTATTTGGTCTCATTGGCATAATTATACCTGTATACCAATGAACAACTTGTTGGAACACCGATGGAAGTTTTAGATCTACAAGAGGGAAAGAGCATCTTGCAATTAAGTATAATGGTCATTATTTCCACACCTGGAAGTACAAAACTCAATTGCACTTAATACATAAGAAAATGTGCATAATACAAGACAAAATTGTAGAATGGCCGAATCGGGATGAGAAAGTCAGATCCATCATCAGGATTAGTATAGCTGATTCTAAGTTACATCATCATGACTTGTCAAAACCATCAAAAGAAAATTGAGATGAGTAGAATGCACAGTTTGGGTGAAAACAACAGTCTTTGAAACAAGTCTTTTAGGTTCAAAAAGAGAAGTGGTGTAACTATTACAACTCACATAAACAAGTTGAGATTCCTAATGAAATAGGTAGAAATGTAGGTATATAATGACGCTAAAGTGGCATATTATTAAATAGTGTGCCCCAAAATTATAGAAACATGGCATTCACATTTCCAATTGCGTTAGCAATCCTTGGATACCATGATATCAACCCTTATTGCAAAAAAAATAAATGATTGAGTGAAATGGAAAACAATCAAGAAGATGCTCCTCTTAAAAAAATAAGGCAACAATATGGGTGAAGGTAAAGTCTGCAACACAAAGGAAGAGGTACAAAGATTTTATTGTGGACAACTAGGCCACAATGTGTAATTGTAGAGAAATAACAATTGATCTTCTCAAAGAAAAGGTTAATGAAAACAAGGAGAAAGCAAGAAATAAATTGTTACTAATAATACTACTTGCAAGGATAATGTGGATGACACCAATGGTGACAAAACTAAATATGATTTCCTATTTTAAAAAACCATCTATTGAGTTGGGTCTCTAGAGAGGGGAGACAATAGGGGCACTACTTGGCATGGATGGTTGTCTAGGGGAATTTGGTCTCATTGGTAGAATCATACCTGTATACCAACGAACAACATGTTAGAACACAGATGGAAGTTCTAGATCTGCAAGAGGGAAAGATAAGCTGGCAATCGAGATTTTGCAATTAATCATCTAGTTTGCAAACATAGTTTCACTTCTCAACCAAATTTGACCCTTAGCTTTTGTATTAAGTGTGTGCAAAATAAAATTAGTTATTCATGTGAAGGAAAGGTGTAGAATAGTCACACTCAATAAATGTTGATGGGCCATATTAAAATATGCTAGTTGAGGAAGTAGTTAAATAACTTGTTACTTGATGTATAAAAAAGGATCATGGCAATGAATTAAGTGATTACACTAATATATACTACATTCCTAGTATATATGTTTCTCTCTCATCTTTATGTACATGTATCTCTAAAAGATAAAAACAAAGGATAATGTCCTTCCCAATTCAATTAAAGGGCAACCACCTCCTCCATCATGGCACCAACATTCATTAATAATGGATTATTTTTAATTTATGAGAGGTCATCTTACATGGCATCAGGAATGAACTGCATGTTTGGACTGACACGCATATTTCAACTACAATTGAGTTGTGGCATGTCCATAATGCATTGCAGTCGAGATGGCAAGGTTGGGTTGCAACTTGAATCACTTTTACAGTATTGGATGGAATCCTGCATATTTTTTTATGTTTTGTGTTCTTGTGTTTCTCTTTGGAAGAGCAGCCTAAACCATTGGAATATTTCTAGCATTTCAACTCCCTTCTTAATTGAGATGTACAATATCTCAAACATATGACAACATGCACCACTTAAAAGGTATTATTACTGGTTTATTTCTATGCCAAAATGATCTATGGCAGCAATTATGATGATGGCACATGTCACTTATTTAGATGATTCCATAAAAAGAAATGTGGTGTTTTTTACCACTGCAGCAAGTTTCCATCATTATAAGCAATAAGAAATTATGCCCGAGGAATATAAGGTATGATAATTTTATTAATGTTCACAAATGACCAAAGAACATGTAAATGGTGCTAGAAAACAATTTGAAATGCTAGTCACTCGTAGATGAAAGTACTATACAAGAAAAGAAATCCGAAACACATAAAAAACAATGTACCAAAAGGTCAAACCTATGAAGAACCCAATGCAAACTTGGATAATGTCATTTGGGATAATGAACCTAGAAGCAATCCATTGAAACTCTCCTAATTCATTAGTCCAAGTTGTTTTGGGGCACATTTAGCCAACATGAGTAAGGGGCTTTAAAGGTATGTGATAAGTAACCAAACCAATAGAGACCTCAACTAAATATGCCCTCCTTCTCTCCCCAAGTCCGAGGAGAAAATCCTATTGTTGGGCATTTAACAACTCGATTTGCATAGGGAGGAAACATTAAAGAAGAAGCAAGTATGGTATCGTGACCTCAATGCCCACTCACTTGCATTATTCCACTCTTAAATGAAGAACCCAAAATACGATCATTCAAATATCTTGAAACAATTGGGAAGAAAAGCACCAAATAAAAACGAGGAACCAGTCTAAGGATAAGAAAGTCCTGAGAAAATATTTTACCTACTTGGATCACTCATTGTCTATGCCTTAGCTACTTGTTACCTTCTTTAATTAAATGGGTTGTTTGTCACTACTTGTTATCCATGCATGAGATATGAGTTATCCATGCATCAACTACCAGCGAATATATATATATATATAATTGTTTATTTATAATTTTGAACGATGCCCATAAAATCAATCTGGACAGTACACTTGTCCCATCCTCCTTCAATCTAGGAAAAGCATAGATGGCAGTCCACCTCAAATTTCAAGATATAAACACCTATCGGTGTAATAAACACCTAATAAATACAAATTTTTATCCTTAAAAAAAATTCCAAATTAAAAATTAAATCAATTTACACTGATTTAAATTTAACTAGTAATAACTAGCACAACCACTTAACTTGTGGCCAATGAACACTGATAGGTCACAAGTTAAGTGTCATGAACAAGTTATCTATTACTTGTTCTCCATGCTTAGTTGTAATCACCTGATGTCTATGCCCCAGCTACCAGCTACCTTCTTTAGTTAAACTGGTTGTCACTACTTGTTATCCATGCATGAGCTATGAGTTATCCATGCCTCAACCACCACACACACACACACACACACACACACACACATATAGTCCATATTGATTTTATGGTTGACGTTAATAAATATATTGTTTATTTTGAATTTTGAACGACAACCATAAAATCAATCCGGACAATTCACTTGTCCCATCCTCCTTTAATCTAGGAAAAGCATAGATGATAGTCTACCCCCAATTATAAGATATAAACACCTATTGATGTAATTAATTTAAAAATATATACATTTTCATTAAATTGTATGTATTAAATTATTATATATATATATATATACTCATTTGAAATAAAGATTTCTTACTATTAATGGAGTGAATAAAAAAAACTACATGTTTACCTATGCGGATAGTGTTCTATGTTCCATTGATTACAATTAATTCAAAAATCTCTACTCTATCTCACAAGACAATAAAGTGTCGTGGGTTTATTCCATTGAATACATTTTCCAATCATTCTATGTTTGTTCATGCTTGTATATAAACAAAAATTACTATATACTATAGCAACTAGAAAGAGTAAAAACTAAACTAGAAACTAATAAATCTGGTACCCGCCTTCCTCCTGCAAAGCCTTGTTTACAATACTGATGTTTACAAAATAGGAGGAGTGTACCCGCCTTCCTCCTGCAAAGCCTTGTTTACAATAGTGATGTTTACAAAATAGGAGAAGTGAAAGCAGCCTTCTCCAAGTGCCAGTCCCTTCTTGGAAAGATAATCAGCCTTCTGATTATAAGACCTAGAAATGTGTCGAAAGGATAGAGTGGTAAATACTCCGGGAAGACAACCTGAAGTTGGCAATAACCTGATCTAATCGATAATAACCGTATAGTCTCCAAATACCGGTAAATCCTTGATCCCCAAAGAGAATGCAAAGGATAAATTACTTATTAACATAACGCTAAACTAATACAAATTACCAAAAGCAAGAACACCATAAAAATTTTGTAATCCCTTTTATTTTTACGATGATCCCAATCACACCCCGGGCAGGGATCAAATTTGAAGGGTAGGGTCGCATTTCACTTTGAAGGGTTATGAGATATCGAACCCTTCAGTGCTGACATGAAAAAATAAATCATTCTTTTCATTTGAAAATGTTATAGTACATCAAAATTTCATTATTGTTTTTATGAATTCACTAACAGAACGGCGATATTTGCATTGTTCCACTTTATAAATTTTAATAAGCAAGATTATATTAATATGGGCTAGTTAAATAACCCAAGAACTTATATAAAATAATTTTTATATATATTATATATTATATAATTTTTGGAGTGGGCGGACAACGGACTGTGCAAGGGGATATATATTATATAATTTTTTATTTACACAACAAAAAAACTAGTGACGACTACATTTTAAACTGACCGTCAATTTGACTTTTTAAAAATCTAAACGCACATCGTGAATGACATCCTCTTTCAAAATCCAAGAGTATATTAGTGGTAAAAATGCCAAATACTGGCAAACTGGCGTCAATTTTAACCCCTAGACATGACTCCTATATTTTTTTGGAAATTTAAGGTTTAAATATTTATTTTATTTTAATAAAATTTAATGAGTTTTCATTGGCATTATATGTTGATCATTTTTCATCTGTTCTTTTGTTGATGGCATGCATATGACAACCACCACGTTCTTTTACCAGTTGAAGGCCATATATATGACAACCACCTGTAAGACCATCGCCAAAGTAACACCCATCTTGCTTCTATCCACTCCATTACTCCATTGCTGTTAGTGAATGGAATCATTGCTATTTACTATTGTTAATACACAAGATAAGTCTAAGACTATTCCCAAGAGCACTAACTATCACAACCAACCAGCTAAAGCCCAATCATTCATATCCTTTGTCATTGCCTTTGTCTATAACGCTATAACGGTGTGCTTGCTTATACTGCACAAGATAGTCTAAGACTATTCCCAAGGAGCACTAACTATCAAAGCCAACAAGCTAAAGCCCAATCATTCATATCCTTTATCATTGCCTTTGTCTATAAAACAATCTAGGTTTTGAGGGTTGTTTGCAAAACTTTTTTGTCATCCACAAGTATAGAATTTCAAACTCTTAAAAATTACAAAAATACCAGGGAAAATACCATGGTTTAATCATTGAAATCCAATGATTGCATCTGTCACAATTGATGGCTTCCTCTATTATATAGTTATATCTCTACCACGAATTTATGAATCCCAACGGAAACTATAATATGGAGCTTTGAGTTTTAGCTCTCTACCCTGCAATAAGAGCCATTAAAAGCACGGAAGTGAGAATACAAATCTAGGAGTCTAGGTTACCCTGTGAGAATCGTTCATAAAACAATCTAATTTAGCCTTTTAATCAAGCATCAAGTGCATGTAACAGACAAAATGTATACAAGCCCTCAGATTAGGTGTTTTAAATGGAACCTCTGTTTAAAAAAAAACATGGACAATGGGAAAACAGGAAATTATGGACGCAGTCAAAAAATATAAGATTAACTTGGATTTAAATATGCCAAATATCTATGAACTCCTTTCCATAAAAGTAACTAAAAAATCCTCTGACATTAGTCATATCATCGTGAGGGAAAATGTAACTACTGTATAATATTAAATGTTACAGACACATCTTATACTACTATAAATGGACACGATTTTTTCCTTTTAGCAAACTGTAGACCACCAGCAAATACAAAATTGCTTGGCATTAGGCATACCTTTGTATAGTCATAGATTTTTGTCCATTTGCAATACCGATTCGCCAAACTCTCGATTTGCCAACAGGCAACAACCCAAGACGAGAAGGATGTGAAACTTGACAACTAGTTAACGCTAAGGCAGAGATAAGAACTTTTCAATGGAGAAAACCCACATATGTATGTTGTAAGCCTGTAAATTCACAAACGATTATTATTAAATCTCTTCTCGTTCCACAACTCTGTACCAGTTAATAATACGCAGCAGAGAAACCACTACATCTTCCGGAGCTGGAAGGGTTACAAACTTACAAGTTTACAAGACTACGAGTCTGGATGAAGTTCGTTCAATGGCAAGCTTGCTTGGCACCGGTCATAACCTGTTTGATTCATTTGCTTGTTAACTTAGGGTTTCTGTATTCTTCCCCTCAACTTCCTGGCAACTTCCCAGGAACATGGTTCGAACTTCGATGGCATCATGATTCATGAGCAATGAGCATAGCGGTCGACAATTAACAATAGCAATTAGCATGTTATTCCACTTCGAGTCTTCGAGGCTCCGGCCTGGGCCTAGCCGTAAGCGGCAAGCCAAGTCCTGTCTAAATTTTTGAGTTCGACGAAGAGAAGTTTTTTCAATAACGTGCTTCCAGGCCTGGACAAGGTTGTTAACTTGTTATTATGAATCTATGATACGCCTGGCTCCTTTCGCGAGGTCGCAGCCGCAGGTTCGAACCGCGATTCGCGAAGCCTTCATCTGCAAAAACACGGAGGCTCTGTGACTGTGAAGCGAATTGTTAACTTGTTATTATGATTTATGATATGCCTGGCTCCTTTCTCCTTTCGCGAGGTCGCAGCGGCAGGTTCGAACCGCGATTCGCGAAGCCTTCATTTGCAAAAACACCGAGGCTCTGTGAAGTGAAACCCTTAGCCAAGTTCCAAGTTCCAACTATGGTAAAATGGTAATCGCACGGTCGCACCGGCACCTGCCAAACGCCAGCAACAACAAGTAAACACGTTACACGTATGTACCCTGTGGAGTGATGGAGTCTAATCTCGAGTCTGGAGTCTAGTAACAGTTGGTAACATTAATTGCTTTGCTTTCACAGTTCATAATCCTGAATCCTGATCCATAACTCAGCTTCAGCTACTCCACCGGCATCCGACACCGAGTCCACCAGGCACCATAACTCGTTCTGACAGTACTCACCGACTGCAATTTGCAAAGTCTCAATTTTCCAGTTCCAGCTGGGACGGGGTCACGGACTCACGGGGAACTGATGTGGCACTGCCGACGTCCAAATCCCTAAAAACCCCTGGACGGGCAGAATTTGCAGTTGCCCTTCTATTGCAGATTTTCACAACTCAGCCCAATTTCATTATTGATGGGCTCTGCATAGAGTTGAGTTTTATTTGCAGGGTAAAATTTGCTCTGTACTTCTATGACGGGTAAAAGTGCCTTTGACGGGCACTGAAGCCTGACCCCGGGACAACTTTGCTAGTCCAAAACCGAGAAAATGTCCTCTACGTTGACGTGGGCGCGAGCTTAAAGATAAAAAATTGTCCTCCTGCGCAAGCCCTAGCATCCTTCCGACAAAAATTCCACTCCCGTTTTAGATTTTGATTTCTAAGAGTTTACTAATCTGCTTGAGGTGTTTAGCCTCGTCAATTAAATCTCATCTGGGCAACTCTATCGCTCTTTCATTGACAGTGACAGATAAACCCACAATTTGTCGACATAGCCCGTTGTACAGATGACTCTGGTAGCAGGCTCGTATGAAAAATTCATCTTAGGATGGAGATTGAATCAAAAGAAGAAGAAAGACCATGAAGAAAAAGAAGAGGGTTTTGGCCTTAAACCCATATTCACCTACCCAGCTCACATGGGTCCTATCAAATGCCTTGCGATGGCAGGCCCAGTGCTTGTAACAGGCGGCATGGATGACACCATCAAGATTTTTGACCTGGCTTCTTACTCTGAAATGGGTTCCCTGCTCCAACACACAGCCGCAATAACAAGCCTGTGCTTCTATGGAGATGAGTCCTCTGCCAAGTCTGGAGGTTCTACTTGCCCTAGAAACCTGTTAAGCGGTTCCCTGGATGGTAATATCTGCATATGGGATTCAGACTTGTGGGTGCACTTGAAAACCCTGAAAGCCCACAGGAAGGGTGTCAATGATCTGTCCATACACCCTTCTGGGAGGCTGGCTCTGTCGGTTGGCAGGGATTGTCAACTTAGCATGTTTGATCTTATTAAAGGCAGGTGTACTTTTAAATCAAATTTGCAGAAGGAGGCCACTGCTATAGACTTTAGTTCCAAGGGAGGAGACATCTATTCGATGGTTATTGAAGATGTTGTATCTGTTCACAGTGCCGAAGATGCTAGGCTGCTTCATTCTCTGCATCACAAGAAGAGAGTACTGTGCCTTGCTCATACCGAGGTGGGTTTTATTTCTTCTTTTTTTATTTGATTTGGATGTCTGCATGGGCATTTGTTTTTTTGTATTTTTTTTACTGGAAGTCTTGATCATGTGAGCAAGGTTCGGACTGGAAAACTGAAATCCACAAGGTGAAAGATTTTCAATTGTCTTGTCATTGGGAACATCTGTTCATGCCATTAGGATCAGGTATCATTTTATGTAGAAGTCCAGCAATTGGCCTATGAAGTTGCCTAACCTTCTTGTAACAAGAATTGCACTCCCTCACTCTTGTTATATGTTTTAATTTGTCCAACTTTGGCAGTAGTGTTCAACAACGTTCTATGTTCGAATGGTATGGTTATGTGGGAATTAAATTCCTGTCCATCGGTTGGCAAGTTTTTATTTTATTTTGAAAATGTATCTTATATTACATTATTGCACAAAGAAACAGGACATTGATGTTTATAAATTAATGGGCCTGGCTTCGATGATATAAAAACCCCTCTCTACACAGACAAGGAGTTCCAAGATATCTGGATTCTGCCTTGGCCCAGGTCTCAATAGAGTCTATATCCTTATATAGAAAATTCTAGTGCTTTCAAAAACCTGAACTGCCTATTCTGCTCTAGATGCGGCGGTCTCATGCAAATAAAAGGTGAAACATTATTGCGTTAAACCAAAGAAGCGAGAAACCCTAGAGCAGGTTAGGTTACTGAAGACAAAAGAGCTCAATAACACACAACACGATATTAGTATTAGATTGTACAGTTCAATATTACAATGAGGGTCCTCACTCTTATAAAGAGCTCGAGAGACCAAAACACTAACCCTAATATGTCTAAAACCCTAACTTTTGACCTAAGTCACTTGTAGCCTTATATCTTAACACCCCCCCATAAGGAGTACATTGCTGAAAGGTAACAAACTGAATTCAAATACATATACTGAATGAAAACACATAAACTGAAAGTTAAACATCAGAAAACATTTCTTGGAAGCTGCTTCTTTGAACATAGTTCCTGGACTAGGTTGACCTCTATCAAGCTGCCTCGTAACCCTCATAAAGGTGTAGTTCCTGAGTTGAATTTCTGAGTTCTCGGATTCCACCTCACCGAACTCCCAAATCATGAATCTCTCGAAGTCAGTTACTAGACAACAATCCACATGCACGTCTCATAACCTCATTAGCAGACTGCAATCCACATGCATGTTTCAACAAACTAATGAGGGATCATTCCCGAGATCCACAACTCCCGATCTATCTGGGCAACCATCCACAATGAGTTATTAATTTATCCCTTCCTGTCTTCAAAGCGCGAGCATCCTAAAATGCATAAAAGGTCCTTTCTTTAGTAACGACAACACCCCAAGCAATGGCCGGTGGTTCTTCTTTGATGGCAACATCTACTTTGATAAACTTGAGATGGTGGATTGTGTGAAATATCATCATAGATATCTGACTAAAACCCTCTTCAGCATTAGAATTTGCATTAGTACTAATTACAATATTACATGTTTTTTCCTTTGGCAAGTTTTGTTCTAAAAAATTCCTCAGCTTGTCTATTAACAATGCTTTAGACACTGCATTGCATTGGCTCAATGCATCAAGTAACAAACTAAATTGTTGAATTGTAGTCAGCTTAACAACTTTTCTAAAATGTCTTAAATCTATAATAGAGCCCTAAATGCCTCCGTGCTCTGCCTAATTTCATCTATTGCATCTACCTCAAATAAATCATACCCAAAAGAAAAACTGAACATCATATAAAGCATCATCACAAAGGGGAAACTACAACATTAATGTGAAGGTCTGACCATCTAAAAAGAAATATTGAAATAAGACAATCTTCACCAGCAATTTTTCTAATTTGTAATTAACTTTTTCCGTGGCAACTTGGAAGTTGGATCGATTCATCTAGAAACTATGGTTGACACAACTAGTAACTACACAACATTAACTACAATGGCTGGATGATGGCTACATCTTCGAATTGTGTGACAGTTACATACAGATACGTGGGTGGCTCTCTTATAATTACATCACGGGCAACTGCATAAAAACTGTGGGCGGTTGCATAAGCGTTGTGGGCGGCTTTCTTAATTAAATTGGCGGTTTAAAACAAATGGCAGCTGTGTAAAAATCGTGGCTCAAAACTATGTCGGCGGCTTGATCTTCGACTTGTTTTTCTTACATGTAGATTGCATGGTGGCTCTCTGACAGTGGTAGCTCTCTTCCTAACATATGGAAGATAATCCCTCAATCGATGTAGACTAGGTTGTGGCTCCTTTGGTTTAGAATAATTGATGGCTCTGAAACTTATAGGTTGGCAGTAGTCTTCTTCAAAGGGACACGAGCATAGCATTAATTGACTGAAGTAGTGACTCCATGAAATACAGGCACCAAACCTGAATGCTCTGACATAATATTGCATAAATCGAGGAAGCGTGAAACCCTAGAGCGGGTTAGGTTATCAAAGACATGAGAGCTCAATAACATAGAACACAATATTATTATTAGACTATACGATTCAATATTACAATGAGGGTTCTCACTCTTATAAAGAGCTTGAGAGACCAAAACTCTAACACCAATATGTCTAAAATCCTATGGCGCCTAAAACCCTAAATTTTGACCTAAGTCACTTAAGTGACTTTATTATATGTGTAGCCTTATATCTTAACAAGCATACTCATTGTAGTTTGATATATCCTTTTCCATAACAAGGAGGTTCATGCTAATCTTATGTCAGTTCCATATTCCTCTTCCACATTGTCTAATCATTCACCTTTCTCCGCAAAATAACTCATTTGCAATGATGAGGGCTGGGAGTTGGGATGACACACTTAGAGGCAATCTATTCCCAGAAATACTCTGGCAACTCTGTACTCCTAGAGCACATGCTTGACAGTCCCAGTTTTGTGACAAACATAGTAGCAAAATTCAGCCATATTGGACTTTCATCCATGGAAATTTGCATGGAGTTTGAAATTCAGCGAATATTCGACATAGTGCAAGTACAGTATAGTTAACTAAATACTTAGATATATTCAATACATTTTTAAAGTTTTAACGATCAAGTAAATGTTACGATGTGTGCATATTTAAACATTTAAACTTAAGAAACCACCAGGTCATACGCTCATGCTGTAATTTAATGTTAACAATTCAACTATTCATTAATTGTTAGAAGTGTTATTCCTGTTTTTAGTTAATTTCAGTTCTAAATTAATAAGTTCAGTTCAATGCAGTTCTAAATTAGATTGTCAATTCAGTTCTAAAATTAGAGTGCATGCCAGATGCAGTTTCCTGTTTTAAACCACGGTGCATTATTCTAGGAATGAGCTAGCTCTATTTTAGGCAACTTCTGCATGTAGCCTGGGTGCACTTCCCTAGAATAGAATATGGTTTGATCCAGTTAAATATGGTGCACCAGTAGAAGTGTCCCTCAGTTATTCATTTAGTTTACCAGCAAGTGTGTGCACTGTTTCTTTCATCCTTGAGTTAATAAAAAACTAGATATGATTTTCTGAGTGCTGCAATGTCTTCTAATCTCCTGTTATTAATTTTCAGTTAGTGTATTTGTTTTCAGATCTAGCGAACAGAAGTAATTTTGAGAGTTCCTTAAGTTTTCCAGCTTTCTAGGCTTACAAATTTGCAGGTCTGTTTACCATGTACTGACATTTTAACATGCTATCAAAGCATTTTTTTGAAAGCTTCTAAGAATCTATGTATACAAAGTAGGGCTTTTAGCTGGGATAGGGAGTTGTCAGAAGGTTTTAGTGGTGGGATGCTTGATATCCGTGCTTGAGAAAAACACTATGGACCTATGACAGGTTGTTTTATTTTGCTGATTTGTTTGGTGTAGGTGTGTTCCTAGAGCTACACCAATGACTAGTTTTGGTTTCCGAGTGTTACATGTTGGAAGGCATTTTTAATTTTCTACCTTGGAAGTGCAATTTGTAGAATTTCTTGGAGGAGTTTGATCTTCGGGGTTTCGTGGAGACTAATGTTGCAGAGCCTATTGTCCTATGCAGTTGGAAAAATATAAAAAGAAGATGTCCAAGGAAAAGTGTGTCATCCTCGACTTGGTGAAGGATCACTTGATCCCTCATATTGTCGGAAGACCATTGGCAAGGAGATGTTTGATGCTCTAGGCCACTCTATATCATAGTGATAACATTGATCAAAAGATTCTTTTGAGGAATAAGCTTAGAGCCAAATGGATGAGCAAGGCAAACTGTAGCTTGTTAATTATTGAAGATAACTAAATTCTGTGATCAACTTGTAGAAGTGGGAGAAGAGTTCAAGAGTGAAGAGTTAGTACCCATAGTCTTGAATGGATTTTCATAATTTTGGCAACATTTTGTTCTAGTTGCTTGTGCTCGAGATAAGCTTCCCACCTTTGAGAAGCTATGTGATGATTCTATTCAGGATTATATGGGATTTGACATAGTTGTGAGTACAAGGAAGAGCAAAATCTAGCTCTCATTAGCAGGATGAAGAAGGGTAGTAAGAAAGGAGTCGAGAAGGGTCAAAAAAGAAAGAAAGAGGATTCATGTTCCTTGAATTAGGGCAAGAAGGACTTGATTGACATTGCATGTCAGAAGTTTGGCCACTATGCTTCTCAGTGTCCTAAGAAGAAGTGGAAGGGAAAACCACAACAACAAAAGTAATTTGTAGGGAATGCAAAAGCCTTTGCTAGAGTGGATGAGCTTGTATCCAACTTTGATATAGCCTTTTCCATGGTCTCATGCCTTTCATCTAACATTGTGTTTGGTGTCAAATGGTATGTGGATAGTGGAGCATCCATATATATGACCTTCAATGAGAGAAGGATTTCAATAGACTTTAGGAGCATGTAGTAGTTATATAGGTGGAGCTTGGTGATGATGTCATGTATCCAGTGGTAGGGGTGGGATCCATTTCCTTCCAGATGCCACAAGGTGATGTTCTTGAGCTTAGTCATGTTATATACGTACCTAGTTTAACTAAGAATCTACTTTTAGTTTCAATTATGACAAACCTTGGATGTGTCATTGAGTTTGATGATTAATAAGTCATCTTCTGGGGGAGTTGCCTAGATCCTGGTTAAGTTTTAGCTAGAGGTATTTGAGAGGGTGATTTGTACAAGTTTTGAGAGCCCTAGTGCATGGCAGTGACAACTTGTTCTAGCTTTGGCAGAATAGGTTGGGTCACTTGTACAATGGAGCATTGCTGATCTTGAAGGACATGGTGCAGGGATTGCCGAATTTCAAGGTTGAGATAACATGGGTGTGCACTTGGTAAGCATGCCAAGATTGCTTTCTCAAACAATGAGTATAGGTCAAGAGAGATTCTTGACCTAATACATTCAGATGTATGTGCACCCATGACTTCATCTTTGCTATCAAGTAACATTTATTGTGTTTCATTTGTTAATGAGTCCTTTTGGAAGACTTGGATATACTTCATGAAGACCAAGGATGAGGTCTTCGGGAAGTTTCAAGAGTTTAAAGATCTCGTAGAGAAGCAAATAGATAAGAAGATTGAAGTGTTGAGATCAAATAATGGAGGAGAGCATATCTCCAAGGAGTTTGACACTTTTTGCAAGTAAGCAGGGATTAAGAGGGAGTTGATGGTTCCTTACAACCCACAATAGAATGGGGTTTTAGAGAGGAAGAATATCTCCATCATAGAGAGTGCCAAGGCAATGACCTGTGACCTAGTTACCCATGTTTATTTGGGTAGAAGCATGTTGCACAACATTCTATATCTTGAATAGGTGTCCTCATAAGATAATGAACAACAAGACACTCTAAGAAGCTTTTACAGGTGAGAAACCACATGTATCACATTTCATGTTTTTGGTTGTCACTTGTCTTATATATATTAATATTCTTGAGAAGAAAAGAACCAAGTTGGAACCCTCTAGTTTGAAGAGTATTTTTGTTGGATATAATGAGATTTCTGTAAGAATGATAAGTTCATCACACCTTTGGATCTTTTGGAGGCATTTAGTTGACAATCGACGGTTGACTAAGAGAGTTGATTGGTTAGTTAGGTCGACCATGGTAGTTGATTGGTGTGCAAGTTGAGGTGGAGAAAGAGGAGTTTAGTGAACACCTTAGCCAATAAAGTTGATTATGTCTTCCTTACTTCAAGGCATCAATTATACCTTGATGTTATATATAGATGGTCTTATGGATCTATCTATCATCATAGTTCCACTTATGTTTTGTGTGTTTTTGTGTATGTTGAGTTGTGCTCACTTGTGCTTAAGTGATGTAACGGTCTCTTCTTGGAATGTATAGCTCTTTAGATCTACTAAATCCTTGGTTCTCCAACATGGTATCAAAGCTATTGGTTTGAGACATAGCCTATTGTCTACAAGTCCTCTCGAGGTTGTCACTTGCATGTGCTCTTGCTGAGTCGGATCTCCCTGGTAGATTGACACAAGGTTTTGACTTGAAGATTGAATCAAGGTTTAGATTGGTAGATTAAGATCTTGATTTCCAAGCAAGAACCCGTGGTTCTTAATGGCCATAATTATGGTATGTGGGCACAAGATATGGAAATGCTATTGAAGAGTAAAGTTCTTTGGTAGTTTACATCCTCCTATAATATGACATTGTGAAGATCTTCTTTAAGAAAATTCTTCAAGCTAAAGTTTAGCATTGCATATCTCCTTGATCTTTTGCAGCCCATCATCTACCCCCAAACTTTAATGAACTCAATAGTATGGCAAACAACAACCTCCTACCACGATATCCAACCTTGATCTTCAAGAGGACGAGGGGAAGGATTCCAGACTCAATTCACCTGTGCTCGAAAATGCGGTGACTCTAGATGCAACACATTCAACTTGAACAATGAGAAAGGTGTCAAATCCAATGTGTAAGTAGGAAAGCGATCCAAAGTTGTAACATCCTTCAAAACATCTACTAGTCACAACTTCCCTAAAAAAGCGAATATCTTCCCTGGGTCCATAACCAACCTAGCGTGTACCTTGGTGTTACCCTATTGGTAATTAGTCCATGTGAACCAACCACTATAATCAACACCCTTTTGTTTACAATTGGGGGTTTATGCCTGTAGAGTAGCCTCACACTATGACCACACTTGTATCTCTACACTAATGATCATAGTCCCTCCACTTCCACCTCGATCACCCTCCCATTCTACCATATCAACCCCTCTTCCCAACCCAATCTGTATTTGGGAGAGAGGTAGCTATCCAATCCTAAAGATGGTCATGCTTTGCATTGGGGTTAGGAGCATACATTGCACAAAACTCTAGAAGTCCGCCTTGAACCAACAAGGTAATACAAACACATTGATCCTTTGGTTCACTGTCGTGGTCCACACAAAGCGTTGTAGATGAGGAGGAGCAAGAACCACTTCCCTTGTATTGTGAAGATGGTTTGTGGTCTAGAAGGGGCCATTCTATTAGTAACTCATAGGATTACTAAGCTCGAACCCTGTTGATTTGACTTCTCCAAGGAGGACGAAGTTAGGATTTGTTTGTTGCAACACTTCATGAAAATCTATTTGCGTTCAGGAATAGTTGTTCCTCGAACATTTCATGATAGTAAGGACAACTTCATTCCAAGGGGTGATGAACTCCTAGGCTCCTAAATCAATTACTTGTCACAAGACCCCCTAAAGAAGGATTTTGTCAATTATTTATTTGGCAAAGGAACCATAGCATCTTTGTAAGACTTAATCTACAGATTAGGGCTCATGTCCCTCCTCAGCTTGTCCAATCTGATGGGGAAAGAGACTTCCTTCAGTTTGTTGGATTTCATTTGCCAACCCATATATGCCTCCCTATTATTAGCCATCGATCCACCTAGGTCCCTAAACCTCATTTGTTGGAAGTTGGAACTCCTAGTTTGTCTAGGTGTTATACCCTTGGTTTTGACTTGGAAGATATTAAATCAAATCATTTAAATGATGTAAATATGCTAGTATGGATTCCTAGTGCGGAGCTCAAGGCCAAGGCCCGACTAGTGAATGGCTAGGCATGTATAATGTAAATATTTCTTTATGGATTGTGTGGTTGGCTTATCATGCCAATTCGAATGCTATGTAAATATTATGTTGGAAAATAATAAAATGATCCAAGATGGTTGTATAAAGAGCACTAGAGGGGCTATAATTCCGCTAGAGGGGAAGAGGAAAGGGTGCCTATGGGATATTAAATCTTCTGTTGCCAAGTGTTAACCTTAGAACTCGTCCATTTGCTACCATTTCCCATAAATGAGCCAATTACTTCCTTTTTACTGTTTTACCCAATCATTGAATGCATGTGTGAGATTCATGAGAAACGTCTTCTTGTGTAGTTATGGAAGCATGGGATGGATATACTTCTATGACTGTTGCATGAGTTCTCTCTCTTCCATGTTCAGAAGTTATGTCGGTTGTCTTTTCCACCATTCTCTCATCTTTTGGAGTCTACCATCCATTTTTCATTATGCAGATTTTTACCAGTAGAATTCTATACTAAGAGAATTATCATTTTGTTGTTCATTACCAATTACCAAATTATGCAAACCCATAAATTCGAATTTGGAAATATAGTTGCAAATTTGAGAGAAATTAGATGGCTGTAGGTGGGCATAGAGGTTGGGCAAGTGTAATGTCCCAAATTTGGCATTGGGTCACAATGGCCTAATCACATTGTCCCTATTCAGTAGAGTTTGTCAAATTGATGCTAAAGTTCAAATAATTGCCAAGGAGGAAAATTACTAGTTTCCTAGGTTTGGGGTGGAAGCTTTGGGATTTGGAATAATGGTGATAATAAATGATGTTTGAACATTAGAATGGAATAAATATTTAATAAAGGACCTAAATAAATATATACAAGTGAAAATCAAAGTGGCATTTGATCATGAAGACACATGGAGGAAGTGGGACCCACATATGGCTAGATTTCCCCACTACATTTGGCATCATTCTCTCACCAATTCGAATTCAAGGTGAATGGTAACATACTTGGGGGAGTCCAAAAGGTATTATTCATGTCATGACTCATCCAAGGTCGAAATATAGAGGAAGAGTAACTCCCATGGAAGAGGAAGAGGCAATTTGGAGCTAATGAGACACTTGGGCTAGATTCCTTAGCTCTATGACAACAATGATGAAGATGCTATGACACCTATGACACAAATCAGACCTGAAGGCTGACATATGACATATATGACATGTCAGGGCTAAAAATAGACTCCAAGAGGGCGCTCAAGGGTGTTAGGGTAGCTAAGATGCTTCCACATGTGATTTGGTGGAAGTGGGAGACTAGGAATTG
Source organism: Larix kaempferi (assembly GCA_027924585.1). NCBI lineage: Eukaryota > Viridiplantae > Streptophyta > Pinopsida > Pinales > Pinaceae > Larix > Larix kaempferi. The sequence goes on from BSBM01000343.1 coordinate 6,226,140, forward strand.
TTGTACAAGAGGCGTTCTTTGGAATCTCTTCCCAACTTGAGTTGGCATGAGTCTCTTGGAAGGAATTCGACCCATGGAGGCCATTAAAACTTTATAAATGTCAATAACAAAGAATGAAACCAGTTTTTGATCATTTGTAGAATTTGCAATTGCATTTGTGAAGAGGGAGAGCTAATGGATGACTAGTTTCTTGCCTTAGCCAATTTCGAGGGTGAAAGATTCCCATCCAAGTTGGGAATTGAAAAGGCCATTCAGACCTTTCATTTGGAGCTTTAATGGAGTCTTTATTTGCAAGTGTAAGCTACAGGGCAGCTCATGGTTTCTTCTATTGCAGCTCACTCCTTCAACCATTTCCAGTTTTGATGGCATATTCTTGATCCTTGAGGGAGGGCGTTTTTGGTGAGCTACTGTACTCTTTTGGGAAGCTTTTAATGCCCCATTTCTTTTGTAATATGAAGTAAATACTCTGTTCTTCATCTCCAGAAAGTTTCAGGTCGAAATTCCAAGTAGAAATGTATAAATCTCAATTTTAATGAAAGAATAGTGCCATTTCCCCACTACCTTGTTGTGAATCAATGTAATGCTGATGATTTCGAATGAATGGATGATTCTCTGATATATTTGTGATCAATATACTGCCATGGATGTCTTCTACAAGTTTCATGTACTGTACTTGATCATTTGAAGCATTTTTACTCAGTGTAGTTGTATTGGGAGGTGAAATAGTGCCATTTTCCCAAGGGTCAAATTGGGGATTTTTGCAGTTGAATGGGAGAGGGTGAGAACAGTTGTAATAATCCATTAATGGTGCATATGAGACTTTAATAACATACTTAACACATTACATACCTCTGTTAATAAATTTGAGTGGGTTTGGAGGCATTTGGGAATCCATTTTCAGTACTTACCCCAAGGGGATTTGAACTCCAAATTACTAGTAAAATTGCATAATTGGTCCAGAATCTTAAGAGAGTTTTCAGAGGTCTTTTGGTGGCCATATGTCATCCATAAACATCATATTCAAGTTCTAATATCATTCATACACCTTCCTTGAATATTTGAAGGCATTTGGAGTCAATTTGAGACCTAGAGACCAATACTAGTCAAAGGAAAATCACTAGTAAAGTAATCTACATTGATCAGAATTGAAAGAGGATTTGCAGAAGTATTTTAAAGGTCCAAAGGCATCCCTGAAACACATATTTATGTTCTAATATCATTCATATACATTCTCAGAAGATTTGGGATCATTTGGGGCAAATTTGGGACCTAGAGATCAAAACTAGTCAAAGGTCGAACTAGGGAAAAAAAGTGGAAAATTGCAATTTTAATAAAATTCCTAATAAGGGACATTACAGTGGTATCAGAGCATGGTCTTTGCACCTGTGGATTAGGTACATACATTCAAGAATAATAGGCAGCCATGTCTTACTATTATGATGAATTCTATGAGTACAATTCTTATGAGGAATATGCAGATGCTTATGAGCAATATGAAGCAGAATGTGAATGGTACGAGAAAGATATGCCATCATGCAACACTTCTTACAATTTCAAGAGAAATGAAGATTATTCTTATGACTTTAAAGCTGATGAATATGAGTGTGTCACACTAACCAAGGATAATTCTATGAGTGAGTTCCAAAGATGGAGAGCAAAATATAAAACCTTGCCCCAACAATATCAAAAATATCAAGAATATCTTGCTTTTAGCAAAAATACACAAAATGCCATGTCTTTTGAATACTTTGCTGAACATGTTTTTGAAAATAGGCCCAAACATGAAGATGTGGAGTTAGTAAAGAAAGGTTTATGCCCTTCTTGTAAAGAACCTTGGAGTGAGTATCATACATGTGTGCATGAAATTATGTCCCACTTGAGGAGAGCTTTTGGGAATTCTTCAAAAAGAGATTCCAAAGATATTGATCATAAGGAAAGCAAGGGGAAAAATGCATCATCTTGCTTGAAGGATAAAAATGAAGAGACATCACAAGAGCATGAAGAAGATTCTATTGAAAATATGGAAGATTATTTTGAGACACCTTCTAGCTTAGACATGAACCAAAGAGCATCTACTGATGGATGCTTAAACTATGAAGGAGTACCTACTAATGGGTGCTCACACCTCTATGTTGGTGACATAGAGATCACTTTTGAAAGTGTTGCTGCAAGCCCAAGTTCCATTAAGCATGATAATGAAGAACTTGTAGCAATTGAAGAAGAACCAAGATCAACTTCCCCATCACCACTTGAGCTTCATGAAGTTGGTCCAAGCAAAATTGAAGAAGATGAGGAGGTTCATTTTCAAGAGCCTCATTTTATTGAAGGGTCCTTAAAGATGAATGAAAATAAGATCCAAGAGTTCCTCAGCATTCTCCATGACACTCAAGCGTTGGTGTCAAATTCTTGTTGGAGAGCTACTTCATTGGAGGAAACATCCTTCCTTGAAGACATGGAGAAGATTCAAAGAGCAATGTGCCACATCAAAGGTAATTTCATGTCTTTGCTTTTTGATAGAAACCATTTGTTTGAGCTTAATGAATTGTTACATGATGCATACTTGAAGAATAATGAGGATATTCATAAGCTCACAATTCAAAATGAGCAACTTCTTGAAAAGTTGCAAGATACTTGTTTTTCCTCCTATGTTTCAGATTGTCAAATGGTAGATTGTTTGGAGGATTCTCATGACATGGTGGATCATGAGAAATGTGGGAATTTGAATGTGCTTAATGTGTTTGAAGATGAACTTGAAGAGATCCAAACACTTGATGTGGTGGAAGAAGAACTTGAATTGTCTCTTGATGAAGATTATGCAATTTTTAAAGAAGTGCATGATTCCTCTACATTGGAACCAATCTATGACAAAGGTTTCTCACTTTTGAAGGAGCTGCATGATACTACCCACATGGATCCTTCCCATGATGAAACTTCTGCACTTTTTGATCATTTGGGTGAGTTAGTTCATTCTCCTACATCCTACAATTCTATGTTTTGCAGTATTAGTCTCAATGAAGTATGGGTGAAAGGGTTCTTTTTGATGGTGCCACATGAGGAGTATGGAACTCCTAGATTTACCTTTTATGATGACATGGTTGGAGCACATTCTTATTCACATTTGCAACAACATTATTTGTTAATTTATGATGATGCAAATCTACATGGATGCACCTATGATATGCATTTGAGTCACTTGAAGACTCATGGTTTTTCTTGCTCAACACTTGATTCATTTGATGTTGGAGGAACTTTATCCAACACTTGGGAGAATAGATTTATGATTGGAGAACAGTTTTGTTGGTAGCCACATACTTTGTTATATTTTTATGATTCCCGCATTCATGGATGTATGGGTGAGACTTCTTTGAGTCATTTGAAGTCTCCTTGTTTTTTCTGCTCATTATTTGGTTTAGATTTTAGTGGAGTTTCTTCATTCACTTCTTGGATGAAAGAATACATGGCTGAATATTTTGATGCATATCACATCCTTTTGGAGCAGCATTATAGGACATGGGATCCTCACCTATGTCATTGGAGCAGATTTGATTGGTCACTTGAAGCTTGTATGCAATTGGAAAATGGTGGTCTACTTGCTTGGAGGTATAAGCATTTTCATGACTCTTTGATGAAGCATATCCTTGATGTACATTTTCATTATGTTGTTATGTACTTTGATGATATATATTTGGTACGCATGATGTTTGGAAGAATGCATACAAGAAAATGAGATCCAGGAATCCTCTTATCTAATGGTGTGGGTTGGAGAGCACTCTTAATTGTTGGGGTGCAATACAAGCAATGGGACCCTGGAATAATTTTTGTCTCATTGGTTTCATTTTTTTTGGGGAAGCAAGTAGTATGGGAGATGGATTCCCCACTTAATAAAGTGATTTTAATCAGAGTAGTGTAGCAGCAAGCATGGTGGTTCCTCTCTAAAATCTTCATGGAAACTCAAAGACTCAAGGTTGGGCAATTCAATGGCAACTTCAAAGAATTATACAGAAAGCGGGTTCTTCAACACCCATGTTTAAAATTGCTCGAGGATAAGCAATATTGGGAAGGGAGGATTTGTAATGTCCCAAATTTGGCATTGGGTCACAATGGCCTAATCACATTGTCCCTATTCAGTAGAGTTTGTCAAATTGATGCTAAAGTTCAAATAATTGCCAAGGAGGAAAATTACTAGTTTCCTAGGTTTGGGCTGGAAGCTTTGGGATTTGGAATAATGGTGATAATAAATGATGTTTGAACATTAGAATGGAATAAATATTTAATAAAGGACCTAAATAAATATATACAAGTGAAAATCAAAGTGGCATTTGATCATGAAGACACATGGAGGAAGTGGGACCCACATATGGCTAGATTTCCCCACTACATTTGGCATCATTCTCTCACCAATTCAAATTCAAGGTGAATGGTAACATACTTGGGGGAGTCCAAAAGGTATTATTCATGGCATGATTCATCCAAGGTCGAAATATAGAGGAAGAGTAACTCCCATGGAAGAGGAAGAGGCAATTTGGAGCTAGTGAGACACTTGGGCTAGATTCCCTAGCTCTATGACAACAATGATGAAGATGCTATGACACCTATGACACAAATCAGACCTGAAGGTTGACATATGACATATATGACATGTCAGGGCTAAAAATAGACTCCAAGAGGGCGCTCAAGGGTGTTAGGGTAGCTAAGATGCTTCCACATGTGATTTGGTGGAAGTGGGAGACTAGGAATTGTTGTACAAGTGGCGTTCTTTGGAATCTCTTCCCGACTTGAGTTGGCATGAGTCTCTTGGAAGGAATTCGACCCATGGAGGCCATTAGAACTTTATAAATGTCAATAACAAAGAATGAAACCAGTTTTTGATCATTTGTAGAATTTGCAATTGCATTTGTGAAGAGGGAGAGCTAGTGGATGACTAGTTTCTTGCCTTAGCCAATTTCGAGGGTGAAAGATTCCCATCCAAGTTGGTAATTGGAAAGGCCATTCAGACCTTTCATTTGGAGCTTTAATGGAGTCTTTATTTGCAGGTGTAAGCTACAGGGCAGCTCATGGTTTCTTCTATTGCAGCTCACTCCTTCAACCATTTCCAGTTTTGATGGCATATTCTTGATCTTTGAGGGAGGGCGTTTTTGGTGAGCTATTGTACTCTTTGGGGAAGCTTTTAATGCCCCATTTATTTTGTAATATGAAGTAAATACTCTGTTCTTCATCTCCAGAAAGTTTCAGGTCGAAATTCCAAGTAGAAATATATAAATCTCAATTTTAATGAAAGAACAGTGCCATTTCCCCACTACCTTATTGTGAATCAATGTAATGCTGATGATTTCGAATGAATGGATGATTCTCTGATATATTTGTGATCAATATACTGCCATGGATGTCTTCTACAAGTTTCATGTGCTGTACTTGATCATTTGAAGCATTTTTACTCAGTTTAGTTGTATTGGGAGGTGAAATAGTGCCATTTCCCCAAGGGTCGAATTGGGGATTTTTGCAGTTGAATGGGAGAGGGTGAGAACAGTTGTAATAATCCATTAATGGTGCATATGAGACTTTAATAACATACTTAACACATTACATACCTCTGTTAATAAATTTGAGTGGGTTTGGAGGCATTTGGGAAGCCATTTTCAGTACTTACCCTAAGGGGATTTGAACCCCAAATTACTAGTAAAATTGCATAATTGGTCCAGAATCTTAAGAGAGTTTTCAGGGGTTTTTTTGGTGGCCATATGTCCTTGAATATTTGAAGGCATTTGGAGTCAATTTGAGACCTAGAGACCAATACTAGTCAAAGGAAAATCACTAGTAAAGTTACGTACATTGATCAGAATTGAACGAGGATTTGCAGAAGTATTTTAAAGGTCCAAAGGCATCCCTGAAACACATATTTATGTTCTAATATCATTCATATACATTCTCAGAAGATTTGGGATCATTTGGGGCAAATTTGGGACCTAGAGATCAAAACTAGTCAAAGGTCGAACTAGGGAAAAAAAAAGTGGAAAATTGCAATTTTAATAAAATTCCTAATAAGGGACATTACAGCAAGCTAGGAACCCGTACCCATTGAGCTTTGCTACTTTGGAATGCTTGAGAAGCCATGAATTAATGCTACAGGAGGTTCTCCAACAACATACAACGGATTGAACTCTTACTGCACACACTAGTAAGCACTGTAAGGGTTGGATTTCCCAAGGGAACCGTGGATCAGTGAAGGGGAATGCCTTCCTTGTGTTGTGTGGGGTAGTTGGAAGGAGTGGCATGGTTGTGATAGCTGAGTGAGATCCTTGTAGAGCTCTAGATAAGCATTTAGCTAAGCATTGAGAGCAGAGTGGGTTGTGTGCTGAGAGAGAAGCCTGTAGGTGTTCCCTTCACCCTGGTGGCCTCATTCCCTAGCTTGGGGGTGTCCTCTTAGCAGAAAGAGTATATGCTGGACATAGTGCCTATGTTTAGGTGGAAAATTGCTCTTACACAACCATTTGCTTGTATCTTCATTGTTTAAAGATAAGTATTCTTTTTGTATTTGAATATGCAATGATTTCATCTTATGCCTGTGTTGAATATATTGTATTTGCTTATGTGTGTGTGGATAGAGTTTAATTCCGATGTGTTTTTATTTATGCATCTGCACACGGTTTTTATTGTATGAATTTTGGCAATATGTACATGGGGCAAAATTTAGGGGCCCAAAACTCATAAATATCCCCTCAATTGGTTAAATTGATGGATGGGGAAGTGACACTAGGATTCCCAACCAACGTAGAACTGCTATTTGAAGACTATGATTTTATCAATGAACCACTAGGAATCAGTGTTATCGGAATCGGACCGGAACCGACAAAACCGGCCGGTCCGACTGGTTTACAGAGGTAACCGGTCTTGTCAGGAACCAAAACCAATTGAATCGGATTTTTGTCTAAACCAGGTATGGAACTGGTCCGGTCCGTATGGTGCCGTACGGCCGCGGACAGTGGACCCACGAAACTCAAATTTTTTTTTTTTTAAACACAAAAAAAAAGTTTCTTTGCTTCAGAGTTTTTAGATTGTTTGCCACCAAATTCATCAGTTTTTGTCGTGCCAATACAATGAGGTCATCCTTGGGGTCAGGTAAATAGTTAGGATAAGGGCCAACTTCCCACTTATTAGCTCACGTGAAATCAATTATTATATACCTAAGTGCAGCAATTAGACAACTAACAATTAAACTCTAGTAGAGTAGGCCCTAGGCCCTAAAGATGGTTAGGTTATGGGCCAAGTTCTCTCTTATTAGGTCATGTGAATTTGATTATTTTGAACCCAAGTCCAACAATTAGGCAGCTAAAGTTAGACTCTAGTAACCTAGGTCTAGGCCCTAAACAGATGCCAGAAAGGAGAATCATTTCAACTTGTAAATCTGACATTTTGCTCCTTGCATTATATTTTGGCTAGTGCTGAGTAGTAGACTCTAGTAGCTAGTAGGCTAGTGCCATATGATCAGTTTATTGTTATTCATTGGTACTATGGTTTCTTTTTGGATTGTAGGGGCCATTTAGAGCCTCTTTGTTGATGTACTTTGGTTCAAAACCTCAGAGATGTATTGCACTAGGTGCTATTTGGGTTATTTGCACCCATACTTGCTATATATATGATAAACTTTGCATTTGTGTATTAATGGTTTGGATTCATATGTATGCACATGAATATATATGTTTTTTTAAAAATATGAATATTTTATTTATTTTTTAGTCGATCGGTTTTTTTCCGGTTCCGGTCTGGTTCACATTTTTGGGCTTCGCCGGTTCGATGACTGGTCCGGTTCCGATAACATTGCTAGGCATCAAGGAAGAGCCCTGTCTTGATCTTGTGCCTAGCAAGCAAGCATTCAGTGAGTTCACGTACCTCACCTTTTGTTGTCACACACCATCGAACATACAAATAGAAATAAAAGGGGAAAATTTCTACTTAAGATCCACCTTAACACACACCTTAGGTTTTCCATGGGAGGAATTATGTTGGCCATTAGGGATAAGCACCTTGCCAAAACTTTTCAAAAAGAGGGCAGGAAACTCCAAACAAAGGGGTATTAGCTTGGTCATGGTTCTCTGAGCTGAAATTTGCTAGTAGGATTGTACACAAGCAAGAGAACTATCAATGATCCAAGTACCAAACTGAAGAACATGTCAAGTAGTGGCATTGGCCTTGAATAGAAGGCTCACATATTTAGAACCCAAACCTCAAAGAATTTAAAGAAATCCCCTTAGCTTCCTAGTTCAGAGTGCACCATGTATTAAAGGCCTCTTCATCCAACATTCTTCACAAAAAGAAACCAATTTTCACACTTCGAGATTCCAAATTTTGGCATCCCTCAAAATATTTTGTCTTGTTTGCCAAAAGAAAGATTTTGAGTCATCTGGGTCCTAACGAGTGTTACCCTTCTATGAAAGAGTCGAAGGAGGTAGTACCTTCATCCCTTCTTCCTACAAAATCATTTCCAATCTTTGGATCTGAACTCTGGGAACCAAATGATAGAGAACCAACAAAAGATCCTTTAGGAGGGGGCACAAACCCTAGGTCCTCATGAGACTGGGAGTTCCATCACTAGGTAGTTGCTTAATCATAGTGGGTACACTCACATCCATACCAATCTTAGCTTCAATTATCACTTGCTTTAACTTTGGGCTCAGATTCACCATAAATCCTTCCTACATTGGATCCACAATATCTTTTGAAGGGAGAGGTGGACAATCCCCAGTTGATTTGCTCAAACTGCTAGCCCAAACACTAGTGAACTTAGCATTCAGTGATCTCACTAAAACACACATTGATCCATCACTATTTGCACCTTGCAAAGTGTTACCGGGCAAATTAGCAGGGCTAATTCCCAGTAAGCAAAAGTAAGATCAGTGACCCAATGTCACCTCGGTCACCGTTCTAACTTCTTCGGAAGTCGAAACCTCCAAGGAGAAGTGTCCTTATGGAATTCTGTAAGACACTAAAACAACCACCAAACTATATTCTATGCAATTATAGTTAGACCAGTGCCTAATGGAGTCAAATGTATTCTACTTTAACCAACAATGCTTTGTTCATTCAATGAAAAGTATAAACGTGTACTCATGTAGTACAATAATCAATACTGGATCAAAAATTTGTATTGCAAAACATACTCCAACTATTAACCAAATATGCAATAAGTTGTATTTTCCAATGCTAATGAGGTCATCCACCGATAGTTATCATGTAAATAAACATCAACCAAGTGTAGTTTCCAGACTTGTATTTAACACATTTACAGCAGTAGAAATGGATGCAAAGGATTATCATTCAAGGTATGCACAAGACACTATTTAACATAGCAATGGAATATCAGTTTTATCAATCAAGTATGGAGTATGCAAAGAATATCATCAATGACTAATAACCAGCATGTGACCGAAAGAGTATTAACTTATCTAAAAAATAACCCAGATCTGTATATAAACTCTGATTGGTATTAACACAGTAAATACACATAAGAATAAGGAAACTTAACTCTAAAATCAATGTGTAACCAAATATAAGTCAGAGATATTATAACCATCCACCCAGGATTATCTAAATCAAGGCTCTATTCATTTTATAACATATGTCAAGAATCTGATGTATTCAAATAGTTTAGCACTCCATAGAGAACTAATTATAGAGCATGCAATGACTATCACCAATAACAAACATAGATAATGTAAAGATCAAACTAAGCCTAAGTTGAATCATCCAAGAAAGAACCACTCAGAACTGTATGCAAACAGCTGAGTTAAGATTATACAGTGACTTTTGAAAGGAGCACATAAAATGAACAAGTGCTAATTGAAATACTCCAACAAATTACACTACAACTTAAATGGACCAAATGCTAACCAAAAAAAAACTAACTTCTGATTTTATGTTTTGTTTTGCATGTGCAGGGAAGAAGGGATAGTTAGGGCACACAAAGGCTGCCCAAAGGGCAGGCCTGTGTAAAAAGAAAGGGCTTGGAGAGGAGGCCGTGAAGGAGGAGAAAGGGAGAGTTAGGGCTGCAGTAGGATGGGGAGAACACTGTGGAGAGGATGTCAACAGGCCCGAGTAGGAGAAGAGGGCAACGAAGGGAGGAGTGGAGAAGGATAGGGGATAACTGGATAAGGAATGGAAGATGAAGGGCTGCGAATGGAGGAGAAGCAGGTCTGGAGCAAAATGCAGCAGGTCCGAAATCAGGGAAAGGTGGCAGCAGACCCGAGCTGGAGAAAATGAAGACATAAGGTATGAAGAGATAGAGGGAGAAAGGGCGAGTAGGATGGAAGACTGAGCGAAGGAGAGGGAGTGCTGGAAGGTTAGGTCGTTAGGTTTTAGGGTGACTGCAGCTAGGGTTTGCAAATTCAGAATTTAGGTTTTTTATAATTTAAATTTAAAAAAAAAAGCAAATAACTTGAATTTAAACCTAAGAAACATGAAAATAAAGCCTAAATAATAATCTTTACAACATATACACAACTCAGAAATTTAAGGTTTAAAGATGTAGATGAACAATTAGGGTTTAGATGTATCCAACCTAACCTAGGGCTTCCTAGAGGAATAACCCTTCCTTGAGATGGTACTTGCCTAGTTTGGCAAGCCAAAGACTGCTCCAACAACCTCTAGGGTTAGTTGTGAGAAATTTGGCTAAGACAAACATTGGAGACCTAAAGCTCAAGCCTTCTTAGCTAGGGCAACAAAATACTGAGATTTAACTAGCCCAGGGCAAAAATGCAGCATTACAACCACCATCCAAACCTTAGACAAGCATGGTTTCAGCATTTAGCAAAAAGATATCAAGAGAGAATACTTAGATACCTTTTTGTGCATGTGTCAAGCAAACAACTCTTAGCAATCACCCAAGCAAAGTGAAAGAAACAAAGATGCTCCAAAGATAAATCCCCAAACTAGCTTCATACATTCATCCTCAAGGAAGTGCGCACCTCTCCAAAATGCCCAAGGAGGTTGAAATCAGAAAAATAGATTTTATCCCATGTCTTGTTATGTTTTGAAGTGAGGAGAAGGTAAATTTATACCCTTCTCACACTCACTTTACACAAACTAAGGTCAATTTAATATTTAAAATGTCAACTTAAAAATATAACATAAATAATATAAAATAATCGTATGACTGGGGGAAATGGGACATTTTCCCTAGTATTCACCCCTGCATGTAAAAAATGACTGAATGGCCACATTGGATTGAACTGAAGGCTGAGATGCAGAGGGGGTGTCGTCATACCCCTACTAACCCCATGAAATAGTGAAAAGTCCTCAATGCCCCCCTCAAAGCAAGCACACTGCAGCCATGAGAAGATGACGTCATCCTTTGTGGAGGCCAGGGAGAAATGGCGCTGGAGCAGCAGGAGGGTGCAGAAGAAGAGCTGGGGTAATGATAGAGGCCCCAGTGCTAAAGAAAAGTATGCCACCAGTGCAAGAGTGATGGGGGAGGTCATGTGGTCCAATGACCCATTCCTGGGGGCCCCGGTCACCAACCTCAGGGTTTCAAACCCTTTTATGAGGCAGTTAGCAGTGCCATTAAGCCATAGTACCCCCAGGAGGGAGCCAAAGAATCTGGCCATGACCCCACCTATGAAAAGTGGCTATACCGCACCCTCCGAGTCAAAAATTTTGCTGCCATCTCCTTTCGATACATCCGGAAAATGTACTAGTACTGGTACCACGTAGCACAAAGCAATATTATTTGTTGGAGGGAAATGACTTGAGACTTACTTCGACTATGGTATACATGGTCGATCTCTTCCTCACCACCTTGTGGCCTACCTTAGTCAAAAACCATCTCTCTCACATGGTCATTCGTTGGACATTAATAAAATTATCTTATCTTATTATCTATCCCACATCCGTGTGAGTGCCCATCAACATGCAGCCGCCCTCATCTATGAACCATACCTCAGCTCGCATTGCATCCATACTTGTACCCTGCTGTACATATCCTGTATGGCTCCCTTCACCTGTATGAACCCCTCCACTTGGCTGGAAACCCTCACTTGTGCACCATCCTTCTATTGTCGCATGCTTATCGATCATGCTTATTGTCACCACCACATGACATTTTTACAGAGATTAACTCAGAAAAGTGCTAAGAATGACTAAAAGCAGCATAAAAGCAGAAAAGTGCCCACAAATGAGCTTTAAAGTTTAAATCAACTCACCACACCAAAAATGAAGTCTTTATTACTTTTTTGGATACAGCAGGGTTATAAAAAACCTTGAAGCATAGTGATCAGCAATCAGCAATAAACATTAAAATTTATAAAAAAGGTCTAGAGTGAAAATTTTCAACAAAATTTAAAGATTCTCAAGGTATTTGTAGGCAGCCCAATTCCGTGAACTCCACGATTTCGATTTTCCACTGAGCTGACTTTCTCACATTCTGTGCATATATCTTCCCTGCTGGACATTTTACACTGCAGCCATGGCTTTTTCATTAGGCCGACCACCTATTTTCCTGGGGATAGCATCTTTCTCTTGCTCGGCATTTCCCTCTTTTTTATGGTTGCATCTTTTCTCCCACCAAAAGTTTCTTCTTTGCTGGTGCCTTTCTCTATGGTGTTATTCCTAGCATATTTTGGCTGGTAGGGTGTTCTCTTCTTTTCACAGTGAAACCAACAATTTTTTCATTGAGTTCTCAGCCCATTCTATAACTGCTTGTACAACCTGCACACAAGAAAAGGAAACATGATTTTCTTTGCACTGCATACACATGCAGCCTTTTCTTACTTCCTTACGGAAATCTCAGTGCCCCAGTCTGATAATTCTTCTTGTTCAACGTGCCAACGATCTCTGATACATAAGTGAGAATTTGTCTCAGCAAACCTTTCAGACCTTTGAAGTTTTGGCTTTGAAACCAAATGTCAGAAGTATCAGATTTTCTCTGATATAAAATGCCGAAAAAACAGAATAAATAACAAAGAAATTGGTAGAATCAGTCTACCTGATAATGAATCTTGAATTACTCAAAATTCTGAATGATTGATCTCAAGATGGATACATATTACAAACATGTGTATATACTATCTACACAACTTTGTTACTACTGCATGTATTACATATAATACACCTTAATGTGTGGTACACACTGTACATTACTGCTTATGTAGTGCAATCTGTACATTACTGTTCATGAAGTACACATTAAGTCTAACAATACAGGCACTTCTCTGAGTGAGTCAGGGGAGTCAACTCAGTGTTGGACCCATCCTCATTTGTTGCTATCTACCCTTTATGGTTTGCTGCTAAGTGTTTGTGTGTCATTTTTCTTCCTCCCGGTATCCTCTTGACTTTGAGCTTGTTGCCACCTGTTTGTCATCCCCTTCTATTCTTTGTCACTAACCTTGATTACCCAGATTCTTTTTGTTGCTTCACAAGGTCATCGGTGATATCTTGTTATTAGGTACATGCTACAAGTCTCAAGGCAGAAAGTCATAAATTTTGATCAGTTCTCTCTCAGCAATTTTTCCTGGGCATTTTAACACAGGTAGCTGTATATATTACTATATCTCAAATATTTTTGTCCTTCAAAGCAGATAATAGCAGAAACAGCCTTAACAAATCAGTTCAGCGATTTATCTTCATAGTAAAACAATTTAACTAATGTGCTGAGCTAAGTTGCATGATACAGGGAAAAATGGGTAGAGCTTCCAAATTGAGTGGGGGAGGTGTTCGTCTGTCCATAAAAAAAAAAAGAAAAAAAAAAAAGAGTGCATGCATTAGTGTGCTCTAAGCATAGTGGAGCCCAGGTGAGGGGGGAAGTGTCTGTCTGTCCCATAAAAAAAAAGAAAAAAAGAATGCATGCATCAGTGTGCTGTAGCATAGTGGTGAGAGGGATGTGTGCTGTAGTTTAGTGGTGAAAGGTTTGCAGATTTGATTGCTCTGGGCACTTTGCAGAACTGGAATTAGATGGGTCTATACTGGTTTTATAAATAGCACATTATCTTGAAAGAAAGAATAAAATGAACAAGAAAATTTAAATGACAAATTACAGGGACTAGGATGTTGATGGTACTTGATCTCCTCCAGGAGGAGACTACATCAACATGAGAAGACCTTTCTTATGAAGATTTGGGAAGACAAGGTGACCATTGAAAAGTAAAGAGGACCCAGAGTAAAGTACTTGGAAGACCTTAAGTAAAGTCCATCTCATTGTGAAAGACGCATCTCGTGGTAGATAGACCTCTCCTTTACTAGTGCACATGTGTTTGGGGTTTCTTATGAAGAGAGGAAGAGCACTATGACTCTTCTATGGCATGTGTGGATCATACCTATCAAGAAAGGACATAACGCCTTGTTATAAGGTGAACACCCCACCTAGAGAAGACTTAATGACTTGAAAAGAAGTGAGCGCCCCTAGTGAAAGGGGACCCTAAGGAAGTAACGTGCAAGTTAAATGAAAGTTAAGATGCTTCTAGAAGGAGGCGTGAGGTTGCTATAAAGGAGCCTCAACACATTCATTAAGGATTCATTGATGAGCTCTCTCCCTTGCGCATCTTGTATTGGGTTCTAGCACTTGCGAGGAGTGACGTTTGAGAATCTGTAGGTTTGACAAAGGATAGGGCTCTTGCTTGGAGACCTAGCGTTGGCTAGGGATTGCCTCTGGTGGATAGCGCTCATGCTTGGAGGCCTTACATTGGCTAGTTCTTGATGTTGAGGGTTAGCGCTTGAGCTAGAGCCCTAGCACTCATGCTAGGATTTGCAGTTGGAGGCTTGGTGTAGTGGTTAAGACCTAGCGCTCTAGCTAGGCTTCATCTCTGAGGCATAAGACACTTGCGGTGGGTTGACGCACCACCATTATCTTGGTTCTTAATGGAGGCTGGAGCATATGAGTTAGAGTTTTCCCTTGGATGATTAGAGCTAGGGTTCATGAGCCTAGTGCTAGGCTTTGGTGGATGCTATCGATATTATGATGAGCTATGGTGATGTATTTTGGATGGCGCACTACTCCTTGGAGTATTCTGGATGTCTATAGTGATAGCGAACTTGGTGTATGGTGCATGTGAGCTAGGGTTTATCCCTAGGGTTTAATATGACAGTCCTCTGGTGTCTACTCCTCTGGTGTATTCAATCATAGCACATTACTATTCAGTTGTGATGACCTAGGGTTTGTCCCTGAAGGTTGCGCCAAGGTATATTTCTTTAAAACACCTACTTCTTCAATGTTGATGCACTTGACATGCATTCCTCCTCATGGTTTGATGATGGTGCTACTGCTAGGGTTTGACCTTGGGGCTTGCTACAGTCATTGTTGATGATAACACACTTGAGAGAAGACCTTCTTGTAGTCTTCGGCACATGTTTCAGTATTGGAGTTTCCTTAGCAAGGGGTGCACTTGTTTTGGGATAGCGATTTGGTATTAGCCTTGATATATGGTTTGTAGATGGCCTTATGAGATGGAGAGAGAGCAATGCTCGATTTTGCAACTTGACTAGGGATTGGCATTAGCCCTTGATGAGATGGTTGATTCCAACATGTTGAGACTAGCTTGGTATAAGACAATGATGACACTGCTTCTATGTGTTGATGCTACATCTTTATGTTCTACATGAAAAGATATGTACTTGGTCTCTCTGTTTATGTATACCTTCATGTGTGAGAAGGGTTTGATAGTCATGGTCATGATGTATACTTGTTCTTATTAATAAACCTTCATAGTGAAAGGTTGCTGGGTTTTTTCCCTTAAGACGAAGGTTTTCCCAAGATAAAATATGGTGTCTACTCTGCATGTCTATTTATGTGATGTGATGTGATACATTTACTTTTACTGTCATGATAACTGTTTAATGTTACACTGCTCATAAGTAATTAATGTGGTTGATACTTTCATGTGTAATTATGCTAAAAAAATTTAAAAGTGCACACATAATTACCTGTGTATGAAAGTGGTTAAAAATTTAACAAAAACACCCTTTACGTACAAGCCAATGTGTCAAAATACAACATGAGCTAAGCCTTCTGATCTTTATCTTCATTATTATGATACCAAAACTTCTTCACAATGCTCCAAAACACAATGAAAATGCTTGTTATAGCTGTACGAAACCCTTGCTCAAATGCTGTTCAACGTGTCAAGGAATGAGTGAGCATAAACTTTCTAATAGAAAATAAGGGACTGCCAGGGTTTCATGATATTTAGGTTGTCATTGAAGTCAAATTAGTGGGTAAGCATCATTACTAAAGGCTTAATAGCAAGTTTAGTTGTTTGGGTGGGTCCCGATGATCATTACCCTAGCATGAATGCTTTTTTTGTAGGCTGTGTTACCTCTTGAACTAGCATGTGTGATTAATGCCCAAAATAAATATGCTAGCCCAAAAGTAGCCTGGAGGGGCTACCCACTGTCACCTTAGTAACTCCCTCTCTACACTTAGGTTGGCTCTTCTCCAACACAAGGGGGGCTTCCCTAGGATAAGATTAGCAAAATGTTTCGGTCTTTTTGTAGTATAGGTAAATAAAAGGGTGATGCAAGGACCAAGAAACTAGTGGCAATCTAACAAGGTTAAATGGAGTTAAGGGGCTAGTCCAAGAGGTTGAGTTCATGAGTGGTTAAGACAACCAGGGCTACATACACATGCCACAATGAAACCTTGACATGCTGAAAAATGATTGCAGAAATCAAACTAGGAGGGCGCAAATGTTGCCACTTCAAAACATTGTTAATTAGGGTGTGTATTATGCGATGAAGTATTATTAGCAACAACTCTAGACAGATGATAAAAGCAAGTTAATACATTCATCCATAAGACATCAATGAGAAATAGCGGAAATACTTTTCTCATTTTCATGAAACCCTTCCATTGAGGTGATTATAGCCATATCATATGGCCCTAATCAAACAAATTTTAGCAATTCTAAGTCATTAACAACATTTGAAGTAGGAACACAAGCCACACATAATAGGAGAAGAATCCCTTACACTTCAATATGCACCCATAAAAGATATGTCCATTAAGCTCCAAAAGAGTGAGAACTCCCAAAATCCAACCATGAGAAATGAAGGAGAGAGCAAAGCCTTATATAGCTTTAAGTTTTTCTTCCTTGTACAATAAAATAACAATAAATTCCTAGATCTAGCCTAGGATGGAGTAAACAAACCAAACTACTCCAACTACTCTAACTACTCTAACAACATCCATGAAATATGGTGGTCAAAGCCACAAGTGCAAGCTTAGTTACCGAGTTTGGCAATTTTCCCCTATTAATTCGTAATTCGTCGAATTCGAAGAGAAGGCGAACTAATTTGTTTATATTCGGGCATTAAATTCGGCTCCAAAAAAATCACATATCAACTGCGGTTTCTTCAAATGTGTTGTGCATTTGCATATGCCTTGGCCTGTCCCATGAATGGGTGCTCTCATATGTGTGATACAGATCGAGACGAACGACCCCAACTCATGGCTCTTCGGAAGTTAATCGGAATAACTCTGGACAGTGGACAGTGGACGGAATGCATTCACTTTAGCCTTCGACATGCCTTCATTTTAACTGGCTAGACTACTGGTTCGAATCCACTATTCACACGCTCGATTATATAAATCTAAGTTATAAAATATGTATTACGTTGAATTCATTATAATCAGCATAGATTCATCTTAAACTTGAATGTATCAAGCACCGAGAGGGATCCAATTTCTTGAGGTGTAAATTTTTATTTAACTTAAATTTTTTTCATATCTAGAAAAATTACACCTCTGGAAATTTGATCCCTCTTGGTGCTTGATAGATCCGGGTTTAAGATGTATCTATGCTGGTTTTATTTTTTTAATTTTATGGGCCGACATGGATTTTTTGATATTTACTAGACTCGGAATCGGTAATAAATCGGCGAGGCAAAAGAGTGAAGAGTTTGAATTGGATCGAGAAAAAATAAGGAAAAAATCGGCAAATACAAAAAAATAAATATACACCTATATTTTGAATTTAAAGAAAACATTTTTCATAGATATTCAAAATAGCCATGTCCATATGGTGCAAGATGTCAATAGATGTCCAAAAGATATCAATAGAATCATAGATGTCCAAAAATATATCAACTCTCATACATAAGATGAATACATGACCCAAAAATATGTCCAAAATTGAAAATATATCAATTCTCATCCATAAGATGAGTCCAAAATACATAAAGTAAGGATCCAAAATCTAGATACTAAATACAAAATATTAAGAAAAACTAAGAAGTGGATGCTCTCGCATCTTTAGCAGCTTGACCCTCAAAGGGTCTCTAAATCCTCGGAGGCCAAAAGAGGAGCCTCCTCTGAATGAATCCAAGTAGATGTAGCAGTAGGATCCCCATCCTGATCCAATCCTAGCTCCTTGTCTTCATTGTCCAATGAAATCACTGAATGGTCCAGACCTGTCAACATCATCAAGATTCAAGATACATTCAAAATGTGAATTAAACTTAAAATTTAAAGTTTTAAACTAATGATTAAGATTACAAATGATTAAGCCCTTAAGTGTCTCACCAAGTAACTGCCTGTTGCGAAGCCGAAGGTTGCAGTGGACAAAAACAAGGTCATTCAAGCACTTTTGTGTCAAGCTAGTGTGCCTCCTGGAATGGATTTTCTCAAACATGCTCCAGTTGCGCTCGCAACTTGAAGTGCTGCAAGTTTGATTTAGGATTCTAGTGGCAAACTTCTTGAGATCTGGTGTATCACTGCCAAAATTTTGCGACCAAAGACCTAACATGTGGCAAGGGTTCCATAGTCAAGAATCAAGATTGATAATTGAAGATGAAAAAGACTTAAAAGAATTAAGATAATAAAATGAAGTATAAAACAATAAACATAATACAAAATATTACAAATTATCAAATACCTGGCAACATTTTTGTCCTTTCCCGTATAGCACTGCTATAAGCATACAATTTTGAGGGCACCCTATAGTCTTGCAGCTGGGCAAGGATATGGCTTTGGATTTCTTGATCTGGGTTCATCCTCTCAATGCAAGTAATAAGCCCTCGACCAACCTCACCATCCTCACTAAATTTGGTCTTATCATAAAAGTATGCTGGATTGAAAAAGTATCCAGCAACATGTAATGGAGAGTGCAATTGCCTGTCCCACCTCTCATCAATGATGTCCCAAAGAGGCATGTACTTGGTCTCATCATTCATATATTTGGATTTTATGGTCTCCTTGGCTAGATCCATTGACTCATAAATGTAACCCATAACGGGTTTATCACCATCAACCATCCTGAAAGATCAATCATCAAAGATCAATTATCAAAATCTGATTTTTGATATCAATTTAAGATTTTAAAGTTTAAAAACAAATGAAATTTGAAAATGTAAATAAAATTTGACTTCAAATTGAATTGATGAACATTGAAAAGGTTTAGAAATTAATTCCCTGAGCACTTTGACAAGTGGTTCTGTCACAGCAATGATCTCTTCTGCATGTCTCCAGAAGCCATCATTAAAGACAAGAGCAACAATTTCAATGCCCTCAAAGCTTCTTCCATGTCTAGAGGCCATCCACTCAGGTCCCAAAAACATTCTCTTTAGATTGACCTTTTGCTCTACTACTGATTGCAAGGAGATGAAGTTTGTTGCAAATCTCGTCACTCCAGGACGAACTAGTTCCTTGTCTTCGGTGTATGTTCTCATGGTGGAAAGGACATTTGTGTGGTTGTAGATGAATTTGGTTATGGATTTTGCCTTATCCGCAACCTCTTGTATCCAATGAAGTTTCCCAATGTCCTTGAGCATCAAGTCTATGCAGTGTGTAGCGCAAGAGCTCCAAAATATAGTGGGGTGCCTAGCCTCAAACAATCTACCAGCAACCATATAATTAGCTGCATTGTCAGTGATAATTTGCACAATGTTTTCTTCTCCCACTTCTACAACAATTCCTTCCATCATTTCACAAATTAGTTGAGCACTCTTAACTTTGTCTGAGGCATCCACTGATTTGAGAAACATTGTCCCATTTGGACAAGATATAGGGAAATTGATCAAAGTTCTGTTCCTCCTATCTGTCCATCCATCACTCATGATGGTGCACCCTGTTTCTGCTCATGTTGTACGAAACTCAGCAAGTACAAGGTTGAGGTCATCCACACTTTCTAACAACATATCTGTCCTAAGGCTTTCAGATGTAGGGGCTTTGAACCATGGACCTGCAACTGCAACTGCATCAATCATGGATTGCCAATAAGGGCTTCTGGCACAATTAAAAGGGATATCAGAATAGTACCAAAAGTTAGCAATGGCCGTCCTTGCTTGCTTATGGACATTCTTTTTCCAACCAGTGCCATCTAAGCTAGGTTGGGCACTTGGTTGTGTACGGGGAGCAAAAAAAGTGTGTATATTTCCTCCTCCAGTGTTCAAATTTGTAGGAATAGGAGGAGGAGGTGGTGGAATTTGGCTTTGACCTCCAGCCATGTTTGGAATATGAAAAGTTGGGTTAGGTGGAGGCATTGAGGATTCAACGGAAGGAGGTGACATGGGGGTATTAGAGGATTGTCCACCTTCAACATTGATGTTTCCCATCTCCATATTTACCCTTGCTCTCTTCACTTTCAATTCATTCATATAATCAATGGCTAAACTGGCCTGGTGTCTAGCATCCTTAGGTACAACTTTGCAAGGACTAATGTCATGTCCAGGAAGCTTAGCAATGTGAAATTTGAATCTGTAAATCCCACCACTACAATGCTCTCTGCAAAATTTACAGAGCAGCTTAGTTGATCCTGGAATCTTCTCACAGTAGGCCCAAGCAAAGTCTTTTTCTCTTGGCATTTTCACACTGTCAAAATGTCACTCTGCTCAATAAAGACACCTTCAGGCTTCGACAGAGTTACAAACAATTCCTGCAAGGCAAACATAAAATAAAAAATAAAAAACAAAAAACAAAAAACATGAATTATTTAATAAATAATAAGTGAAATTTGAATAACTTATACACTGATACAGTTTACAACTTTACAGGTTACAGACTTATAGCATAAGTCTTAAACTATAAGTCTGTAACCCAGTACAAGTTTTTCATTCTGATTTCTGGAGACATGCAGAAGATAGCCAAGCTGCCAAACAGCAAGGCCAATAATATAATTATTAAAAACAGCATGTAAAATACAAAAAAAAATCATCCCGATTTCTGGAGACATGCAGAAAGCAGCAAAGCTGCAATGCTAATAAAATACAGCATGTAAAATAAAAAAAATAAAAAACAGCAGGCAATGAAAAAATTAAAAAATAACAATATTCAACGACTAACTATGAAAAATACAGCATGTAAAATAAAAAAAATAAAAAACAGCAGGCAATGAAAAAATTAAAAAATAACAATATTCAACGACTAACTATGAACAGAGTCTCAGACTACCTCTTCGATCACTTTTGAATGGTTGATGGGAAGTCCGTACGGGTCACGCGCTGTCTAGAAATCAGTCGTGTGCCCGAACAGTGGAACACTGTCTCTGCCCGAACGCTGGAGAGACTTCTACCTTGCATCGTTTTCCTGGAGCAGAAGACCACCGTTGAGAGCAGAAAGACTAGACCACGCTGAGAGCAGAACGCGAACTGGAGTGGACGGTCCACGCGTCGTTTGCCTGCAGTGAACTTGAACTGGAGGGATGCTGCTGATGCTCGGGGTCGAGGGTGCCGGGAATGAGATAGAGGCAGCCCTGAAATAATGCCCGCGGGCCCCGACAACGAAAAAAACGACGCGGGAAAATTCCAGGGCAAAAAACCCGTGCGAAAATATGCCGTGAATGCCTTGGAAAAGGGCAAATTAAGAGCTGACAGGTGGTCCGCGAGTCTAAGTCGCCGAGCCGAGCCGATTAATGCCGATTTATTCCCGATTTCCGATCCGATTTCCGCGTTGAATCTGCTCGAGCCTCGGATAGCCTCCGATCCGAGTCAAACTCAGAAAAATCGCGTTTTTTTCCCGATTCCTGTTACTTTGGATTTTTTTAATTACATTTCATTTGGTTTTAATTTTTTTTTATGAGCCGGAATGAATTTTTTTAATTGCTTTTTATTTTTGTTAACATAACGCTATGCTGTGTGACAACATCTACCACATATCGGGCTGTAGAGCACCTCACTCCTCTCGGTGCAATAAATTTATATATCTTTATATGACATAAAGATGCTTTTGAACTATTTATAATCATAACTTCTATAATATATATATACAAAACATACAACGCTATATAATAATAAATTAAATAATATATATATGCACCACATTTCTAATTTTATAACCAATGTGAATATATATATATATTTAAAATTTAATTTATGCATTTAATATAAAACTTATTATTTTGTAGTAATCACATTATTATATTAATAAAATTATATCATTTGAAAATAAATATATTTAAGTTATCAAGACAAATGAGAGGGGTGCCTCCATGAAATGAGGGAAAATGACAAGTAGAAGTCCAACGTGTAGCTCTCCAACAGGATATGGCACTCAAAGCATGTGGCGGCTTCTCAATTGGTGCATTATGCCATGGATCTAGGGTTTAATAACTGCGCCTAAACCCACTCCCA
Organism: Larix kaempferi; assembly: GCA_027924585.1. Classification (NCBI taxonomy): domain Eukaryota; kingdom Viridiplantae; phylum Streptophyta; class Pinopsida; order Pinales; family Pinaceae; genus Larix; species Larix kaempferi. The sequence continues at coordinate 6,248,682 of BSBM01000343.1, forward strand.
AGTCAAGCAACCTCATAATGATCAAGAAAAAGGATTCAAAACAGGGACGGTTCTTCCAAAAGTTTATTCAAATCCCTCAAGCAGTGGAATACTCCCTTAAAAATGGATCTCATATGTAACTAACTTTAAAAAGTGACAATAAGATCCAGTTTTTTTTAACAAATAATAATAAACAAAAGGTCTCACAAAGCATCCGAGGCTGGTCGCTTGCATGGTCAGTTGTTTTGAATATGTCTTCATGCTGTTTGTCCTCACTTCAATCCAAAATGCTTCCCAAAAAAATACTCTTTGGGTCTGGGCAATCGTTAAATAATACTCTCTTTAACATGTCAAGGAATCTCAAAGCTGCCAGTTATCCTCATTGGATATGACGCCCTCCAAGTAAAAATCGAGTAATAAAATTCTCCAAAGAACAGAATGTTCCTCCCAATGCAGATCTTACAAACCTCACGCACTCTTTCTTCCTGCAATGTGTTCTTTTGAAAAAAAGATCCATTACCTTTATTTTTTTCCAGCACTCTGTTATACTGATAGCATCCCTATCTTGGAGGAAGAAAAACACCTTCAATTATGTAAAATCAGCCAGCTACGTTTAGAAACAAGGTTGTCTTTGGCTCTGTATTTGTCTTCATGGGGATGGCTGATTTGGAGCCTTGATCCTTCTCATTTCAATAAATCTGTGTCTACATAACAGCATTGATAATGGAGTTTGATGTGCTGATTTGAGGACCCTATCTGCCTAAACAAAGGTTACAGGTCTGCCACTGCTATGCACAACACTACCCTTGTTTTAGCTGCTGCATCACACCCTACTTTGCCTATATTTGACTGCCCCAATGATTCACTGGCTACCGGCGTAGTGTCAAAATGGAATGTGAATCACTGTTAACAATTATGCAAATATGTGGCGTAACTGTCTCGGATTTTACTTCATTATGCCTTTTTCTGATATTTATTTGTACTGGATGCCTGGGTCAAGTAGAAACACAGCAATTATATCTACCAGGTGTAACTGGCAAAGCATACGTTTGGGCTATTTATTTGTGGTCATTGGCAGCAGAACATCTTCTTGTTGATCTGCTCTATAGATGCAGCTGTGATCCCGTCATTTGTACACTGTCATACATCCTCTAGACGCTCCAACTACACAATCAATCCACTAGAAATCACATTCCCAGATTTGCATCTTCTATCATAAAGATAAAGCTGCTTTATGCTCATAAGACCTCACAAATTAACTGAGCTGGATACAAATCAAATCTGGAAAGAGGTCTAGGATGCCAAAGACATGGGCCATGGCACAGGAAAAAGGAAGTCCTGTCTCTGTCCTTCCTGTATTTTATTTTCTAAAATCAAACTGGATCAGCTCATTCTCCCACAAATAACCAATAATAACGTGGAATATATCATTTTGTAGTCTCCTCTCTAGATCATCCCAGACATAGCATATGGTATCAATCTATTAATACTCTCCATCCCAATTGTTAGCTGTGTTAAGAGTGTTCCTTGTTAGTGTGCTTGTGGGACATTAATTTCAAGTCTCTCCACCTCTTGTTTTTGCCAGCCAACAGCAACAATTGATTTGGCATTCACTTGGTACAAGCTCTCCTTTGGTGGTACTAACATTACCCAAAAATATCACAAGCACACAAACAGCTTCAGCTTTTTGGAGAAGGAAGATTAGTTTCCAGTACCAACCAGCTCAGCATTTTAGGATCACTTAATACTTCCATGCTTCAGATCTGAGATATTATTCTTGACATTAAAATGATGTCACTTACAACCATATATGGTTCCAGAATAACATTTTGAGGCAGAACCATGATTCCATTTGCTGATTGCAATGTTTTTCATTATCCATAACCTAGAGTCCCTGAAGGTGAAACAGTCTTTTCATCATGACATTGACAAGAAACAGCCTGCTCATAACTGGCCTAATCGGGCATTACAGCTTCAGCAATAATATACCAATCTCTGCTCATGATCAGGATAAGAAGCCTTCCAAGATGAAATGATATATTGTTCATAAGGATCTGCTACTCCATCTGTCATTTCATGTCTTTCTTTGGCTTCTCATCTGTTGAAGAGGACTGTTCATCATGAAAACCACAAAGGAACCTATCTGTACCAACAGCAATGCCTTCAATGTGGATTCCCAATTCTGGAATGTTTGCACTCAGAACTTGATTTCATCCATAAACGGTGGTTGCAACTTCAACTTTCTCATCAGCATCATCTTATTCTGCATCCCAAACAGAAGCTCTGCTTTGTCTTCCACGAATGTCCATCTTCACATCTTGTAATGCTGGAAAGAGTGCTTCAAAATGTCGTGCATTTTGAGGGGTAACTGGCTGCCATTCCAGATTGAGTTTCCTCCTCACATTTCCAAATCATGAAACACTGGGGGAAACATTTTTCCACTTTTACAGTGCATTTGGTATGCATTTCCATGTTTCAGGGGGTCAAAACACAGGGTTCAGGAGTTTTCTGCAACAGAGGTGCCAAGTCAAAGAGAGCTCCCGAGCTGAGAGACTGACCTGGAATCAACCTTGAAAGCCAGAGAATCAAGTCCAAGCAAAATTTGAATTGGGATTCCTAGGTTAAATTGAAAATGAGAACTGGTAGGGAGACTTTAGAGAGACAAAAATCCCATCTCCCTTAGTTGCTGCCCCAAGAGAATAAAATGAAGAAAAAAACTTGCTATTCTTTGAAGGATGCAGGGTTTATAACTTTATTATGTTCAAAATTATCACATGACCCTCAGACTCTGCCTTGGAGTTCTAAGCAGCTGCTGAAAGACTAGGTCACATTCAACAGCTATGTCAAGGATGGTTGACCAATCCACACTTGTTCACCAAATAGGCTACACCAGAGGTCCAGAACAAGAGCAGAAGCCTGAGCAGTTAAGCTATGAATTTTGAAAAGTTAAATTTTAACAAATCAATTGATGTTCTCTTTTAAAAATGTTGGCTGGATTATCAGTTCACAAGGTTTTTGGTTCCCTGTCAGCTAGTAGATCTCTTCTAGTTGAATAAAAAATGCTTTATGTTATTTTCATAACCGCATGTGTAAATATTTGCCTCTCCATCGAAGTTAAACTGTCCGACTGCTTGTTTTCCATGTTTTATCTGCTCGTTGCAAGGTATTTAAAATCAAGCCCACTTCGTTATTGGGGTTGTCTATAATTGTGTGGGAAGTTGCTTTATTATTCATGCATCCCAAATCTCTGACTATGTGTTAACATATGCCACCTTGAAATGACTAGAGCGACACCAATGAAATAAAACAAATATACTAATAGTATCAATTGGGCATATGGAACAAAAATGGTAATGAAATGAAGGAAAATTCACATTCTGGATCTTAGCCTTTGCTTATTATGGTAGCAACCTGTCTGGAAGTATATTTAACACAATGGCAGCTTATAGATTCAAAGTATGCCTTGTACAGCTGCAGCCTACTTGAGAAGACTTGAAAGAGTTGGAATGTTCAGGTAATACAACCATTGCTTGGTATATGTGTCTGGTAGTTTATTAATATCTCAACGGGGAGTACTACTGTGTTTTCTCATGTAAAACTAAAAACATCTCAACCTGATTTTAGATGGATAATCTAAAATAAGAAAAGAATTGAAGAAAAGAATGAAGGGACTGAAAATGTTTTGGAGATAAAAATACCAATATTGAATATTCTAATTAAATTACAGTCTCAAACAATTGACAAATCATAAATGCGAAAACACATAAATGAATTGTTTTTTTAAACAATCTATGTATTCTGGAGGTTTTACATTCCAGTGTTGTCATTTATATTGTAACTAGTGGTAGGGAGGATTTCAAATGGTCATCCTGACATCCTTAAGGTGCTATTTTGGACAGAATGGTTTGTTATTAACTGGTGGAGAAGAGCCGACCATTCAAGCATGGGATCTAGGGACTGGAAAGATAGCATTTTCTTTAGAGAATGTACACAAAAATCGCATCAAAGGTCTTGCCGTGCTTGGATCGAAAAGTACTACTGAATCAGATGATAATCCTTATTTCATTGCATCAGCTTCATCAGATGGAATTGTGCGAGTCTGGGATGTGAGAATGTTAAATAAGGATAATTCAACTCCTATTATAGAGACTGACTCAAAGGCAAGAATAACTTGTCTGGTTGGATGCACCTCTAAGAGTAAGTTTTTTTTATGTATTAAAATCTATTATTTAATATCTTTTCTTGACCTTAGCAGGTGGTAGTCTTGCAAAAATGCACTTTAAGAATGTTCTTATGCATGGTTTTTGAAAATTTTCAAAATTACTTGTGTATTAACTTCATGCCCTTTTTTTAGGGGTTAAGAAATCTCCACCGGTAGTTTCAGAGGGAAAGGTGGTATTGGATAATCAGGAAACGGCATCAGCTTCTACTGAGACACAGAGTAAAAGCAAGGATGAGAATTTTTCTGTTGGTGGGATTGCTGATGATAGTAAACCTGAAAAGAAATCACGTATTGCATTGAAAAAGAAGAAATTCAAGAATGGCCTGGGTATCAAGGGTAAAAAGGCCATGAAGTTTAAAGGTATAAAAAGTAAAAAATAGTTATTATGCGGCATATTCTTCTGCTATTACTATTTTTATAGAAGTAAATTGGTTGATGTTTTAATTTTCATTGTGTTGATATGTAGCTTTTGGAGTTGTACATTGGCAATATATTCTTCTTGAACAGATTCTCAGGACATGCATGCCTTTACATTTCCATATTTTTTTTCTTAAAATTAGTAATTTGGCTATTGCATTGAGTACTACATAAGAATCTGTGGCCAGACCTCCCAAGCAATGGCAAGAACATGGGTACCAACAAGCATGGAGTTAAATTTTTAACCCCAAGCTTTGCAGGCTCAAAAACCAATTTATTATTACCTGATGCAACTCCTGCTTTATGCGGTGCCTATTTATGGACAACTTTGCTTCACTGAATAATGTAGTATATAGTCCTATGCACATTCTAACATTTTGTTTAGGGATAGAACATGGGCCAAGCTGAATTAGAGAGTCACACTGCTATGTGCATAACATAAAGTCTACTCCAGAGACATGCATACCACTGCATTGCATAAGATGCATCCTTTAAAATTCAATTCTTCTCCTTTGGAAATTCAGCTGGTTCCACCGATATATGGAATTACTTTCACCAGCACATTAAATGCCACAAGTACCATACACATAATGGCGGTAGAATTGAAGCAATTCAGACTGGGTTATTAGTTAATCATACTAAGAATGTTGTAGCAATACATAACAAATAATATTAGAATAAAATGTATATGCTTTGATTAGTTTTGAAAATATTTAAAACAATTTATTGCTCTCACAAATTGAGATTTTACTGGGCCCTCAGAAAAGAACTATCCTAACCATTCCTGACACTTGAAACTAGAAGTTGATGTTACCAAGAGGTAAATTTCATATCCATTTTATTTGCGAAGATTAACTGCTCTTTCATCCTCAAAGGAAGTATCTAATGCTAATTTGCACTGGTAAGTACAACTTTGCGTGAATATTTGTGATGAACTGACAAATCTTAATATACTATCTTGTGTTTGAAGTCAGGGGCACTTGATAGCATATTCGTCAACCAATGTTCATATTTTCACACCACCTGACATAGTTCCCTCAGAATATGTATCATGTGTAATGATTGTATATGGACTGTGGAAACTGCATCCTTGTTAACTCAAGAAGGTTTGCTTAGATCAATTCTGTTTTATTTAAGGAATGGAGTTTCTTGTTAGGATTTTTGGATGGCCTTGAACATGAAATGTGAGGTCAAAGCCCTTTTCTCTTAAATGTCAAGTTTGCTGCTATACATGTTGAACTGTTGAAATTTGCAAGGCTGCTTCATCTATTTATTGGTGATTTCAACTTCTTTAGGATTTATTATACTGCTGTCTACAAAGAAAGCCATTCTGTCTAGAATTTATATAAATTACAATTATTTCCTTATTTCAACAACAAGAAGCAAGTTCGTTTGGCAAAATGTTGAAGGCTGTATGGAATTATAAAGCTATACAAGTGATGTACAATTACAGGGATCTAGCAGCAGTACATTTTTAGCATTTGTGAGATCATATAACGTTCTCCAGAAAGATCTCCAAAAAGAGAACAGGAGTTGTCTCCCAATGGGGACCACCAATGTCCTGAAGATTGAGGCTTCAGAAAACTTCTGCATTCTATTAATTGCCATAAAATTTGACAAGAATAGCTTATAATTAGATATGTAGAAAGCTGATTGAGTTTTTGTACATAGCAAATATGAGATGGAAACTGCAATGGTGCATATAACTGTGTTGGACATTGTGGGACTCGTTTTCTACTAAATTTAATTGTGTGAGAAGCCTTTGACTAAGCATAGCTTCATGGAGAGATTGATGAGATTTTGTGTTTTAGATAAGCTTCATGGAGAGATTGATGAGATTTTGTGTTTTAGATAATGCGGTGAATTTGGCAAAGTAGCAGGATACTTTTAGTATTGGCTTGAACGACTGCATAAGGTGTTGCATTGTGACCAGTTTGCAATACATATTGCAAATTGATATTAGCATTTGCATTCTTAGAAACAGAAAACACAGCTGTAAAATTTGAACATCAAAGGCAAAATAGCTGGATACTATTATTATTGGCTTGATCGATTGCATAAGGTGTTGCATTGTGATCAGTTTGCAATACATATTGCAAATTGATATTAGCATGTACATTCTTAGAAACAGATAACACAACTGTAAAATTTGAACATCAAAGGCTGTGATAGATAATTGTTTATTTGCCTTGTGAGGATGTCAACTTATGCTCAAGGCATTGCGCCTGCCCTATTCTTGCACAAAGAACACATTTAAGAAAGCATTGCAGGGCATGTTAAATGTGCTCCAAAATGCTATGTTGGCAAGCAGTGGGTTCTTCATGTTGGATTCCACAGGGGACTTTAAATTGGCTGCCCTTTTGTTGGGACTCACGTGTGCATAAATTTTAGGAGAAATTTATGCTTTATACAAGCCTGCATATCCATGTTCTGTATGCACATTGCATACCAAATTATATTTTGACTCTATAACCTTTTCGTGCCTACATGCTTTCATTCTGGGGGGTAATCCACAGATCATCTATAGGTCCAATCTTCATCAGGGACACAGATTGGTAGTTTCCATCTTTCTATTATAGCATCATGTAAAGGGCAGAAAGACTGTTCTAGTTTTTCATTTAGAAGAAAATTGGGTTGTTTGGAAAATGTACCGTATTTATAAGGTGAACACTTATGTCGAGAAGTGTCACATGTGGAATTTTAGCAAGGTGAACACATGTTTTCTTTAGAGGGTGGCGTTTTGGTAAAGAATAATTTTTTATTATAGAGAGAGTATAATGGGAGAAAGTAGGCTTCATTATTTATTTATTTTGGTGGTTTCTTATGAGATTGCATGTTGTTTTGAGGTTTTTTTTTTTGGTTCGTTTTTCTATGAGATTGAATTGGACAAAATAAAATCTGCTTCTCTTAAGAGGGTGATGATTTAGGCTACCCTCCCTATTATAGAAGTGTGTAACAGGAGAAAATTCTTGCTTAAGAGTTAAATAGTTCAGAAGTTATCAGAACAAATAGATTAAAGGACACATGATTTGTATGAAAGATGGATTGAGGTATGGGGTTCCCTTTATACGGTTCAATTTCTTATTCGTCTTTGATACAGCACGGATCCATTATTGCATAATAACTTGTAGTACATCCTTGATTTGTTTATCAATAGCAATTTAGCGACCCAAAACGTGGTTCTCATTAAAAACCCATACATCATCATCTTTTCCCTTTTTGAGGTGACATTGTTCTTTTCCATGTTTCCTTTCAGGTCATAGCAAATCGAAAGAGAAAAGGCCAGGAGTTTGATATTCGACAGAAGGCTTGCAAGAAGAAATGATATAAATCCAAATAACTCTTTCTCCGAGGTTATTCTTGCATGTTTGGAGGGACCCCCTGGGCAATGGGCTACATGATACTGCTGTTTCTGCAAGACAGTTTGGTTCCAAGAAGGTTAGCTGCATGGCTCTTATTTTTAATTCGATGTTTCAGCTGAACAACCAAGACCATTCGAGACCGTCTTGGCATGAAGTAGAATCTCTCTAAGCAAGCAGCTTCAAGGTTTATGCACTCCTTTCAAGAGATGGATGCGTTGGCGGTGTACATTAGTGGTTCGATAGTTCATATAAAAATGAGAAATGGTCACTCAATTTTTGTTCTCTTATTCGAGGGGCTCTTTATTTAATTGAGTCCTTTGCTGAAAGAGGAGTGTTTGAATACCTTCTACTGAAATAGAAAAGCAACATACTAGAGTGGCCAATTTTTTTCACGATCTCCTTTGTTATGGTCAATATTGTTAATTAATGGTCTTTCTCTTGTTTATTCTGATGCCTTGCATCTCTTATAAATGTAGTCGAGACAAAAGAACCTTTACAGGATTTTTTATTAATTGGGGCCGAGTATGATATTTCTAGAATATGATTCCCAAGTCTTGTTGACATTCTTACGTGTTTTAATAGTCCCTCTAAAGCAATATAATTAGTTACTGAGAACAACCTTGGGACTTTTTGTAGCTTGGTTTGGGTATGAACTCGATAGAAGCTTTTGAGTTGAATTTATTGATGTTTTACTCCAACACAGAGAAGCTTTTGAGTTGAATTTATTGATGTTTCACTCCAACACAAAGAATAGTAGTTATATGTATTTTCATGTGAATTATTAGCATTAGACGGGAGATGTAGTCACTAGGGCATAATGCGTTATTCACATTTTCATGTGAATTATTAGCATTTAGGTAGGGGAAATGTAGTCATTAAGGCAGGCTTGGCACTTCAACAAAAATTTGGTGACTTGACAAATAGAATAAAACTTAAAATATAGTAAATTTTGTGCACAAAAAATATTCTAGTGACATTTTCAATCCATATAAATTATAAAACCACATTCTATGCAGAAATTCATAAGATCATCTCATAAGATATGATAATATAACATTATGACATTAATATTAGTAGTAAAGACATCCAAATTTGAACGAGGCTCACACTTCTAGGATATAAGAACATAAATGGAAAATGTTACACAAAAAATGCTATATGTAACAACTCCAAATTATTTTGGATGTTTTGAATTTTTATGAAATCAACATATCTATAAGAATGGTTTTTGTTTTTTTTGGTTTGCTAGTCTGTTTGACTTGCGTGACTAGCTAGTGGTATAAGAAACCACAACCTAGGGGCATCTAAGTCGTCAAAATCACTTGAGAATCGCACTCGTCCTAGGGCACACAAATCTTCACACGGCGGGATTTTTAAGTGTCTCCTCTTGACTACCTTGCGGGGTTTAGACTCTTGTTGCCATGCATAACGAAGTTTGTCAAAACCAACTGTGCTAGCGGGATTTGACTATTTATAACAATGGTTAAATTACTTCATAATGTCCATAACCTAAACAAATTCAAAAAATGAGATACACTTTGAACTTGGTTAAGCCCAACATAAATCCCTTATGAATCTCCTTGTTACATCATCTTGGTTAATAGCATCAAATTAGGGTGCTCCATATTGCTATTAATCTTTTAACTCAACAATATATGAATAATTCTAGTCATACTATTATCCTTCATCGAGTTAAATATATCATAGTATTTTAAGTCTATAAAGATGCATTTAATCAATGATAATATATAGACAAGAAAACTTCCCAATTCTAGTTAGTTTGCATGTGTTGGATTTGTTTCATTGATTTTCAAGTTCTCCAGGTTTCCTATGGCCTTTTCAACTTGTCTTCAATGGCCTATTGTTTCCACCCTTTCAAGCACTTTATTTCCCTCCTAAAACTCCCTTCAAAATCCATTGACAAGTTGATTCATGAATCACGTGTGGGGGGTGTCTTGTTGGTGGCATAGTCAGACTTGCGAGTTTGTCTCTAAGACTTGTGAGTTTAGCGAGTATGTCGAGTCTCTATTGAGTGGCGAGTTTGCCAGGTAAGTACTCGACCAAAGTCGGTAGGCTCAACGAGGCCTGGACGAGTCTAATGACACTATTAATAATTAATGCTCTAGTGTTCAAAATCTAACTTAAGAAGTTGGGATAGCATGTGAAATTGTAATTTCTTGACTCAAGCTTTCCTAGCATCTTGTAAAGCATTTTCCATTATTGAATTGTTGGTTGTTATGTTGATATGTTCATGATAAGGTGCTTTTTGTTTTGACATTAATGAACATTAGATACTTTGTTTTTTTTTTTCTTGTAACTTGGAACAAGGATATATATTTTTAAAACTTGATATTGCGCTTGGGTTGATGGACCAAAGCTTGAAATTTTTAGGGCATAAGATCTAAACATACAACCTCACTTCTATCTCTCAATGATTATCAAGTACACATCATCTTTGCGAATTACGATAACCATATATTAACGCTACTTGTCATAACTCATAAATTGCCTACCCCGTCACCTTCCAAGCAAAAGACAACTTCAATAACTACATTGACTAGTTTGGGTAACTTTTTCCCCCACTTTTATTGTTTCCACCAACACCAATTATACCCATCCATCCATTGATAAAGGATTCAATCTATTGGTTTTGTGAATCAATTTCTCATAGCTTGTTCATCTCAAAAAGTGTTTGATACCTAGCATGACACCAACATTTTTGCATCATTGCTACCTTACTCTTCATTACCTCTAATCAGTGGGCTTGTGCCTTTCTATAGTGAGGATTTCATTCAAATGTTTTTGCAATTTAGACATACAATGGAGATCCTTTGTTGCATTGAATAACCCATGTCTCTCATATAGTGGATTTGGTTGTGATTGCATTTAGTAATCAACTTTTTTTAATGCTTTGGTCAAGATGAATGTATTTTGCTTAGATCTAGTATTGCTTGGATTTTGCATATGATATTTAGCTTGGTGCCCTTACCTACTTGCTTGCTTTTACTTCCACCATTGAAACATTTTTTATTAGCAAAGATGACAGTGTTGGTATTAAGCTAGCGTAGATACATTAATTTTGGCCAATATTGCTCACAAGCATTAATATTAGTATGTAAACCAACATAATCAACCCCTTTTAACTAGGGATGACCACAACCTATTGAAATAGCTTTCATAATAACTACTTGAAGGCTACGATAGTAATCAACACAAAGCCCAACAAGCCTAGGTGACTAGGTCACAATAGCCACACCACCCCACATAGGGGAGGAGCATGCTTGCTAGGATTTAAACTTGAGTAATCTTTACAACCATTATTACAAGTTGACACAGTTCCATCCCTAATGAAAATAAATGTATTTTTGTTATATGGAAAATATCATACACGGTGAATCAATTATAGAGAAATGCACTCCATACAAAAACAAACAAACATTGATCCATTTGAACCCAAAATTATTAAGAACACTTAAAACTGTTTTTTACACACACACACATAAGTGAATATAGATTTATAATAAATAACTATAGCAAACATGTAGACACCTAGACAAGTCTTTAGTGAAATTGTCCCCCCCCTCCCCCCCCACATATATATATTAAGTGAATATAGATTTATGATAAATGACTGTAGCAAACATGTAGACACCTAGACAAGCCTTTAGTGAATGAGATCAGGGTGTACCACTCTTGCAACTTACATTTGCCATGCCTACAAATGTCTTAACAATCATTGCATCGAGAGAAGTGAGATACTTTCACAACCCAAGGTGCCAGAGATCTTTGTGTACCTACAACTATGGGTAACACAATAAAATAGAATAGATAAAATGATCTTTGATGTCTAATGATAAAAAACATAGTCAACGTAATAAAGATAAATAAGAAAATAAACTAACATAGGTCCATGATAACTCTGATCTATTTTAAATTAGCACTTAGTTTTTTTATCCCTCCTAGTGCTTAATGATTCCAAAGTTAAGATGGATCTATACTAGTTAACTTATTTCATGTTACAAAGGCACAAGGAAGTATGACATGATGGTGGTGACCTATTGAAGTAATTTTGATATAACACTACATCATTGTAGATACTTGCTTTAGTTGGATGTCATCATGATTGAGTGAAAAGCTATTTGCAATAGACATGAAAAGTAACAAAAGGAAATGGAAACATGTTGCACATGATCCATATATAAGTTGTATGGATTGTGGTTAGTTGGTGGGAGTTTAACACCACTATTTCAGATTTGATTCTCTTTGCACTTCCTAGTAGTTATAAATGAGAGTCTAGATTTTGATCACACTTTTGCACTCCCAAGGCAAAGGGGTAGTGAATCCTAGAACAAAATGTAATTACTAAGTAATGCACATTGTCAAAAATCATGGGTGTGTTGATATGTAATTTTGAATGCTATTGCAGTTTTCCAATATCTACAATGAAACTACTACACCATTAAATAGTGACAAAATGAAATAAACATTAGTGTGAAAGAACAAAGGGTTGGGGGCACTCGCACACCCAAGTGTTGGAATCTACTTTCAATTCCTAAAAGATGAAGAAATACATCTCTATATAATTGGTAGAGTAACAAGATTTGCTTATATTGGTAATAGACTGGTTGATTACAAGTGATGACGATACCCCTTTTAATACAAATATCAACTTAGTGGTGAGTTATTAATGGGTGTAACTATCAACTCTCAACTACTTAATGATGAGTTATTAATATTAACTAGCAACTCTTAACTAACTTACTGTCGAGTCATTAATATCTTGAACATTGCATTTACGAGCTTACAAACAAGCACCACAATGATATTTTCTTGTAGAGTGCTGACATTACTTTTGGGAAACCCATAACGAGCAACTTGGATTGATGAAGTTTGGAGTACATAGATTGAGGAAATTTGGAGTTATGGTGATTCTTTGAAAAGTAAAAAGTGATATGTTTAAGGATCAATGAGGATGGTATTATATCTAATGGGAAAGGTCATTGTTATAGGAGAGATGTTGCAATGTTAAGATTTATCTTAACAAATAAGTGTACAAATGAGGTTGATTTGTCTACTACAAATCATAAACATTGAAAATAAATAATTACACAATTTCCATTTTTTAAAAAACAATTTACCAAAATGATATAGGATAAAATTTCTTAAAATTTTAATGATTAGATCTCTGTGTTGTATTTATTTTTCCTCAAATATTTTCGAGCCACTTGTTGGGCTCATCATTAGGAGAAAGACTCCCAAGTTTTTTGGTTTAGCGAATGCCAATCAATAAATACTTTGGAGGAAGAGATTATTTAGTTGACCTATTGTTGTTGATAAGGAACAATGCGACACCAATAATTGTTTTTTTTCCAAAGAGAAACATAGTGGGATCCCGCGCGCTTCCTCGGGGTGACTGGATGGCGCACAATTTAGCTGTCGACCACAAGAGTGGCCGGTGACCCAATCAGACTCAACGGGAAGGGATCCCGCAACCTGCCGTGTCTACTTAGAGAAACTTCTAGTTAGTCGACCAGTTGAGCTATCCACTTGGGTTGATACCAAGAATTGTTTGTTTTAAGGCCATCATCCCTATTAAGAAACTTCTCAATTCCAATGGCTTCACGCATATTTCTTGTCATGTAATGTTCTTCCTTCACAATCAACTTCGCATCTTCTATACATATATGGTGTTTAGAGTTGTTAGCATGCTAAGCCAAGGTAGATTTTTTATGACAATTGTGAATGATGTTTACACTATGCTCTTTTAGTCTTACTTGGATTGACTGACATGTTTCCCCAATATATGCTTTTCCACACGAGCATGGAATAATGTAGACCCCTTTATGCTTCCTTAGGTCCATCGGGTCTTTGGAGGAATCCAATATTCTGCCAATGGAGTTCGAAGGTGAGAAAGTTACTCTAATGTTTTTTCTTTTCAAAATTCTCACCAATATACAAGTGGTTCCTTTGATATACAGTAGTGTAACCTTCATTTTGTTTTCATTATTGTAATGTTGTCTACGAATTCCCGTGCGAGCCTTATGGATAGCTCTAGTGAGTTCTCCTTCACTATAGCCATTCATTTTGAGAACATCGAACAAGTTCCCCATGTCTTATTCCAAATGATCTTTTGCAAGGATCTCAATAGCTCGTGTCACCAGAGTATTTATTATGCCAAGATTTTGTGCAAGGTAGTGGTGCAAATTTGCATGTAAACATTTGTCCATATGAGTTTTCTTTCTATAGACACAGTGTGCTAAGGATCCATCATTTCTCTTGGTGATGAGAACGTCCAAAAACAGTATATGATTCCTTTCTTTTACCTCCATTGTGAATTTTATGTGATCAGACCTGCTATTCAAGTGATCTAAAAATTCATTTAAGATTTGTCTTCCATGTGACCAATTGGTATTAGTGTCGTCCATGAATCTTTTCCACCATTTAGGTTTTAGTGGGAAGGATCCAATGGTGGCTTTTTCAAAATAATTTCACACACACACACACACACACACACACACATATATTCACCACTACGGGAGAGAGAGGAGAGCCCATTGCAATCCTTTCAATTTGCTCATACAAAACTACTTTGAAGCTAAAGAAGGTTGATTCTAGGTAAACTTCCACCAATTTTGCAGTTTCATCATCAGTTACCTCTTTTATGATCCTTCTAGCTTCCTTCATGGGAATTTTTATGAATAATGATACTATATCAAAGATGACTAGAATAGTGCCTACTTCATTTCATTTTAATAACCATGTGTGTAGAACCCTTGATGAATGAATTGGTGTGTGTCGCTAGGTTTTTAAGCTTCTTTGAAGAAATTCCGCCAAAGAATATGTAGGTTATCTGATTGTGTTTACAATAGGTTTGATAGGCACCCCTATTGTAAACACAATCGAATCACCTACATATTCTCTAGTGAAATTTCCTACAAGGAAGCTTAAAAACCTAGTGAGGCACACCAAATCGTTCATCAAGAATTCTAGACACATGCTTAATGAAATGAAAAATATTAAAGCATAAGTAGGTGATATTATGGTCAACTTTGATGTGGTATCACTATCCACAAAAATTCCCATGAAGGAATCCATAAGGATCATAAAAGAGGTAACTGGTGATGAAACTAAAGAATTGGTGGAAGTTTGCCTAGAATCAATCTTCTTCAATGTCAAAGGGGTCTTGTATGAAAAAATTGAAGGGATTGCAATGGGATCCCCTCTCTCTCCCATGGTGGAAAATATATATGGAATTCTTTGAAAAATATGCCATTGAATCCTTTCCACTAGAACTTAAATGGTGGAAACGATTTGTGGACAACACTATAACGAATTGGCCACACAAAAGACAAAGCTTAGATGAATTTTTAGATCACTTGAATAACATATCTGATCACATAAAGTCCACATTAGAGTATGAAGAAAGCAATCGTATACCGTTTTTGGATGTTCTCACAACCAAGAGAAATGATGGATCCTTAGTGCACCGTGTCTTTAGAAAGAAAACTCATACTAACAAATACTTACATGCAGACTTGCACCACTAGCCTGTGCAAAATCTTGGTATAATAAATACTTCGGTGACATGAGTTATTAGGATCTTTGATGAAGATCACTTGGAACAAGAAATAGAGCACTTGTCCAATGTTTTCAAAATGAATGGCTATAGTGAAGGACAATTAAGTAGATCTATCCAAAGGCTCACTAGGGAATTCATAGACATCATGACAATATTGAAAACGAAATGAAGGTTACACTACGATATATGGAAGGAACCACTGATATATTAGCGATAATTTTGAAAAGAAAATAAAAATAAAGTAACTATCTCACCTCCAAACTCCATTGGAATAATACTGGATTCCTCCAAAGATCCTATTGAACCAAGGAAGTAGAAAGGGGTCTACATTATTCTATGTTCATGTGGAAAAACATATATTGCGGAAACAAGTTGTTTGGTCCAAGGAAGACTAAAAGAGGATAATGCTGACATCGTTCACAATTGTCATAAAAAATATGCCTTAGTTGATCATGCTAACAACTCTAAACACCATATTTGTATAGAAGATGTCGAGTTGATTGTAAAGGAAGAACATTACATGAGAAGAAAGATAGGTGAAGCCATTGCAATCGAGAAAATTCCTGATAAGAATCTGAATAGGGTCAATGGCCTTAAATAAACAATTCTCAGCATCCCATTATTCACCTTATCAACAATAATAGGTTGGTTGGATAATCTCTTCGTCTCCTTAAAATATTTATTGATTTCCATTCGCTAAGCCATAAAACTGGGGAATCTTTCTCCTAATGATGAACTTAACAAGTGGACACATGACTTGAATTTTTTTTGAGGAAAAATAAATACAACACATAGATCCAATAATTAATACTTACCTACGTATCACCATGAATACCTAAAATATTGCCAGTTTTTGAAAACTATATAGAAAAGATAAGATTATGCTAAAATAAAATGTAGAGAGCTGAGTTGTTTGTCTACCACTGGGGAAACTAGACCAACAACAAAACAATATATTTTCATTATAAGATACATATACCATCTTGTCATGTATGAAAGATATTTATGGATAACAATATATAAACTAGAGTAGCATGGGATCAAAAAAGAAAAGTATACAGAGATATAACTAAAAAGATTGGTCATCGTCAGAGATGGGGATCGGAGGAACCTCTTGACCCCTAGTTGGTTTGTGAATATTCTCTGTAAATTATTTTTCATAGGCATCTTTGGAAATGATATTGAGCTTGGCATCTAGTTTCCCTACCTGAGTTTGAATTTCGTCCACCTATAGCAAGATTTCATTGTGAGCCTCATTTCGCTCCAAGAGTCCTTTATGCATCAGATTCTTCATTTGCCAATTTAATGCCATTGTTTTAAAATATTTAGAGTCCTGTGCTCGAGTAGTGCCCGTATCAAGGATCTAGGGTTTCAATTCAGCCTCAATTTCTTTGAGTTGTAGAAAACCTCTATCCATTTGGAATTCGTCTTCAACTTGGGAAATCTCTCGTTGAATGTGGTTTGGGGTCTATCCCCACTAGGTTGCTGCATAACTCATATCCTCTTTCTTAACTTTGGATTAATTATTCATACCTTTACCCTTGCACCCTCATTTTTCTCTACCTCTATCGACCATCTGAGAGAAGATCGAGGTGAAGAATTTCCTCAAGGAATGGGAGGATCTGAAGCTTGCAGAGAACCAAGGGAGAAACTGCCAAATCCAACAACGAATCCTCCATGGACGTATCAAATTAGAAAAATGAGGTCTCTTTGGAGTTAGATTTTTTCTCTTCCAAACAGAGAAATCTAGCAAAGTCAAAAGTTCCAAGTCTAACTAAGTTACAAGGAGGCCATCAAGAATGGAGGAAGCAAGCATAGGAAAACCATGCACCAGACTAATTTGTAGGTGAGATGGAAACTCCTGCCTCTTACTACAATTCCACTCTACCAGAGCGAATATGCAAATGACTGCAAGATAATCATGCTTCGGTCTTGAACTATCTTTCCATTAACTGTCATCCACTGAAGCATTTTTAGAGGAATAATGGCATAGAGAGGTCTCGTATTATGACAACCTGAGGGGATAATTAGAACTAGAATCATAATATGCATGATAATTGTTAATGTAATACAATTAAGTTAGGCTCAGAAATATCTAAGATGAATAATGTCTATATGGAACTTAAGGTAGGTGTGTGTGTGTGTGTGTGTGTATTCGATGGAATACACATAACGTGAAACCCTTCGAGCACTTCCCCTCATTTTGAGGATGGTATTCGAGGTAAATTGTTCGGTTGTAGTTTTGAAAACCTAACTGGTGGGGACATCAACTGAGGCCCACAATATTCATAGAGGCAACCACCTGGGGGACTTGACCCCATGACCTCTTGCTTCCATTTTGGAAACCTAACTTAGTAGGGACATCGAGTGAGGCCCACAAATGATTCATAGAGGTATCCAACTCAGGGACTTGACCTCGTGACCTCTTGCTTTCAATATAAATCACTCAACAACTCAAGATAACCAATTGGTCTCTCTCTCTCTCTCTCTCTCTCAACACACACATATGTTTCCAAGAAAAAAAGCCATATCTCTATTAAAAAAGAACGAGAAAATAAATTCTTTAGGTGCTTTAACACTTTGTCAAAAGAGTTGAATGAGTGTACTAAATAACTCTATTTTCAGGGACACTACCTAGCCCCTAAAAGGTATATCTCTATCAGATAATAATAGTCCACCCAAGTGATCAAAGACATCAAATTGTTACACCTAAAAGTAACAACTAAAGAAAAAAAAACCCATCTCAATGGCATATGTATTATGGGATGTTGGACTACCCTCCATGCATTCATTCTTCGGAAGCTCTCCCATAAATATACCCTTCTTAGAAAGTGTATAAGCTGGTAAATTATGCTCCCAAAAGATATGCGAAAAATAATATTGAAAAAGTTCTCTGATAGCTTGAAGGAACCAACTATTGCAGACCTATGTCTTGTATTTTCTTCTCCCCTTTCATCCAATGAATGCATAACTTGGAGTCTTTAAAAACTTGAAGTGACCCTATCCCAATTTCCCTTGCAAGATTTAAAACATAGCCGAGAGTTTTTCCCAATTGTTTGTTCTTGGACCCAAGGCTCCTTCAAAGAAATGATTGGTAGAGGTAAACAATAAGAAGCCTATGTCACTAAGGCACTCCCCACCTTGGTAGGATTCATCAAGAAACATGAAGGAGTCCTCTTATCCACAACTAAATTACCAAACTGGTGCACCTATTGTGGGACTAGATCCAACTAATAATATCGAAGAAGGGAAGGGACTTGGTTTAGATTTTAAAAATTGGGGCCTATGTTCCCTCAAAGATTGCTCTGTATATTTCCAATCAGACCCCCCACTCGATAAAAAAGGGGAATTCCTAGAAGCGCTTCAACTCTCAATGGCATAAGAAATCTACAAAACAATCCCCCAGATCCTCTTTTACCCACAATGCTCGAAGTTTTAGATGAGTCTTGATCTCCATCCATACTTGTTTCATGTAGATGCAATGTAGAAATGGGTGAATGATTGTCTTTCCAGTAGATCGACAAAGCATATAGATACCTGGTCCTTGTTTACCTCTCCTCTGTAGCCTATCCCATGTAAGCACCCTTTTTCTCAGAATAAGGCATAAGAACAACATGCACTTTAGAGGTGCCGAGACCTTCCAAATTTTTTCCACCACCATACTGGATTCTCATGGCCTTCACCCGTTACCACCAAATAACTAAGTTTAATCAAGCACAAACCCCCGATGCTATTATAAATCCATACAAGCTCATCCTCCTCATCAGAGATCCCGACCTGCTTTTTGAAGATCGACAATGTATTCATCCCATAGAGAATCCAACACTCTTGACAATCCTAAATCCTCCTCTTGCATCCATCCCCAAGTCCAAATATCGGTAGTGGTTGAGTTTGCCACTCGATTGAGGTACAAACACCACTTTCCTATAAGAAGCCCACCAAATCTCCAGGAAGCTTAACTTTATCTCCACTAACCATGATGGAATCTATTCTAATACGAACAAATGACCCTTTACCAACTCACCAAGATAGAAATAATCCAATCACCCAAAAATCTATGGACAAGGATTTCCATTGATTTGACACTGCTTGCATAAACTTGATTGGATTCTGAATCCAATCAACAATATTAGTGGGAAAAGTGCAATTTTCCTTCAAGATCCTAACCCATAGGATGTCTCAGGAAATAAAGTTCCACAATGATTTGTAGCTAGGACTTGATTAAAATCGAATATATTTTTGATTCCCCATACTCCCCTATCCTTTGGTTTAACAATGTCTTGCTAACTGACCGTATTAGATCCTTGGTACTCCTTGTTTCCCTTCCATAAAAGATTAGAATAGATTTTTTGAATACAATTTAGAGTACCTTTGGGGATATGGGCCATCAAGTGTTAGGATATTGGAATTGCCTCAAAAACCAATTTGACAAGAACCAAATGATCCCCATGAGAGAGCCAACAGTTACACCACACGACTCGATTTTTGATATTTCCAATTAGTCGGGCCCACTCCGCCCTAACCTAGCAGTTTGGTTTTAATTTGTATCCCAAATAACTGAAACTGGTATCCAGACTATGAATAACAAAGGGAAAATATTGTTCCCAAACCATCCTTCTACCCCTCAAGGACTATAGAAAAAAATTCCAACTAGAAAAGAAGATTCATATCATCTACGATCAACGAATGTGAAAGTTATTCCCTACCTCCAAAAGAGATACCATGGATCATTCTTCTTCTTCTAGTTGCATGCATTTCCCTACTAAGCCCCTCCATAACTAGCAGGAGGAGGCAGGGTGACAAAGAACACCCTTGCCTTAGTCCCCGATATGGATTAAATAAATATGAATTGAAACCTATTATTAGAATAGAAAAAGAAGAAGTATTAACACAACACATAATCCAACGAACAACATCTAAGTTGAACCCCACCTACAACAACATAATTCATAGATAAAACCAAGAGACCCGATCATAATCTTTAGAAAGGTCCAACTTAATTACACTAGACGCGATGTTTTCCTTCTTAATTGAGTGAATTCCTTCCTAGGTAGAACCGATGACCTCATGGATCAGACGACCTTTGAGAAAGACTAATTGTTCCACTGATATCACATCCAAGAGAATGGGATTTAGTTGGATCACGATCACCTTAGAGATGATCTTATATACACAATTACAAAGAAAAATTAGGTGAAAGTCATCAAAAGACTTTGGCCTGTCCACCTTAGGGATTAAGGCCAGGAAGGTGGCATTGAGTCCCCTTGGAATCCACCTTGAAATGCAAAACTTCATCACAAACCATCACATGTCCCAAGGTAATTATCAAGAATTTGCAAATTTGAATCTTCTTAAGGTACATAAACATTTCTGCATAAAGTCTAAGACTTATCTATTACCTCAACATTAATTTTTTCTTTTAGTATTTAGAGTTTTGATAATAGATAATCAATCTAAATACTAATTTATTAAAATATTAGAATTTGTAGGTAGTTGAGACTCAGTTTTCCTTGCTCATCATTGTCTTGATGAGGCTTGCAAAGGAAAATAAGCCTTACTGGTATGCAATGATCTTTGGAGTGAATGGAGACAATCTTAGAGTGAGAGTGCTTGTAATCAAGAGGGTCATTGTTGACGATGAATGGTGTGATAGGGTGAATTACCTCTTGGCATTTTCTAATCTAATTGCATATTTGCTATGAATGCTTGACATAGTTAAACCTAGTTTGAGAGACTCGGTGTATGAAGGCATTAAATCCATGATAACAAAGCTAAAATAGGTCATCAATGTTAAGGATCAAGGCTTGTATGAAGTTTTTTTGTCATATCCCAAATTTGGCATTGGGTCACAATGGCCTAATCACATTGGCCCTATTCATTAGAGTTTGTCAAATTGATGCCAAAGGTCAAATAATTGCCAAGGAGGAAAATTACTAGCTTCCTAGGTTTGGGGTGGAAGCTTTGAGATTTGGAATAATGGGGATAATAAATGATGTTTGAACATTAGAATGGCATAAATATTTAATAAAGGAGCTAAATAAATATATATAAGTGAAAATCAAAGTGGCATTTGATCATGAAGACACATGGAGGAAGTGGGACCCACATATGGCTAGATTTCCCCACTACACTTGGCATCATTCTCTCACCAATTCGAATTCAAGGTGAATGGTAACATACTTGGGGGAGTCCAAAAGGTATTATTCATGGCATGACTCATCCAAGGTCGAAATATCGAGGAAGAGTAACTCCCATGGAAGAGGAAGAGGCAATTTGGAGCTAGTGAGACACTTGGGCTAGATTCCCTAGTTCTATGACAACAATGATGAAGATGCTATGACACCTATGACACAAATCAGACTTGAAGGCTGACATATGACATATATGACATGTCAGGGGTAAAATTTTCCTAGGTTTGGGGTGGAAGCTTTGGGATTTGGAATAATGGGGATAATAAATGATGTTTGAACATTAGAATGGCATAAATATTTAATAAATGAGCTAAATAAATATATACAAGTAAAAATCAAAGTGGCATTTGATCATGAAGACACATGGAGGAAGTGGGACCCACATATGGCTAGATTTCCCCACTACACTTGGCATCATTCTTTCACCAATTCGAATTCAAGGTGAATGGTAACATACTTGGGGGAGTCCAAAAGGTATTATTCATGTCATGACTCATCCAAGGTCGAAATATAGAGGAAGAGTAACTCCCATGGAAGAGGAAGAGGCAATTTGGAGCTAGTGAGACACTTGGGCTAGATTCCCTAGCTCTATGACAACAATGATGAAGATGCTATGACACCTATGACACAAATCAGACCTGAAGGCTGACATATGACATATATGACATGTCAGGGCTAAAAATAGACTCCAAGAGGGCACTCAAGGGTGTTAGGGCAGCTAAGATGCTTCCACATGTGATTTGGTGGAAGTGGGAGACTAGGAATTGTTGTACAAGTGGCGTTCTTTGGAATCTCTTCCCAACTTGAGTTGGAATGAGTCTCTTGGAAGGAATTCAACCCATGGAGGAAATTAGAACTTTATAAATGTCAATAAGAAAGAATGAAACTAGCTTTTGATCATTTGTAGAATTTGCAATTGCATTTGTGTAGAGGGAGAGCTAGTGGATGACTAGTTTCTTGCCTTAGCCAATTTTGAGGGTGAAAGATTCCCATCCAAGTTGGTAATTGGAAAGGCCATTCAGACCTTTCATTTGGAGCTTTAATGGAGTCTTTATTTGCAGGTGTAATCTACAGGGCAGCTCATGGTTTCTTCTATTGCAACACATTCTCTCAACCATTTCCAGTTTTGATGGCATATTCTTGATTCTTGAGGGAGGGCGTTTTTGGTGAGCTATTGTACTCTTTGGGGGAGCTTATCATGCCCCATTTCTTTTGTAATATGAATTAAATACTATGTTCTTAATCTCTAGAAAGTTTCAGGTTGAAATTCCAGGTAGAAATGTATAAATCTAATTTTTAATGGAAGAACAATGCCATTTCCCCACTACCTTGTTGTGAACCAATGTATTGATGATGATTTCGAATGATGGATGATTCTCTGATGTATTTGTGATTAATGGATTTCCATGGATGTATTTGACAAGTTTAATGTACTGTAATTGAGCATTTGAAGTATTTTTACTCAGTTTAATTGCATTGGGAGAAGAAATAGTGCCATTTCCCCAAGGGTCGAATTGGTGATTTTTGCAGTTGAATGGGAGAGGGTTGGAACAGATATAATAATCAATTAATGGTGCAAATGAGACCTTAATAAAATCCTTAATACATTCCCTACCTTTGTTCAGAAATTTGAGTGGGTTTGGAGGCATTTGGGAAGCCATTTTCAGTACTAACCCCAGGGGGATTTGAACCCCAAATTACTAGTAAAATTGCATACTTGGTCCAGAATCTTAAGAGAGTTTGCAGAGGTATTTTGGTGGCCATATATCATCCCTGAACATCATATTCAATTTCTAATATCATTCATACACATTCCTTGAATATTTGAAGGCATTTGGAGTCAATTCGAGACCTAGAGACCAATACTAGTCAAAGGGAAATTACTAGTAAAGTTCCCTACATTGGCCATAATTGAAAGAGAATTTGTAGAAGTATTTTAAAGGTACAAAATCATCCTTGAAATACATATTCATGTTCTAACATCATCCATATACCTTCTCAGAATATTTGGGAGCAATTGGAGCAATTTGGGGACCTAGAGCTCAAAACTAGTCAAAGTTCAAACTAGGGAAAAAAGTGAAAAATTGCCATTTTAATAAAATCCCTAACAAGGGACATTACATTTTTGCAATGAAGTAAAATACAAAGTGACCAAAAGGTAGAACAAGACGACCACCCCATCTCACCTTTTTGCTTATGCAATGAGTCCCAAATAATATTCTACACATTGTTGGGTTATCCAAGAAAAAATGCACCACATAAGGACCATATGTTTCCTAGGGCTTTAATAAAGCTTCAAAATATTATTTGTAGACGTTGAAATTGGAGTTCAAATTCATGTATAGTTTTCACATTTTGTGGTATTGAAGAATTTGGGCACAAATATTGAAGTTGTTATCTCCCAACTTGTACCTAAGTGGACAAGGTCCCAATCCACAAATAAAAGCCAAATCAACCTTGGATTGATTTCCAATGGCACCACATAATCAATCCCTTCTCTTTAGTCTAACTCTCAAAAGCCAAGCAAGGCTTCCCTAACTAAATGATTTTCTTGAATGGAGGAGACTTAATTATAACTTAAGCACAATAAAATATATGGAATGTGACAATATGTACTTAAGATGACAAATGAATCCACAACTAGCCTATATATAATAATTAAACACTTACATTCAAATGGAAGTGCTTCAAATAAATATAGCAATAAATGATAGAAGCATAAAAGAGACAAGTTACTAATCCACAAGATTAATATAAAAATATGCACCAGGTTAATTAATATAATGTCCAAGGTCAAGAATAAGGTCTAAGATGAAACCCAGAGCTTGATAATGAGCTCAATGATTATTAAATACTAAATGAATATGTCTTTAATTGCTCTAATCAAATAATGAAACCTAACCACCCATTGAATTTAACTAATTGCAAAAATATAAGATTTGAATTTAAATACTTCAAGGAACTAGATGTTACGAACTAGGTGATTATGCTCAAAAGAATTAGTGATGAAAACCACTTTAACTAAGTGGCAATAACTACTATGACATTTCCCTTGAATAGATGTATGTTAAAGCTTGCAAGAGAAATCTAAAATATAGAAATTATGTAAGATGCAAATATTTAATCAAATTCTAGAATTACAAAATGAAAGAGTTAACCTAAGAAAATAGGTTAAACATTAATATCACTTAAATTAATGAATTTATGTTTTAAGAAATGTAATTTCTAGATTGTATAGATATTTAATCAAATTCTAGAATTACAAAATGAAAGAGATAACCTAAGAAAATAGGTGAAACATTAAGATCACTTAAATTAATGAATTTATGTTTTAACACATAAGAAATGTAATTTCTAGATTGTATAAATTTAACAATTATTTGCGTAAAAGATAAACAACTTGAAAGCACAAGTGAATAATAAAAAACTAAATATGTAATTAATTTTTTTGTAAATCAAATTCTAGAATTACAAAATGAAAGAGATAACCTAAGAAAATAGGTGAAACATTAAGATCACTTAAATGAATGAATTTATGTTTTAATACATAAGAAATGTAATTTCTAGATTGTATAAAGATAAATAACTTGAAAGCACAAGTGAATAATACAAATCTAAATATGTAAATATGTTTTTTTGTAAATAACTTGAAAGCATAATTGAATAATAAAAATCTAAATATGTAATTAATTTTTTTTTTAAGCTAGTACCCACAGGATTTGAACTTGTGACCTTCCATTTATAACTTCTCATCTAAATTACTCATTACCAATTGCTCCACCCCCTGTAAAATTTATTTTTTTAGAGCTAAGTCTTCTTAAGATCAATCTTTAATGCCCCAAAACTTATAAGAGAATCTGAAAATTGTGTTGTAAAATTTAGGGTACCCAAGAAATACATTCAATAAATAACAAGTAGATCTAGAATAATTGTGAAATCTAAGTATGATATTCCTTTAGGGTTCGTAGCTTTCTCCTATAAACAAAAAAAAAGTTTTTAATTTTTTAATTATATATATATATATATATATATATGGATTGATATTTTTAAATATATTGATGGTTGTAAGGAGATATTGGTGCCAAGATTAAAGGGAATATGGAGTCACTCAAGGCTTACCAAGAAAGCCTTGCTTAGAAAGATCACCAAGGGAAATGTTTTTCTCTAGGCTAACCTCAATCTACTTGATGTGTTGGAGATACCTACACAAGATCACAAAGAGAGAGAATAGATCTCTCATTTATTTCATTTAAGGGTGTAGTCTACAAGAAAGGGGTTAGTATTGCAAAATTCGAATTAAGACAAAGATGCAAGAAGAACTCATTTTAAAGTTAAATAAAAATGAGAATTATCATGATAGAACTTAACATACCATATTTTTCATCCAACTAGGTAGTAATACCCTTTTAATGGCCAATCATAAAGAAAATAAATGACAATGCGATTATGATATTACCTCCAGCATGGAGCAAGAAGTAAAGCCACACATACACAAGTACATCTTAAGAAAATTTCCTTCAAATCCTTTAAATTTACATTCAATGAATATCTCCAAAATAGTATAATATAGACCAAGAACAACCAAATACCAACAAAATAAATGAGAGAGAAAGCCTCTTTCTATAGGACTTGAGACCCAACTTCATTTTCATTAAAAAATTGTTTCTTTGCCTAAAATCGTAGATCTCTTCTATAACTAAGTAAATTAGACTTTATTCCTCTTGACAAGTGTAGCACGCCCATTCATCATTCTTACTAAGGAGGGGGTAGATATGAATTCCATGTATTCGAAATTTTTCCCCATGGGGCCATTATTCAAATTCAGAATGATTTCAAGCCTCCCATGGGAAACATAAACCAATAATTGCACGTGCAAGTGAATGAATGTAAAACACAATAGAATTAAACTAATTTTCACACACAACATGCATAATCCATCATATTCAAAACACAAAGTAAATATAATCATTGCACATTCATATAGAACAAATAATACTTATTTTTTATAAAAGAATATCCAAGCAATTGACTGTGTAAGAGAAAATTTCCTCCTAACCATAGGTATCAACTACATATACTACCCCCAAGCTGGGCTATAAGGTCACTAGGGAAAAGAAAACACCTACATGCTTCACTCTCTCTCAACCTGGAACCCATTTTCTCTCATTCTAAGGCAATATTCCCATCACTGAGCACTACATAAATTTCATTTCTAGCCATCCTGGTCATGTAAATCTCTTGATCTACTGCTCCGCATAACACAATGAAGGCCTACCCTTTTTCTTCTAAACAGTCCCTCAGAGTACCCAACCGGCTTCCATTTCTCTTCAAAGTGTGTAGAAAGAGTCCAACCTGCCATATGTTTTTAGAGAACCTTCCGTGACATCAATTCAGAGCTTCTTAAGCATCACAGAGTAGAAAATAAATAGTGGTATCTTTCCCAACCTTTATGCTCACCTACAACCATACTCTTCATTCTAATGTATGCAGTTTCCTCATCACCATGCTAAATTCTGGTTATTTTCTCATTCTAGTTATGGGCTATGGATAAAAAACATGAACTAGTCAAGATAGTGTATGAATTTTGCATGAAAAATGAGTAAGAGACTCAAATGGAAATGAGAGGATGGGTGAAAAGACAATTGAAATTACTTCTGACCATATACGGAATGACTCTTACAATTTTCATAGAAGTATATTCATCCCATGCTTCCATAACTACAAGAGAAGACTTTCCCACCAACCTCACACATGCATTCAATGATTGGAATTAATATGTCAAAATGAGGTAAATGGTTCATTTGAGGCACATTGTAGAAATGGATGAGTTATAAGGCTGGCACTTGGTAAAAGAGGATTTAATTTCCCATAGGCCCCCTTTGCTCTTCCCCTGTAGTGGAATCATAGCCCCTCTAGTGTTGTTTACACAACCATCTTGGACCACTTTATTATTTTCCATCATAATATTTACATAGCATTTGAGTCATCATGACAAGCCAACAACATGGCCCATATAGAAATATTTACATTATATATTCCTAGTAATTCACTAGTCAGGCCTCGATCTTGAGCTCCACACTAGGAAGATTTACTAGCATATTTACATCATTTACAAAATATGATTTAAGACATTGCAAGAGTCAAAACTTGGGGTTATTACAACAAAGTCAAAAAATTAATAACATAATGAAGGTGGTTATAACAAATAGTTTGAGAAGTAAAAAATAAGAGAGTGCCTCAGTAGAGATAGGGATAAATTGGTTAGAAGAGGGATAAAACAGTTCAAAGAAAGGGGGACGACTCACAAGTGTGAGAAAAGAAGGCCCAAAAGAGGGTGCAACTCTTTAAATGACAATTATGGAATTGCTAACTTGATCAATATTTATCAAATTTTCTATTTAACCACTTTTCATAAATCCCACTACCATTCTAGATTTAATGGCATTGAGATGCCACAATTTTAGGCACTTAATCAAAATATAATTGCTCCTATAGCTAGGATCCCCCTAAAAAAGGCTCAATATCGTAAGAGTGAAACAAGGCTAGCACTAGGTTAGGAGGGTGTCCAAGTGGGTTGCATGGGTATATGTGACCACATAAAAACATGGTAAGGGTCTAACATGTGGAAAGGGGAATTGGGTTTTAAAAGGTAATAGCGAAAATATTATTAAACCCAATTTTTGAGATAGGGAAATGCACCTCTAACCATCTCGCTTATTTTTAACCACCAACACACCTGAATAGTCATGACCAAGTGTAAGAGAAAATCCTAAGAGACTCTATCATAACTAGGACTTACTTGACACATGTCTATGGTGACCTAATATATACTAAGGGGTAAGGAAGGTCCATGACTAGGGTAGCTCACGACTTTGGACGATTTTTATTGAGTGAAAAAACTTCAAAATATTTAGACTATAAGAATCTAAATATTTCCCATTTAAAAAAACACCCGTGAGACACTTGTCGAGTAAAAATGTCGCACTTGGGATTATTATACATTATAGAATGGCCTTCATAGATAATTACAAGTGTTATCTCACTTTTTACAATACTTTACAACATGACCATGGACAAACCTATACAATGATGACCTTATGACTTCAAAGTATTGCTTGACGAAGCCTTGCCAATATAGATATTTGGTTCACCATCATATTCAATCCTTGCATTAATCCTTGTGCAAACTTAGGGGTAACATAAGCTATGCAAGACAAACCTCATTAACCCCAATTAATTAGTGGAACTTCCATGGTGGGGAAATCTTAAATATCCAAAAATTCGCAATCATGATCTTGCCACAAGTTGTTAGTTCCTCATCAATTGAGAGGAACTGGAGTACACATGGCTCCATCTATTCAATGAAGCAAAATAGTTTGGGTTGAAATAACACTAAGGAGCTTGAGTATGTTCATTCCAACCTTTGCTTTCTATCACACAAGAAGGGTGAATACAAAATTAGATCGATAAAACCATGGAACATGGAACTAGAATTTGTTGACCTAAATATAACATTGGGTGCCATGACTAATCTTGATTTGTTTGATGAGGAGGCACAAAAAATCATAGCTTCAAGTGGGCACAGTAACAATGTGCCCAGTTTTGAGGATGGTGAAGAAAAGGATGAGGAGCTTCATTACATGGTGAAGATATTTTCATGATATGTATTTGTAATTTGTAATGAAGTTTGGAACATTGAATATGATAGTAGGCCCCCGCTCATCTTAATTTGTTTGATGGCGCACCAACAATCATAACTTCAAGTGCACATGGCAAGATTGTTTCCTAGTTCTATGGTGGGTGAACAAGAGTATGTAGTCACTTTATTACATGGATGAGACATTTTAATGATATGTAATTGTAATTTGCAATAAATTTTGGAACATTGAATATGAGAGTAGGCTTACACTCATTTTGCAATTCGTAGTGTACATATATTTGTTAATGTACATTAAATAATCATATAATCATACAACTTTGAGTTGTTATTATTATTTACATTTAAAAGTTTTAAACTTTTAGGGTTCTAAATCAAATTGATGAAAGGTAATCTTATTTTTTTATAACCTATGGATATATGATGATGATGATGATGATTATCCATTAAAAGCAACTTTGTTCTATCAGACCTTAATAAATTTGATAACTAATTGATTTGATTTAACATTCCATTTTCATGATAAAAAATGTTGCACATAAACTTTCCTTATTCTTTTTGGTTTTCATGAGTTAATCAATTATGAAGATAATTTGTGTTACAAATATTGTGGAACTAATGATCCAAGAGGATCTCCCAAAATGACCAAATTTTAAAGTCTTAAAATTCTGTAAAGAAGTATACATTTGCGTAGGGATTGTCGAGATATTTCCGGTGACACTCGTTTCATCAAAACAGACTCTGGATGCAAAAGTTATTGAGTTCTGAATTTTTGGAAAAATGGGTAAAAATGGAAAATGGGGTGCCATGTGGCAGCCCCACAGGATGCCACATGGCATGATCGTACAATTGACTGGGTAGATATGACATCATGCTGATGTCATCATGAGAGGATAACATGTGTCACCCAGAAATGGACAAATTGGCACCCAATCAAACTAATCTGGAAGTGCCACGTGGCATGTGATGAGGTGGCAGATGCTGAGGTGGTAGATGATGACATGGCATGACTTGGAACAATGGACAACTGACATGTGGTGGCCATGTGGACCAATGGCAAGCTGCCGCATGTCATCTAGAAAATGTTCATGAAGGCTTAAGGTTCGAAAATACTGGCTAAATATCTTAACTATATACAATTATATGTAACATGGGTATATAATGGAGAGGTTTATGGGATTTGAACCCACAACCTCCCATATAATAATCCTAAGCTTTAGCCAATAGGCCAAACAAACCACTTGTTATAACAATTTGAAATTAATTATTTTAACTTAAGCACAATGAATTCGGATCACAGTTAGCTTGTCCACGACTTATAAAAAAGGCATGGATTTCGAGATCTGGGACAGAGCTTTGCATAGATTTCGAGACAGAGTCTTGGCACACAGACCGAGGTGGTATTGCACACACCCTGAGGTGGGATTGCACGTAGAACGATGTAGTATTAGATGCACGTCAAGGTGGTTTTTATTCTCTGCATGCATCCCGAGACAATTTTAGAGTGAAAGCAGTTGGAGGCCGTACGGGCTATACAGATTAGAGGCAGTTTTGGAAGCCGTGCCAGAGGGGGTATCCTGAGGTCCAGTTTATAACGATATCAAGTTTATACTCAAAAGAATCATTTTTTCACAAGGATTCCAAATCCAACTTCAATTTTTGCATCCATGCCCTCTAACAAAAAAGTGCTCACATAACCCGTCAGCTACATCGGAGTATAGCCATGTTTACACTTCAAAGAATCGGAATTTCATTCTGAAGCTACTGATAAAGTCTGTTTTTTCTCCAGAACAAAAGAACTTTAAGGATATTTGGGGTGACTTCTAGCTTCTATTTATAAATTGCTAAAGCATTTTTGAAGACTAATAAGATCGATCATCATTGGAGCTGGACTTGGAGACGCATTCCATTAGGGACGAACTCCGTTATCATCTGTGGTGTTAAGTGTATGGCTTGCATACTCATTTTACTGTCCAATTTCTTCATTTATGCTCTTTAATTTTTCCATTTAAAGCCTTTTAAAAAGTTAAGCATACAAGCCTTTATACATGCAAATTCGTGGTTAAAAAAGATCCTCATTTTTAGATCATGTTTGATATCAGGGCCTGCTTAACCACAGATTTGTGAGTGTGTGGATGATTACTAGATTACTAGAGGCAATTTTAAAGCAAGTGAAGGAGAGCTTGTGCCTTTTGATCCATAAATTGAACGTACAATTCGAAGGAAGAAAATTGCAAAGGATGATGCTCGTTCAAAGAACAATAAGGCTTTCCATAAAGCCTTCTACAGGATGTCAGATATGGTTGAGAAGCTGTTTTCAGATTATCAAGAGAGATTGGAAAAGAGGGAAATGAAGAAAGCAAAAGAGGAAGGTAATGCTTCAGTAAATCAGGGAAATGGAGGAGGCCCTCCCGAACCTCCATCCTCACCTTCTAGTTTATATTCAAGTTCTGATTTTGCTTCTTGTAATCATTCCCATCATTCTAAAGGTCATGAAAGAGAGGTTGCTAATGTGCCATTATTAAAGATTGATGTAAAATTTGATTTACCCATGTTTAAAGGAGAACTTAATGCTGAAAAATTGGATAACTAGATAAGACAAATTGAACTATATTGTAGGATCCAAAAGCTTACAAGTGATGAAGCAAAAATCCAGTTGGCCACCATCCAACTTGGTGGCACTGCTCTCATCTGGTGGGAGAGAAAAACTCAAGAGGACCTTCTTACAAAAGGAAAAATTATTTCCTCATGGTATGAGTTTACTACAGCATTGGAAAAGCAGTTCTATCCATTGGGTTATATGCAACAACCTATGGTGGGCTGGCATAATTTGAGAAAAGGTAAGGGTTAGAACGTTCAAGAATACACACAATAATTTAGAAGAAGGGCCTTAGTACTTGGAATACCTCTCTATACTCAAGAAACACTTCTTAAATACATAGGAGGATTGCATAATTAGTTAAGACATACAATTCTTATGTTCAATCCTAATAACCTGGATGAAGTGTGTATTCAAGCCACACATATTGAATCTAAAGGGAAGAATACCTATGATAACTTTTCCTCAGGTGAATCCAGTCATTTGAAAGAAATCAAGGACAAAGGGAAGATCAAGCATACAACTACCGTGAAAAAAGGGGATACAAAGCTTTCATGTTCGCGTTGCCAGAGAGATGGGCATGATGAAGAGCATTGTTAGAAGCTACATTCAAATCTAAAACCAAAGTGGGCTTGACATCAAAGGGGTAAGAAGAAGACCATTGCTACTATTCAATATGATCTCGGATCTGAATTTGGAGATGAATCCAAGGTGATAGCCATGGTTCTTAAAGGTAAAATTTATGCTGCTGGTTGTAATTCATTTGCTTCTACTTCTTGTGTTGATGTAAGCAATGATGCAAGAAAGAGGACTGAATTATTTCACTTACGAGTGATCTCCAAACATATCAAAATAAACACACTTATTGATAGTGGGTCTCAAGTGAATGTCATTTTTGAGCAAGTGGTTAGATATTTGGGATTAGAGATGAAACCTCATCCTAAGCCATACCCTTTTGGTTGGGTATGTGAAGATTCCAAATTGAATATGTCTCATCAATGTAACTTGAAGTTTGCCATCACTGCTGGTTTTGTAAATGAGGTTGAATTGGATGTAGTCCCTTCAGACATCTGCGAGATTATGTTGGGTAGTCCATATTTGTTTGATAGAAAATCCATCTTCTTCAGGGAGCACGATATGTATCATTTCTTCAAGAACGAGATCAAACATATTGTGAGAACTCATAAGGCGAAAAATGATTTATCTATGGTTGCTACAGGGTAGATGAAGATGTTAGTAAATGCAAGTAAATATTTATCTCTCATGACAGTTAAATATTGTGGTATTGGAAATTAATTAGTAAATGTTGATACTACTTAGATGTCATAGGCTACACCACAAGTACAACATGGTGTATTGGAGCATGAAAACATCTTGGATTGTAGGGAAAGAGATCCATTAGTCCTTACTGCTTCTGTAAATAAAAACAAGCTTTCATTCTATTTGGCATCTGCATGTTTAGTTTTATGTCTGCTTTTGCTACTATTTAGTTATGTTTGGATGGTAGCTGTGACATTGAATACAAATTTATGTAAGGATGATAGAATGATTAAGTTTGTTAACAACATAATGGTTGTTTTTGTCTTTGTGATGATGAGCCAAATGATCCTACGCAGAGCAGGTTGGATGGTGGACACAGGTCAAGTGGGGCCATGGTGTCCTCACTCTTTTTCTGAGTAATTTCTACTTTTGGTGGTCCAAAAGCTCTCAAGTGGGGAGGTTTGATCTAGGAGGATCTCCCAAAATGACCAAATTTTAAAGTCTTCAAATGTCGTAAATAATTATGCAGTTGCGTAGGGCTCGTCAAGAGATTTTCGACGACGCTCGTTTCATAAAAAATAGACTCCAGATGCAAAAGTTATTGCGTTCTGAATTTTTGGCAAAACATGTAAAAATGACAAATGGGGTGCCACGTGGCAGGCCCACATGATGACGCGTGGAATGATCGTACAACTGGATGGGAATATATGATGTCATGCTGATGTCATCATGGTGACATGGAAACATGAGAGGATGACATGTGTCACCCAAAAATGGATGAGTTGGCACCTAATCAAACTAATTCGGAAGTGCCACGTGGCATATGATGACATGGAATGTGATGAGGTGGCAGATGCTGAGGTGGAAGATGATGACAGGGCATGACATGGAACAATGGAGAGATGACATGTGGTGGCCCTGTGAACCAATGGCAAGCTGCCACGTGGCAACCACGAAATGTTCATGAAGGTTTAAGGTTTTAAAATATTGGCTAAATATCTTAACTATATACAATTATAGGTAACATGTGTATATAATGAATAGGTTTGTGGGATTTGAACCCAAAACCTCCTATATAATACTCTTCTAAGCTTTAGCAAATAGGCCAAACAAACCACTTGTTATAACAATTCGAAATTAATTGTTTTAACTTAAGCCCAATGAATTCGGATCACAGTTAGCTTGCCCACAACGTGTAAAACTAGGCATAGATTTTGAGTTCCGAGACAAAGCTTTGCACAGATTGTGAGACAGATTCTTGGCATGCAAACTGAGGTGGTATTGCATGTAGACCGAGGTGGGATTGCACATAGAATGATGCGGTATTGCACACACCCTGAGGTAGATTTTACTCTTTACATGCTTCCCGAGACAGTTTTTGAGTGCACGCAGTTGGAGGCCGTACGAGCTGTACATATTAGAGGTAGTTTTGGAGTCTGTTCTAGAGGGGGCATCCCGAGGTCCAATTGAAAACTATATCGATTTTATACTCAAAAGACTCATTTTTTCACAAGGATTCTGAATCCAGCTTCAGTTTTTGCATCCAAGCATGTCGATGAAAAAGTGCTCACAGAACCCTTCAATTACACAAGAGTATAGCCATGTTTACACTTCAAAGAATCAAAATTTCATTATGAAGTTGTTGCTAAAGTCTGTTTCTGCTCTAGAACAACATACTAATAAGATCGGTCCTCATTGGAGATGGACTCGAAGACGTAGTCCATCAAGGGCGAACTCCGTTATCATATGTTGTGTTAAGTGTATGGCTTGCATACTCATTTTACTGTCCAATTTCTTCATTTATGCTCTTTAATTTTTCCATTTAAAGCCTTTTAAAAAGTTAAGCATACAAACCTTTATACATGCAAATTCATGGTTAAAAAAGATCCTTATTTTCAGATCAACTAAGCCCTAATGTGTACATATGAATAGATTTCTAAGATAGAGTGTTTTTCATCATCCACTTTTTTAGTAACATGAAGATTACATATTCTTTCTTCTTGAGGCATTTTAGGTCTTGTCCAAATCCCAATGTCACTATGTAGGTCATGAGAATTCATTCTTATTTTAGTAATATTGATTTTCTTGTTGAAGCTAGCAATAGAAGATTTTTATTTTTATTTTTATTATCTTTTAACTTGGGGTTGATGATCTCTTTATAATACATTATCCCTCTTTAAATATAGCATCGATATTTCTTTTCACATTATCGACAATGTTATAAAACCTTTTATCCTTCATGTTAGTTAACTTATGCTGGTGTACACACACACACACACACACACACATAAAACAATACCTCCTATCCCATTCTCCTAATAGAATCCCAACCATATCATATCTTTAACTTTATAATATATATATATACCTCCTATCCCATTCTCCTCATAGAATCCCTACCATATCATATCTTGACTTTATAATTTTTTCTTTTTTATATATACATATAACAATACCTCCTATCCCATTCTCCTCATCGAATCCCTACCATATAATATCTTGGCTTTATAAAAAAAATTGTATCTGTTTCCACACCCTACCCTCTAATTATATTTGTTCTAGTCTTTATTTGAGTGCAACATAGGAAAATGTTGTTCACTTGCACCTTCTCCAAAGGATTAATATCATGCGAAGATGGCGTCAATATGGAATTGCTTGATTTAGCAAAAAAATGGCGACGTCATTCATATTTTTGGCATTGTGCTTGTGTAAGTGGATTGGGACATGATCACAAGTAAAATCATCATTCTAGACCACTGGTCAAGAATATGCTCAATAATAGGTTTTTTGACACATTAGTAGTCTTTCATGTCATCAATTGTGGTAGAAGACCAAAAATATGCTCAATAATATGCATTAAGTGCATTCCTTACCTCTCCTTGAATTAAAGCCTTAATTTCAAGAGCCCAAAATTCTAATTTATTCGATAACATGATATTGCACCCAAAAAAGAGGTTGGCGACATATTCAAGTTAGAGTGGTAACAAGAGTCATATATGGCTCCATTTTTAATCATAGGAAGCTTGATAGATAATTTCATGAGTTCTTTCTAGTAATTGTAGGAAAAGTACATATGTCACTTACAATTTCATTAGTACACCTAGAACCAAGTTTTTGAATATTTTAAAATGTGTTAGGAACCCATGTCAACCCTTCTATTTACTTTGTTAGTATATTGTTGTTGGACGCATATGTTTTGTAAGTTGTCTCATAGTATTTGTTGATCCATAGTTGTGTTATTGTTGTTTGGCGCATATGCTTTGTAAGTCACCCATAGTATTGTTGATCCATAGTTTGTATTGGCCCATGGTTTTGACCTATAGTATTGGCGCCTAGACTTAGTATATAAGTGTGTGTTGAGGCCTATGAAGGCACCGCGAAGTTAATTGTATTGAGCTTGCTCAAAGGAGGTTGCCCCCTCGAAGTGGCCTGAGATCAATATAAAAGTGTTTCTGAGTTCTGTTATTTATGATATCTTGTGTATTTGCATTAATTAATTATTGCAAGTTCATCACATCTGGTATCAGAGCACTTTCTTGGGCTCGCTGGGTGAAATTTATGCCAAATTTTTTTTTTTCGCATCTGTTGCAGCTTCGGATCTGGGAATAATCCCTATCCGCTTAACTGTGGGAAGTACTTGGGCATAAGCCCTAAAAATCATTGTGAGGACTACCACAGGAACCCCAAAGTAGCTGGCCCATTGAGAGGACCTGCCAGCGAAAAGGGCAATGACCCCTACTTGATTGACTAGTTCCCACCCATGAGGTAAACCAAGAGCTGTCGTTTGTGGCAAAGCGGTTATCAGTTTTACCTGAGCCATGGAGTGAGGGGTACTGCCCCAATACGCAAGCCGTCAGACAACATTGGTGGCTGAGTGAAACCCATGAACTGTTAGGAAGCCTCACATACCTGGGGTCCATATCTATTTTCAGCTGAACTGTTGTCGCGTCGTTTCAGATTCATTCTAAAAGTCATTCCAGATCCAGCTGTTTTAGATCTATTTCAGATCCAGCCGTTTTCGATCCAGTGGGTGCTGTTTCAGATCCCTCTGTTTCCGATCACTTCCGCGTCGTTGTAGATCTATCTGTTTGAGATCCCTTCCTGGAAAAAAGAGAGTATAAAATTCTATTTTTTGGCCATATCTACCTTGTTTTCACTCCATTTTCCCTGAAACTTCACTGACACCCCTGCAATCCCATTCTGCATATTTCATTCCTAAGGACCCTATCCCAAATTCTACTTCCCAAAGCCCGAAATCCCACATTTGTCTATTTTTAGGGTTTTCCATAAATTCTTCGGATTTTACCCAATTGCCTTCAAATTTTTCCACCGAGTTCCTTTCTTAATTCTGCTTCTTTGTCCCTCTCTGCCAAATTTTCTCATTCTTTCACCCTGCTTCTAAAATCCCCATTTTTTGTTTCCCTATCCATCATAAAGTGTCCACAACCTAGTCAAACCCCAATTAACCCTCTGAGTTTTTCCCAAATCCAAATTTTCCTTTACTAAATAAGCTTTTGTTTGTGTTTTTCTATCCATTCCAAAAAAAAAAAAAAACCTGGTTATGGTTGTCACCCGTGTCGGAGCAAAAACCATGGAGGAAGCACTTGCAACCATCCAAACCAAACTCCAAGATCTGGGTGAAAAATTTCTCAGCCTCCATCTTCAACATTCAACCATGAACAATAAACGACAACAAGAATCTTCTGCAGCCATTGGGTTCTCTTCTTCTAGCCATTTCCGTGGTCCGAAGCTTGAATTTCCTCGCTTCAATGGTATTGATCCAACTGGATGGGTCTATCGTGTAGAATAGTATTTCAGTCTGCATAATACTTTTGATGTCCAAAAAGTTCCACTTGCATCCTTTCATTTGGAACAAGAAGCCCTTCAATGGTACCGTTGGTACATCAAGGCTCATGTTGAGCCAAAATGGACAGATTTTTGCCAACTCCTTTTGCAACGATTTGGTCCCAGTGCTTTTGATGACTTCACCGGAGCACTCACTAAACTCCGTTAAAGGGGCATTGTGAGAGAGTATCAGACCGAATTTGAGAAACTAGCCAATCACACAGAAGGTTTGTCTGATGAATTCTACAGGAGTTGTTTTATCATTGGTCTTAAGGATGAAATCCGGTCAGAGGTTAAAATGTTCTGTCTCAACACAATGATGGAAGTCATAGGGTTAGCTAAGTTGGCAGAAGACAAGATTGCAACCCAACAACGCTCCAAACCCACTTTTGTTCCCTTCCAAAATATGGGTTCTCAACGACCTCCCATTCCGCAAGCAACTCGACCAACTCCTATCAAGCATTTGTCTGAAACAGAGATGCAGGCACGTAGAGAAAAAGGGCTTTGTTATAATTGTGATGAGAAATTCACTCGGGGACATAGATGTGTTCAACAAAAGCTCTATCTCTTGGATATGGGTTCTCCGCCTGCCTCTAAAATTGGTGAAGAAGCTCTAGATCCAATGGATGCTCAGGTCGACATTCAGGAGCCTCCTATTGAGCCCCCATCTCAAGATGAACAACCAGAGATATCTCTCCATGCTTTATCCGGCGTCACCACCCCCCAAACAATGTGGGTCAAGGGTTATTTCAAGAAGCTTCCTCTTACAATACTCATTGATTCTGGTAGCACTCATAACTTCATTGACCCTCGGATCGCCAAACAGGCTGATTGTTTTGTACATCCTTGCCCCAAATTTGAAGTCATGGTTGCTAATGGAGGCACCTTACCTTGCAAGGGAAAGTGTCACAATGTGCGTATCTCTCTGGAAGATTATAACCTGCGCTCTGACATGTTTACCTTGTCCTTAGGCGAATGTGATGTGGTTTTGAGCGTTCAATGGTTACGCACACTTGGCCCCATCTTATGGGATTTTGCTGAACTTTGGATGCAGTTTTCAGTCAATGGGACACAACACAAATTTACAGGCTTACAACTAGGGTCTCTCTGCATCATCAGTTCACATCGCCTGGAAAATATCCTTAAGAAGAATTCACATGGTATCATCGCTCAGCTCCATTCCATTCAGATGCACCCATCAACGGTCTCCACTACTTCCTTGTATAGATATGCAGGTGTCTTTGCTGCACCAGTGGGCTTTCCACCTTCAAGAGACCTTTCCGGTAAGCATTTAGCCGTGTCTACATCTCAGCAGGAAATGATGGCTATTTTGCATGCAGTACCGACGTGGTAGCCATCCCTATTAGGGAATTATTTCTGCATCAAGACTAATCTCCAGAGTCTGAAAATTTTCCTGGAACAATGGGTCTCCTCCCTAGCACACCTGAACTGGGTTATCCACCTCATGGGTTATGACTATGCGATCACTTACAAGAAAGGTAAGGACAATATGGTGGCAGATGATCCTTCTCGCACATTTGATGACCCAGTTTCTCTTACAGCTATTTCTCTACTTGTTCCAAACTGGTTGCAATATGTTCAACATGGCTAACTCTTCTATGAACTCCATGCTTCTTCATCGGCAGGGTACTCTAGGTTCCTCCAAAAGTATGACCAGGAACAATGTAACTTCTTTTGGCATGGACTGAAACTGTCAATTCAACAGATGGTGGTTGACTGTGATACTTTCCAGGTCAACAAGGGGAAAACGACACTCCTTTCAAGACTGCTCGAACCCTTTCCCATTCCTACACAAATTTGGACAACTATTTCTATGGATTTCCTAGAAGCGCTCCAGTGGTACAATACCACGTCTACAAGGACACCATATGAAGCAGTCTATGGACAGGTACCCGCCATTTCTTCTTCCATACACCCTCTCCAGCTCCCCAGTTCAAGCAATTGACTCGGTTCTTCGAAACCGCGATCAGATTCTTCTCATTCTACAGGACAATCTTCACATGGCAAGAATTCGACTTAAACGACAAGCCGCTCAGCACTGTTCAAAGCGCACTTTTCACGCAACTGATATGGTTCTTCTTCAGCATTCCAAGCAATCCTCCTAAACCTCAAAAGGCGTCAGTGGCCCGGAATGCAACCCGAAGATGCTACAGGGGAACCACTCCGTCCAATTTTGCATCAATTTCCACATCTAAAGCTTTGAGGACAAAGCTTTTTCTAAGGGAGAGGGGATGTTAGGAACCCATGTCAACCCTTCTATTTACTTTGTTAGTATATTGTTGTTGGATGCATATGCTTTGTAAGTCGTCCCGTAGTATTTGTTGATCCATAGTTGTGTTAATGTTGTTTGGCGCATATGCTTTGTAAGTCGCCCATAGTATTGTTGATCCATAGTTTGTATTGGCACATGGTTTTGATCCATAGTATTGGTGCCTAGACTTAGTATATAAGTGTGTGTTGAGGCCTATGAAGGCATCGTGAAGTTAATTGTATTGAGCTTGCTCAAAGGAGGTTGCCCCCTCGAAGTGGCCTGCGATTAATATAAAAGTGATTCTGAGTTCTGTTATTTATGATATCTTGTGTATTTGCATTAATTAATTATTACAAGTTCATCACAAAATGGTTGATACAAATTCACCTTCACAGTCTACTTAGAAGGTTATTTAAAAAAGAAATATAATACACTACACATTTTATCAAATGCAAATACTTCATATATGTTCTTCCACTTTCAATGTTACTATCGCATTGTGTCACCTTCAATGTTATGTATAACATGTTGATTTCAAGTAAAGTTTTTTGGTTTTGAAATGAATGTAAGGAAATTGTATTCATATTATTTGTGTGAAACGTGTTATCTTGCATAACATTTATGCCGATATTGTATAAAATTAATTTCATGTATCTCATGGGGATGTGGTTTAGCAACAAGTTACAAAGTAATTGAATGCATATTAATATAGAGATCCGAGTTCAAAACCATATAAATAGATGAAGATAAATGCATATGCTTAATGCTTTTTTTGGTTTATAATATAACCACTTAACCGAAGAACCATTATAAGCAACATCCACCCTCCACCTAAACTTTCCCCACCCCTTAAAAAATCCATGAAGGAAAATAAACCCTATTGAAGGTGTTCTACTTTGTTAGTTGTAATAACTTCAAAAATAATTTTCAACCTACATCAAATACACAAACTTATTTCTAACATTATGTAGTATGGATTTTCCATTAATTAAAAACAAAACTTGCATATATAAGAGTGTAAGATTTCGTATTTCGTAGTGAGACATATTGCCAAAATTTTCTTTATTGCTTTGAAACGTAAAATATTCTATACAATTAAAACCATGAAAGCTTTGAAAACTTATACAAATATTATTCCTATTTCATTCTAAATAAGAGGATCATGGGGATTCAAGAAATAAATGCCCAAAGCTAGTGTATTTTTTTATATAGTTCCAAACAAGAATAAACAAGAATAAAATAGTAGTATTCCTACTTCATTCTAAATCCGAGGGTCATGGGGATTCAAGAAACAAGAGCTATAAGGTGGCAATGTCCCTGATATTGTTACCTACTCTTGCCAAAAAAGAAAAAAAAACACAATTATTTTAAGATTAATATAAAATTTGAATTGCCAATTTATAATTAAAACTTAATATTAATATTAATATTAATATATATATATATATATATATAT
The DNA here is from genome assembly GCA_027924585.1 of Larix kaempferi. NCBI lineage: Eukaryota > Viridiplantae > Streptophyta > Pinopsida > Pinales > Pinaceae > Larix > Larix kaempferi. The sequence goes on from BSBM01000343.1 coordinate 6,290,521, forward strand.
AATCATAATCTATTATGGTACATAATTCTTATTACTTATCATGTGTTTAAAAAAATAATATTAATATTAATATTAATATATATATATATATATATATATATATATATATATATAATCATAATCTATTATGGTACATAATTCTTATTAAAACATCCCATAGTTTTGTATAAATTCACTCATATTTTAAATTATTTAAAAAAATACAAAATTACTCATTCTTATAATATAATTCAAAATTTTCAAATTTAACTAAAGTGAAATCCATTTTTAGTTTTTTCCATTTCAAAATTAATTATTAACCTATTTTTATTTTAATATAAAATTTATTAAACATTAAAAGAATCAATAAAAAATAATATCAATTTTCTTAATACTTAATGAGTAATTCCATATTATTCAATGAATTTTAGTAAATGTGGGTTAAAAGTGTAATGTTTAGTCATGAAGGTAGGAAATTATGCGAATCCAAACCCACAAATTTATATATCAATTTTCTTAATACTTAATGAGTAATTATATCAATTTTCTTAAACTTAATGTGTAATTCCATTTCTTTTCTTAATATCAGGGACATTATTCAATGAATTTTAGTAAATGTGGGTTAAAAGTGGAATGTTTAGTCATGAAGGTAGGAAGTTATGCGAATCCAAACCCACAAACCCACAAATTTATATGAATAAAGAGACAATCAAGACTAACATGGCTTCTATTGATCTAGCAGAGTGTCCTGGAATGAAGGAGCTTTGGAGTTCTGTCATAGTCTAGACGGCATGGGATGCATCATCAAAACGAAAAGATATGGATGGGAAATGATGAAAACCCTAGCGGGAGTGTCAAAGACAACACCACTTAAATTTAATTGCACACGAAGCTTATGGGGAATGTTAGAAATCAAAGACTGAATGATTGAATTTGAAGTCCCTCATTGGGAACTTATTTTGCTTAGTTAAGAGAGATTTAGAGACCGTTTCCGAAGATTGATTTCCTAATGAATAAAGTTTTATAAAGTTTTTTTTTTATAGACAATAATGCGAGTAGGGCTATAAGCACAGTGCAGCAGACTCTAACCTCGGAGGCGGCGATAATCTTAAATCATGCTGTAGCATAATCTTGTCGCCGTGGGCACAACCAAACGACTCCTCTACATGTAGTTGCGACGCTTTTAGCAGCCCCTGCTAGCTATCTATGCCAGGCTTGCTATGCTGCGACTTCAAAGTTCAGCTGAAGCCACCGGCAATAGAAATAAAACCACTCTATTAAAACTCCTAGCTATAATATAACGTTTATTAAACACAGTAACAAAACAATAAACATAATGCAAACTTCAGCTCCTCAAGGCATTCAATCCATTTCACATTTTAAATAACTTATTCATTAGTACACATTAAAAATATGGCACACAAAAGTTGGTTTCCCGATAAGCTTCAAAATTGTAACGCATTGTTATCAGAATATGGTATCAGAATACGACATTTGAACTATTGTGGATAATTATCGTGTAATGCATTGTAACTAGGTAATAACGTATCATAACACAATTCATTTAGAAAAATAGTAATGCTCAGAGAATATAGAACTGATGACCTTTGGTGGAAATTAAGCTCATGGCCACTTGCTGTCAAATTACAAACGCATATAATAAGACTCCATGGGAATTGAACTCATGACCTTTAGCTAGCCAATTGCAAGTTTTTTTATATCATTCTATGGAAATTGAACTCGTGACCATTGCTTGGAAAATTTCAAACACGTATAATATGGTTATAAATTAAACTCTTTGCCAATTGCAAACGCATATAATAGAAGTCCATTGGAAGTGAACAGATGACCTCTGATTAGCCCTTGCAAAGTTTTATTATATCACTACTCATGGAGATTGTTCGCAAACTGCAAATACAAATTGAACTGATGACCACGGGTTGGAAAATTACATACTCATACAATAGGCCTATGTGGAATTGAACTCGTGCTCACAAATGACGTTTGTAAAAAAAACACTCACAGGAAATGAAGAGCAGATCTTGGACATGGCAGTGGCAACGAACGCCGGGAAAAATGAGACCACGACCCATCCCCAAACAAGAGGCGCGGGCCCACCATACTGAAGACACAATCCATAGAGCGGGGATATCCCTGTGAACACCGTAATAGTTGAGAACGAAATCGCCATAGTCTTGAACATTTTCTACACAGAAATCAACTCCTCTATCTATTAAACACTTTGTATATACATTATAGTCGAGAATGTAGATTTCCCAGTTTATTTTGGACGTAAACTGGGAATGTTTCGTTTACATCCAAAACACCATCCATAACATTATATCTATTAAACCCAAAAGATAGTTTCAAGCTCCAAGAAAACAAATGAACACCATTTCTCTTCTGAGCTCCTACTTGTATCCGAGCTCATTGAGGCGCCACTCTCCAGGGTCGACCCCATCGCCTGTGGATTCGCCATCTTGGACCAAGCTAGCCTCAGCATTACCAATATCAGAAATCTGAAATATTGATCTCGGTGAGATTTAGCAACAAGGGGATGTAAATTTAACCCATCACTTGAAGAGTTCATCGAAGGCGAGGGGTGAGCCAGCTTGACGTGCATAAGAGAAGACTGCTACAACAAATTCAAAAATCTTTGTAACACCTGGTTTTCTCTTCTAACACGTTATAGATTATAACAAGTGGTTTTATCTTCTAACACCTGGACTGCGAGTGGTTTGCTCTTTTGACACTTGGATTGAACCTTGGGAATGAGGTTCCTCGAGTTAACCTCTTATACTGTTTGGACAAACTGTGATGGTGTTACAAAGGGTGTGAAAGCAGGCTTGACCCTTAACACTTAGCAGAGCTGCTGGGTCAGTTAGGGGCTTTTGGCTCGTGGGCTGCTCGCTTGCTGGAATAATTCTTGTTTCAGTGAATGGCTGCTTATGCAGTGGTTAAACAACTTAAGTCTAGGGTTAGTGTAGACACCATATCTCATAAATAAACTACTTGTACTAATTTGCATTTACAACTATTAAATGGCGTGAAACCATCAAAACCATCAAAATCCGCTAAAATCTGTTTAATATTCCCTACCAACCTCACACAGAAATTAGCGAACAAATCAATGCACTGGCGAATGGTTATTGCGGCCTCCACAAATCGATACATTGGCGAATGGTTACTGCAGCCTGAACAAGGAATTTGGTGAATCTGACGCCCGACATCGTTCAAGACGTTAATGCCAACCTCACACAGAAATTAGCGAACAAATCGATGCACTGGGGAATGGTTACTGCGGCCTGCACAAATTGTTGCTTCGTTTTGCGACTACAAATTAAAAATCAGGGCGGAAGCTCGTGCTTTCATTTTTAAGTTTTGGGAGAAATTAGGGTAGCCTGACATGTTTGTCTTTTTGCAGGACTTGACATCATCTCGCCGCCACTCCCTGGGAAGGGAAAAACAAGGAGGACGTCACCTCCTGCAACCAATTAGAATGAACAATTTTTTTTTTTAATAATTAGATTTAATATCATATATTCAATACTATAGTTAAACTATAGCCAAACAAAACAAATTACCCACTAGACCCAAATTAATAGAGTCTGAGCGATACATACATGATCCCCTTCAGAGACATAATAAATGCCCAAAGCTAGTGCATTTTTTATATAGTTCCAAACAAGAATAAAATAGTAGTGTACACATGTCTAGTTCATCATTGAACTCTTTCATGCTATGCATATTCAAAAGAGGATGAATGCGAGAACAATGGATTTTTGAAGCCAACACGTATCAATGATGAAACCATACCATTTACTATATACTTTCTTATACTTTAAAAGAAAGGAAAATTATCTTCCCTAGGTAACCTACCTAGTGTTGATTTTTCTTTACATTAGCTATAATATAAATGTACTTTTGATCTTCTATATTAATGTTAATGACTTATTCATAATATCGTTTTCTCTTATCCTTAAATTATTTATCATGCCACAATTTCTCCTTAAACTTAGATGTAAAAGTATTTTTAATAGTATCAATATTCTGTAAAGTGATCTCATCCACTATATTCTTTAATTATTTAACCAAGTCTTAACATCTTTATGCTAGCCCCTCACACTACAATGACTTTCACTAAAGTTTGAAGCAATATTAGGAAGCCTATTGTCTTTTATGGTAATTTCCTTGTGCCTGTACATTAGGTACCTATTCATAGTCATACTCTAAATGTGGGAAATACCCACTTCTATGAGGAGGATAGGGTGGGCATATTGTTTTTAATTTTAAGGTTTTAAATTATAACATGCTTCCATATTTTCTTGATATTTCTCCACAATTCTTTAGAGATGCTGCAGGCCCAAAATTCACATCGATATAAAATAACGGAAATGACGAGTCTCAAAGAAGAGTGTCTTTTACCTGCAATCGACAGTCTGCTAATTTGCAATTATTTTCAAGCCCATAATAGGCTTTCCACCCTCCATTATTCATTTTCTCAATGCTATAACTTAAGCTTGTGATGAAGGTCGACTCAGATAACAAATTCTTTCATACCATGAATCTTTAGAAATCATCCAACACCCTGTGTCACTATGGAGTTTGTGAGAGTTCATTCTTATCTTAGCAATGCTAATTTTTTTCTTTACACTAGTTATAACAAAAATATGCTTTTGATCAAGTCTATATTAGGGCTAATGATTTACTTATAATATTTCAAATTTCTCTTATCCTCAAATTCTTTATCATGCCACAATTTCGTTTAAAATTTTGATGCAATAGTATTTTTTATGGTATCAATGTTTTGCGAAGTGACCTCCTCTATTCTCCAGTGATTTAACCAATACTAGTTGGCATCTTTATGCTACCCTCTCTTAAGCTACAATGACTTTCAATGGAGTTTGAAACAATCTCAGGAAACCTTTTGTCTTTCATGGTAATTGTTTTGTGCTTGTAAATCAGGTACCTAGTCATAGCCATACTTTCAAGGGAGAAAATATCTACTTCTATGAGGAATATAGGGTAGGGGGTATTGGTTTTAATTTTAAGATTATAAATTATAAAATGCTTATGGATTTGCTCAATCTTTCTCCACAATTCTCTAGAGATGTTGCAATTCCGAGGCTTCACAATTGTTACACTAATGATTTATAATTATTTTCAAGACCAAAATAGGCTTTCCACCCTCTAATGATTCGTTTCTCAATGCTATAGTTTAAACTTGCAATTAAAGTTATCTTTGAGATATTTGTATGAAGTAACTTCCTCTAAATTGTCATTCCTGTTTGCACTAGAAATTGTCCCTAGACTACAGAGGTACAAGCTAGGACATCCAAAAGAAAAACTAAAGAAAAATGGTTTAAATTTTATAAATTGTGAATGAATCATTCATGGAAAGGGTAATGAAATACAAACAACATATAATTACTAAATCAGAAAACTATCTTGAAGTTCTGAAATGAAAAAGTATGAAACATAGATGTAAACCATATACATACAAATGAAAGAATCCAATTATGCTCGCAAACTTAAAAGCATCTCATGATAAAAACTTTTATCTAGAAATGAAGTGATAAGAAAGGTGATCAAACTGATCATAAACATCAACTAGAATATAGATCAAAATATGGCTTATATAATACATTTCATTCCAAACATTCAGTCTTCAAAACTTACTGAGAGTCTGTCATATGTGTTTCTGGTACAATAGCTTCAGAACATCTAACCCTTCCCAGAACAAAGAACCCCCATCTACTCTTAATACCCTTCTCCCTTTTATAATTACATAAGAGTTACAAAGACTGTTATCAGATCCAGAACTCTAGGGTCGAATATGCCCAAAATAGAAAAATCGGATTCTGAGGGAAATCTGGTGAATTTCTGAAACATGGGTCTCAAAGAACCCTCCATATATCTCGATCCGTGACACATGTGCAAAACATGAGAGAGGTTTTTGTGTATGGGTCTGTGAGGAACAAAAACCTCTCTTGGTTTTTAAAAATTATTCTCCAATCGATCGGAATATGCGCCGAAAGATGATGACTAAAACAGGAAATCATTAAATGAAACCTGAAAAATAGGCTATAAAGATTCATTCGAATCTTCCAAACCATGACACTTGTTGCAAAAATGAGTGAGGTTTTTGTGAATGGGTCTATTCTGGACAAAAACCTCTTTTGGTTTTTTAAAATTCATTTCCATCGCCTCGTAATCTGTGCTCAATGACAATGACTAAAAAAAAAACATTCCGATAGCGTTAGCCTATGTAACCTCCATGTATTACACTACGGCAATGTACTAAGTCACATTTCACTCATAAAACATTCATAAAATTTTAATAAAAAAATTAAAAATAATATTGAAATATATATTTGCAGACCTAACAAAATATTTAATGATTATAAACCATATTTAAATTATAAATAAAAACAAAATAAAATAAGAACAATAAGAAGTATGAAAAAATAATAAAAATAAAATAAAATAAAAGTATGAAAAAATAATAAAAATAAAATAAAAACAGAAACAAAAGAAAAATAAAGGAAAAAGGACTAAAATTGGGGTTACAATTTCCAGTGATAACAATTGCAAAATTAGCACAAGCGACTTTTTTGAATTTGATTATCACCGCAAGGCTAAACCAAAAGAGGTGGGCATGTCACCCTATGCTTAAAGTCTTATCAAAAATTCAATTCCTTTAATCATATGCAAGTGAGCATGGTATACCTAGCTCTCTTTGTCCAACTCTGATTTTATATTATGTTATTAGATTTTTTATATTTTTATATGCTTTTTTTATGAAAGTTTTTTCATATAAAGTGACGTGAAAGAAACAATTTGATTAACTATTCTTGACCTTATGAAAGAAAGTAAAGTTAGAGAATAGGCAAGGGATAAAAACTGCAAATAATTAAGCAAGTAAAATGAAACAAAAAGTAAAATATAGGATTGTCATTGTATTTTCAAATAAAAGTAAAGATAGGAAAATGGATAAAAATAACAACGCAAAAATTATACGAGCCAACAAGAAGTCTTTTTCATTTCAATAATAATGTGACTCAATACAATTATCATTATGGTAAAAGTATTTTCTTTTCAAACCTCGTATCCGAGCCAACAAGAAGTCTTTTTTATTTCAATAATAATGTGACTCAATACAAATATCATTATGGTAAAAGTATTTTCTTTTCAAACCTCTACGAAGTTTGGACTAGGATAGATTGAACTGTATTGACATTTACGAGATCGTACATGAACATCTAGATGAATTAGAGAGAAAGTGACTAAACAACCCTGAACAGTGAGGGAATCAATAATGTCAAAATCAATCAATAATGTCAAAATCATAATGTGGAACTCTGTATAAGCAATCATTGATCATTACCAGTTCTACATGGTAACTAATAGAGTGATGGTTATGCAAATGAACAAACTATCTTAAATAAAACAACAGATCTATGATCTCAACCTTCTTGTTCCTTGTCACTTTAAAGAGTTTCTTGTTGTCAACAAGAAGTGTCAAACCCTGCAAAGACAATCGTATGGAAGATGAAAGTTGAATAAGATACAAGCTTTTAAGCTCTGTACATACCTCCTACTAACAAAATTCAAAATCCCTTCTCTATTATTTATGCCTGCATTTAAAGATTCGTCGAGTAATTCCCAAGTAGTTAAAGGTAGCATCAATAAAATCAAGATTTTCTAGAACAACCGAGAAGGAAAAACCCTAACGTAGACTCTAACTAGACCTAAGCTAGATGGGAATTTCCACCAAATTAGAAAATTCCTATGAACTTAAATGAAATAAGACATAGAAAACCAAAGGAACAAAATCTAGGCACATGCATTAGTCCCTTTTCCACATGTACATATCAGCTCTGCTGATGCTCTATTTTTGCATTGAAATAAGCAATGACTACCAATTTAAAATCAATCCACCAACCACAATAATCTCCATTTGCCATGGATCAATAAACTACAACTTATTATCTTGTTAGCCTTTTGGTTGGGTCATTGCTAATGTAATCACTGGTGAACATATTGTTATATTGAGAGGGGGGGGGGGGTGAATCAATATAAGATATTTTTTTCTCACTTTAAACATTCATGACTTATTCAATAACTTTAAAACAATAAATACACATAAATTCAAATCACAATACACAAAATTTAACGTGGAAACCCTTTTGGGAGAAAACCACTAACGCTTATCTTCATAAATTCATGTAGGTACCAACCTACTGTTACAATGTTTGTAGGCACCAACCTACTGGAGACACCAATCCCCTCAAATAAGCACAAAATCAACAATATGTAGGCACTAACCTACTAGAGACACCAATATCCTCAACTGAGCACCAACTTAGTAATATGTAGGCACCAACCTCCTACAGACACCAATCTCCTCAACTGAGCACCAACTCAGTAATATGTAGGCACCAACATATTGAAGAATCATGTACAAGACTATAGACATAATCACCTCAAAGATAAATTCATAATCAACTTCAATATGCTACACAATCATCCTCATATCATCTCCATAATCTTCCTTTGATCTGCTTCATAAGCTGGCTATGATCTGCTTCATAGTATACCTCTGATCTACTTCGTGCTATACAAAAACCGTTACTTATAGAGGGAATATCTCTAAAACTATATCGAACCAATATATGAAACTTCTATCCCAGGTGCCTAAAGATCTCTACTTCATCTCCTCTAAAGGTCATTGTATGAATCTTTCTAGAACAAATGTTATAGCGAAAATGACAAACTGACTTGATTAAATATGATTTTAGGATCATTTAGCAACCCTAACTTCTAGAGGTCATATCTCCGAAAATATAGTGAATCAACATCTGAAACTCATAAACAATGTTCTTTAAGATCTCTATTTTATCTCCTCCAAGGTTCACTATCTAGAACGCCTTAGAACAAAATTTATAGAGAAAATTCCAACCTGACCTATTTGAAGCTAATTTCAAGATTATTCAGAAACCCTAACTTCTTGAGGTCAAATATCCTCAATTATAGAGAATAAGCATTTGGAACTTGAACCATGGATAATTCAAGATATCCTATGCATATTCTCTAAGTGGAACACTCTGATGACCTGCAAATATCCTCCTTTGGTCCAATTATGTTCAATCTTTGCACATCCTCTTCTTCAAATATTGCAACCATTTCCATTAGTGTGTATCTCTTATGATATATCCATGTCTTGGATGAGTGAGTGAACAAATGATGAAGTGATCTCTTATTTATACTCTTCTTAAATCACTTTTTGGTCGATATCTTGGCAAGGTTGACCAAAATTCTAGCTGGGTTGACTTTACAAATCCTTTCATATTTCCTCATTTCTATGGAGTTAGAAAGAGTTCATATACCGTTGGAAAGGTCTAAAAACAATATTTCCAACCATGTAACCTATACTACAATTTGAGATAGGTATCTAGAGTCAAAATTCCTTCAAAAACCGGGTATTCAAACTGGTTGGGCATCAATGACACAATATTTCAAACAATCTTCATATTCCTTTGGTTTTCTTGCCTCCACAAGTGGGAAAGTGAGGCGTACATCAATATATTCACTTGGGAATCATCATTACTTGTATTTGAAATGGGGGCACATCAATATATTCACTTGAGAATCATCATTGCCTGTGGGGGCACATCAATATATTCTGATTGGGAATCATGGCAGTATATTTTTTTTATCTTTATCTTGGACATATGTAGTATTCACAAATATTTGACATCAATGACAGCAATATTTCCCACAATATCCCCATTTGTTATTGATGGAAACCTTTAGACAATTATGCAACAAACTTGTAGATACTCCCCTTGTTTTCAATTTCTCCCCCTTTGACATCAATGGAAAAGGGATGCTCCCCCTGAGCTTGTGATTTTCCTTACATTTGCAATTCTTTCATTTTCTATAACTTCCCCCCTTCGACATCAATTGAAAAGTATTGCTCCCTCTAATCTTGTGCTTTTCCTTAATCACTTACTGGCAAGATGAGAGAGATATCCCTCCAATACAACATTTTTCTCCTTTGATTTCTTTGAGTATGTATACATTGCTTGAGTTTTTGATTATTTTTGCCACTAATTTTCTTGAACCTACTTTCCTTATCTCAAATCCTTTAGAGTCAAATGTGAGTTTGTAACCTTGACCACACATTTGGATAGCACTTGGGAGATTATGTTTTATCCCTTTAATGTACAATACATTTGATGTTTTAGTCTTTCCATTATCAAGACTAACAATACTTTTTCTAGCTACCTTTGTAGAAGCATTATCCCCAAAAGTAACACTGCCTCTTTTTTCTTCTTTTAAGGTGAGAACTTGGTCTGGTCCCTTGTCATGTGTTTGAAGCATCCACTATCAATATGCCATTTGTTCCCTTTATCATGAGCACATATGCAAGTCCACATTTTTCTTTCTTTTGTTCTTCTTTACAACTTGTCTCTTCTGTATATTCTTGCTTTCTTTTCCAAACCTTAGAGTATCATTCTTTATGTTTGACAATGGCATATTCTTTCCTGTTTTGTTTTGGATCTCCTACCATGATGCTTCTACAGTAACGTGCTATGTGTTCGTAATGATTGGATTTATAACATTCATCAAGTAGGGGAGCAAATGAACTATAACTTCTGTTAGTAAAACCATAAGAACTTCTAGTTATGTTCCTCACATAATTATCCTTTGAATTTTGATAAGGATCTCTATTTGCACTTCTCACACTATCACTTCTTGCATATGTTGTACAATCCATTGCTTTATGACCAAAACCATTGCAATAGAAACAATAGCCAAATAATACATTTTGGTACTTGGGTGTGAAAGATCTTGGTGGAAATGTTCTTCTGAACTCATCCGTTTGTTATTGGTCATCATTTCCTTCCCTGTTGCTTTCATTAATTCATTTATTTTTTCTACTTCTTCAAGTTGAATAAGAATTATTCTTTCTTTTTCTTCAAGGATTTATGACAATTGCTCCTTTAGTAATAGGTTCTCTCTTTTGAGCTTTGTGATTTCATCTAGATCACAAACAAGTTCTACTTCGATACCAACTTCCTTATCTATTTCAGAATTTTGTTCATCTTCTGGACTTGTCCTTTCCTTTTGGTTATCTTCATCTTCTTCATCATCGAAGTATTTCCTTGCATATGGACACTAAACACCAAAATGTCCTATTGTGCACTTCTTTACCTTGTCAATTATAGAATCTGGTAAGATACTCAAGATAACATCCATTTATCATTGTATTTCTTTCTCGTGACTCCTCTATAGCTTCTATAGTAACCTGCTGTGACTAATTAAATATCAAATCCAAGGACCATCAAACACGTCTTCATTTTTATGCTCTAGGATGGATATTTTTTTCCATTGAACAAAGGGGCTCTGTCCATGCTGAAACCAAATTCCTCACAAGATATATGTGCTTGAGATCTTCCTTCTAGTGGTTAAGCTGTTTTGAAGGAACCTTCTTTGATGCCAATTGATGAACTTATGCTTATATTGAGGGGGGGGGGGGTGAATCAATATAAGCTATTTTTTTTCACTTTAAACATTTAGCACTTATTTAATAACTTAAAAATATTAATTACACATAAACTCAAATCACAATACACATAATTTAACGTGGAAACCCTTCCATGAGAAAACCACAAAAACTTACCTTCATAAATCCATGTAGAAACCAACCTACTATTACAATGTTTGTAGGCACCAACCTATTGGAGACATTAATCCCTTCAAATGAGCACCAAATCAACAATATGTAGACACCAACCTATTGGAGACACCAATCTCCTCAACTGAAAACCAACTCAGTAATATGTAGGCACCAACCTACTAGAGACAACAATCTCCTCAACTGAGCACTAACTTAGTAATATGTAGGCACCAACCTATTGAGGAATCATGTCCAAGAATACTGACATAATCACCTCAAAGATAAATTCATAATCAACTTCAAATACTACAAAATCATCTTCAAATCTTCTCCATAATCTACCTTTGATCTACTTCACAATCTACCTTTGATCTGCTTCATAATTTTCCTTTGATCTACTTCATACTATACATAAACCTTAATTCAATAGATCTAGGATCTTAACTGAACAAATAACATGTACATCATATCAAGCATAAGAGACAAGAGACAAGAGACACAAAACATTTCACCGGGGAAAACCAAGAAGGTGAAAAACCACGCAACTTCCTTAGAGATAGAATAAGCATCAATACAAGGATCACCATGATCAAACCCAAGAGATAGATATCTTCAGCAGCATACTCCTCCTCTCTCTCACTAATGCGAAGTGAGTGAATAATAGAATGTGTAAAATGAGAGAGACACACTCTCTATTTATACACTAACTTTCACTTGACCTTTACTCAACTAGGTCGGCCCCAACTTAACCACTTAACATAATGCTGACTGGGCCAACCCCTCTAGGGTGGTCTAATAACCCTTTGACCCACATGACTCATACAGGGCCGACCGCATCAAGGTGGTTTAATAACCCATCAAGTATAAGTTACGACACTTACAATATAACTTGCGACACTTGCAAGTACACATGATGACACTTCCAATCGGAGGAATAATACATCTTCGTTGGGGATACAATAAGGTACAAATGTAATACATACAATAAACAACTGAATATCTTCCGAAGTTACAAATACATCAACAACTTCCAGAGGGAATATCTACGAAACTATATTGAACCAGTATTTGAAACTTGTACCCTAGGTACCTCAAGATATTTACTTCATCTCCTCCAAGGGTTATTGTCTGAATCTTTCTAGAACAAAAGTTATAGCGAAAATGCCAAACTCACCTGTTTAAAGCTGATTTTAGGCATTCAGAAACCCTAACTTCTCGAGGTCATATCTCTTAAAATATAGAGAATCAGAATTTGAAACTTGAACCATAGGTTAACTATTATTAACTAAAATCATACTGATTGATTTAATTATAGTGACCACTGTGATTTATTTAGTTAACTGAGGCATACATTGTGGCTTTAACTGAAGCTTGACAATTTGAGTTCACTTAGTCATCTCCTGATCAATTCAAATTCTCTTTTTCTCTATGCATTTATCTTTATCTCTTTATCTTTTACTGCATGGTCATTGTGTGCTAACTTTGATTATACATCACATTACATTATACTAAGAAGAATTATCAGATGTTGTGATCATAATATATTATTCCAAACAAAATGATCATATATGCTAAAGTAATTCACTTTAGAGGTGATCAATCTCTAAAGGAGACTTAATAGCAATCTGGTGATCATGGTTAATAATATATCACACAACAATAAATGCTTTTAACAAGTAAAGAATAACCTTTATACGGAAGGTCCACCTCTATACGAGAGGTCCATCCCATGGATACTTTCATACAGAAGGTTCACATGAGAATCATGACTTGACACACAAGTCTGGAGCCTTGTCCAACAAGAATTTACAACATAATTACTTTGATCAATTACCTCTATACTCAAGATGAATAAATTTTACGCGGAAGGAAATCCAAGTGCTCACCTTTATACGAGAGGATTAATCTTGGTTGCACAAGATCGGTTTGGACAATGTCTTCTGATGCTGTACATTTAACACCCTCTCAGTGAGGGAGGCATTCTCTGCCATACCAAGCTTGTCTCAGAAGTACCCGAACTTTGTCACTAACAAAGGCTTTGTTAACACATCTGCAATCTGCTCATAAGTAGCAATGTATTGAAGTTTCATTGTACCTTTCTGGACCATGTCTCGGATGACGTGATACTTCATTTCAATGTGCTTTGACTTGTCATGAATCACTGGGTTTTCAGAAAGCTTGATGCAACTTTGATTGTCACACCTAATAAATGAAGGCTTAAGCTTTTCACCGAATAACCCTGCAAGTAGCTTTTTGAGCCAGAATGCTTCTCGACAAGCAACACTAGCAGCTATGTATTCTACTTCTGTAGTGATCTGGGATACGGAGCCCTGCTTCCTGTTGGACCAAGATATCATAACTGATCCTAGGATATAATAGTAGCTGAATGTACTCTTACGGTCCACAATGCTTCCTCCCAAGTCCGAGTATGTATAACCAAGTAACATGACTCCTTCATTGGAGGCATATCTGATTTATTATGAAATTGTACCTCGAAGGTACCTAAGCACATGCATAACAGCTATCCAGTGTTTGTGTCTTGGATCATACATAAATTGACTTAGAATGCTCATGACATAACATATATCAAGCCTCGAATGTATCAAGTACATTAGCGAGCCTATAAGCTGACTATACAAAGTGGGATCTATTGGATCCAATCTAGAGCCTGACTCATGAAGTTTCCTCAAATTGGAAACCATTGTTGTAGTCATAGATTTGCAATCTATCATGCCAAACCTGTGCAATATATCCATAATGTACTTCCCTTGAGATAGAAAAATTTCATCTTTTCTTTGATAGAGCTCAAAGCCAAGAAAGTAATGCATCAACCCTAAATATTTCATCTTGAACTTTGAGGTGAGCTCCCTCTTGCACCAAGCAATCAGATGTTCCTCTCTAGTGAGAAACAAATCATCGACATACATAACCAATATCAATGGTTGGTTCTTCACTACTTTGAAGTACGAATTTGGATCAACTTCACTCTTACAAAAACCCAGTTTCTGAAGGTAGCTATCAATTCTGGAGTACCAAGCCCTGGGGGTTTACTTAAGCCCATATAGATATTTGCTTAGCTTGCAAACGTGGGAATCCTTCCCATGCACCACAAATCCTTCAGGCTGCTGAATATAAACCTCTTCCTCAACCTCACCATTGAGGAAGGTTGTCTTCACATCCATATGGTGAAGTTTCTATCCTAGAATAGATGCAAGTGCAATCATTGTTCGGATTGTGGTGTACCTTGCTATAGGGGAAAATGTCTCATCATAATCGATGCATTCTTTCTGAGAGAAACCTTTGGCAACGAATCTGGCTTTATACTTCTCAATGCTACCATCAACAACATGCTTTATCTTGTAAATCCATATGGAAGTCACAATAGACTTCCCATTAGGTCTGGGAACAACCTACCAAACATCATTCTTCATTACAGAGTTGTAATCTTCCGTCATTGCATATTTCTATACTTGTTTCTTTGCAACTTATTCATATGAGGAGGGTTATGAATCACTGATGTGACTCACCAGTGCAACATACCCTAAATATCTGCCAGGTTGCTTGCACTCTTTGGATGAGCTTGTTGGTGCTCCATGTTTCTCTACACCAAGCAACTATTCTTTTAGAGAGAGGTTCATCAAGTGACCTCTCAATCAATTCTACTGGTTCTTTAGGAGCTAGCGAATTTGAGGCAAATTCTGGTTTCTCCCTCTCAAACTCTGGAGGGGGAGAATCAGACTCGGGATCCTCCATCTATAGATCACATCGACTCTGTTTCGATCTTTTGAAAGAAGCTTCCTCATGGAAGGTAACATCTCGATTGACTTCAATGTGTCTCTCACCAGGTACATATATTTGATATGCTTTGGATGATTCGCTATAACCCACAAAGGTGCCTTTCTTTCCAGAAGGCTCCATCTTTGTTCTCTTTTATTTCGGTACATGAATGTATACTAGGATCCTGAAGATCCTCAATTGTGAGATGTTTGGCTTCTCACCAATAAACACTTCTTCTAGTGTCTTCTCATTTAGAATGGCATGCGGGATTCTATTATGGATGTACACAACTGTACTAGTGGCTCCTGCCCTTAATGAGGTAGACATATTTTGATTATGCATCATGTCTTTTGCGGCCTCACATATGGTTCTATTATTCCTTTCAGAAACCCCATTTTGACGAGGGTTGTATGGTACCGTTAACTGTCTACATATTCCTGCAGCACTATATAACTCATTAAATGCATGTGAATCAAATTCACCTCCATTATCAGAACTTAATGCACGGATGTGCTTTTATTTCTGATTTTCAACTAGGGCTTTAAACTCTTTAAATTTGCTAAGAGTTTCACTTTTGTCCTTCATGAAATAAATCCATGACTTCCTAGAAAAATCATCTATGAACAATACACAATATAAGAAGCCATTCAGGTAGGGGGATGACATGGGACCACATACATCAGAATGTATTAAATCTAAAATTCCTTTAGATCTATTATTACTACTGGAAATTTTTTTCTTTACATTCTTCCCAAGTGCACAACCCCGACATACACTATCATGCTCAAAATCAAATATGGGCATATGCCTTTTACCATCTTTTGAAGTTTGGTAGTGCTTTGTAGTGTAGGTGTCCAAGCCTTCTGTGCCATAGCTCACATGGAATTCTAGTTTGGTGAATCATAGCTTGAATGTACTTCCCAGGTACCTTGTAGATTCCTCCCTCTTGAACTCCAATCACAGCAGCAGATTCTTGGATTTTGTTCTTTGGTCATAAAAGTGCTTTGTTATTCATGAAGATAACTCAGAAGCTTTTGTCTTCAAGAACCGAAACTGAAAGGAGGTTTTTATTCAATCCTGGAACAAATAGAATGTCCTCCACATGTAAAATATCATTGATGCTCAGTTGGAATGAGGTGGATCCAACTCCTTAGATCAAATATGTTGATTTGTTCCCCAACTCTACCATGCATGTGAAAAATTTCTCCTTTAGGTCAGTTATGGCACTCTTGTAACTAGTCATATGTTTGGATGCCCCACTGTCAATTAACCATGTGTCTTCAATTGTGATGACGTATCTCCAAAGGAATGATACAAGGTAAACCTCCCTTCTTGTCTTCTTTTCTTCAGATGCATTCTTTTGAGTGGTTTCATCTTCTATGGTGGTAGAAGCATGAAAATTTCCTTTCCACTTTGCTGTGCACTCTTCTGAGAAATGGCCTTTCTTGTTGCAATTGTAGCATCTAGCATTTGACTTGTCAAAGCCTTTGTTGAACTTCTCCTTCTTTGGATGAGAGAACTTCTTTTGGAAGAAGGGTTTCTTTCCTTTCTCATTCTTGTCCCGAGGACAAGATTTTCTTCTTTAGTGCACATAGCTTTGCGCTGAATTCGCCCTTTCTCTTGGATACAGTCATGCCACAATATTTTGATCCCAGGTTGCACTTCTCGGCCATTAATAGCAGTCAAGAATGTATCCCATGAAGATGAGAGACCATCAATGACGGTTTGGATGGGATCATCTTCATCTACTACAACTCTAATGTTAACAAGCTGATCTCTTACCTGAGAGATCTTAGTGAAGAAGGAAGCCACTGTCTCGTCCTTCTCCATCTTGAGGTTTCGTAACTTGTTCTTCAATTCCCTCCTTTGAGTTGGGGCTTTCTTCTCATATAGATTAGTCAATGTATCATAACATTCTTTTGTGATCTTCAGTGGTGTGATCACAGGCATCAAGTTATCTTTTACTGAATCATAGATGATCTGTTTGGCCTTAACTTGATTCTTCTTGAAGTTGATGCACCCTACATTAGATGTAGGATCCTCCACCATCGTGGATATGTAGCTATCCAAGTCATGTTGCTCTAGGATGTTGAGAATTCTAGCCTTCCGAGTGTTGAAGTTTGAGGTTCCCTTAAGATGGTCTTCCGGTCGTACAGAGATTGATGCCATAATCTTCAAATCTTGTGCTCAACTTCTCAGGATCTATGTAGGCTCTAGATGACATGCAAAACTGAGCTCCTTCATGCCTTGAGCTCTGATACCATTTTAAATATTTGGTTGAGCTTTGACCTTTAATTCTTTTAGATGTCAAAACTTGAAGCAATGTGACAATTCAATCACATGAAATTCATACATCCATAACATAAGATATACCCTAGGGAAAATCCTCAAAACTATGAGAACAAAAACCCCAACAATTATTCTCAGTATAATATAATGGATAGCAGAGAATGCTTTCTTTCACAACATAGCACATTTGCTTTCAGATGATAAGAGATCACCAAAAAACTCTTGGTGAAGATACAAAAGCAATAGAGAAGAGAGATCAATCGGATGCATTTTTCAATGTGCCCAACACATCAATAACAAGCAAGAACAATAACCTGCACAAAGAGAAGCGCCTTACCTTCAATGGAGAAGAGAATTCGCTTCACATTGAATTCATTAATCCCGTATAACATATTTATACATTCTTCTTATGCATCGACTTCTTCTAACTTCAGGATGAGCTCGCTCTCAGACTGGATGCATCAATCTTGCATGAAGAAGTGTGTCCCACTTCTCATGCAGTGCTTCATCTCACTGACTGTCTCTTAGGATGAACTTGCCTCTTAACTAAAAGCTTTTCCACTTAGTTAGGTGGCTAACTTAAGTGTCATCATGCAAGTGTCACAACTCAAGTGTCGTCTTTTAGTTTAACATAAGTGTCGTCATGCAATAACACTTAGTTAACTAGATCTTCTTTGTTGTCACTTAGTTAACTCTCTTTAACTGATTCTTTCTTGATAACATCAGTGTATTGATCAATTCGAGTTCTCCTTGATTTATTGAAGTGTCGTCATTTAGTTTAACTAAAGTGAAAACACTTTAGTTAACTAGTCTTTCTTATTTAACACTTAGTTAACTATTATTAACTGAAATCATGCTAATTGATTTACTCGTAGTGACCATTGTGAGTTCTTTAGTTAACTGAGGCATACATTGTGGCTTTAACTAAAGCTTAACAATTCGAGTTCACTTCGTCATCTCCTGATCAATTCAAATTCTCTTTTCCTCTATGCATTTATCTTTATCTCCTTATCTTTTATTGCATGGTCAATATGTGCTAACTTTAATTATCCATCACATTACATTATACTAAGAATAATTATCAAATGTTGTGATCATAGTATATTATTCGAGACCAGATGATCATATGCTAAAGTAATTCACTTTAGAGGTGAAAAATCTCTAAAAGAGACTTAATAGCAATCTAGTGATCATGGTTAATAATACATCACACCACATTAAATGCTTTTAACAAGTAAAGCATGACCTTTATACGGAAGGTCCACCTCTATATGGGAGGTCCATCCCATGCATACTTTTATACAAAAGGCTCACATGAGAATCATGACTTGACACACAAGTCTGGAGCCTTGTCCAACAAGACTTTACAACATCATTACTTTGATCAAATTACCTCTATATGGGAGGAATAACCTTTACACGAAAGATAATCAAAGTGCTCATCTCTATACGGGCGGATCAATCTTGGTTGCACACAACTGGTTTGGAGAATGTCTCCTGATTCTGTACATTTAACGATGAAATCTCCATGTCTTGGATGAGTGAGTGAACAAATGAGGAAGTGATCATTTTATTTATACTATTCTTAAATCACTTTTTGGGCCAACATAACATTGTTCAATATCCTGGCAGAGCTGACCAAAATTCTAGCTGGGTTGATTTTACAAATCCTTTCATATTTCATCATTCCTATGGAGTTAGAGAGAGTTCCATATATCGTTGGAAATGTATCAAAATAAATTTTCCAAACATGTAACTTGTACTCCAATTTGAGGTAGGTATCTGAGTCATAATCCCTTCAAATATAGGGTATTCAAATTAAGCATCAAGGACACAATTTTTCCAACAACCTTCATATTCCTTTGGTTTTCTTGACTCTACAAGTGGAAAAGTGAGGTGTAAATCAATATATTCGCTTGGGAATCATCATTACTTGTCTTTGAAGTGGGGGAACAACAATGTATTCACTTGTGAATCATCATTATGTGTGGGGGCACATCAACATTTTCACTTGGTCATCATGTCGAGGTCATCTTTTATCTTTATCTTGAACATATGTTGTATCAACAAATCTTTGACATCAATGACAACAATATTTCCTTGCCTTTGACATCAATGAAAACAATATTTCCAACAATTTCAATGAACATTTTACAACTAAAGATTCCACAGAGAGAATAAATGCATTTACATTCTCAAACCATATTTGGCCACCATGGAAGCAAGAGGTTATAAAACTTGTCACATAAGGAAAACTCTTTTGCTTTGCTACTAACAACTTTCTTCCATCCACAACATCCACCAGCTTATATTCTCTTTAAATCATCTATCCATATATAATGAGGATCCTGAATAAGAAATTCACAATCTCCAGTAAGTTCATTAAAGTCGATCCCAAGGAGTGTATAAGCAAGGACACCACCTCCAATTCTAACATGTGTTCTTTGTGTCTCAAAATGTAATGCTAGCTATTGACATTTCTCTAGAAGCTCTGCCCCATATCTTTCATTTATAATTCTACAACTGACATCAAGCAGTTTCACAAGAACACAACTTAGTTCAATAGATCCAATCCATTCACGCGATCTAGTAAATGAAGGTTCCTTGTCACAAATTTCTACAAGAGTTTCTTGTATTTTTCTATGAGATGGCACATCAACTAAAGTGTAATGTTGAAGCCTAAACCATGAGATTATTGTTTGTAAAGATCCCTAAGCACATCCCCAACCATTGTCATCGAAATAATCTTGAAGATAATGATAGTACTCAAATGAACCTTCTAACAAACACGTTTGTCCCCTAACCTCACATTGGACTATCCAAGGGTAACTTGAGTTGTGCATGAATCCTTTTCCTTACTTGTATTGTAGTAAAAACAAATGCATAAACCCTTGTTTGCCAACGCTAAGATCATAGATAATTGTCACAGGATGTAGGAATCATGAAGGACAAAAATGATACACATAGCTCTGGTTGTTTCATTTTGATATCTGATTGAGTGTTTAATTTTAATGAACCGAGAGAGGGGCAAGGCAACCAGATCGAGTTGCATTAACACAAGACAGTTGTATGATGATGCATGTTAACCCTTTGATGGAATTTTTCATTCGATAGGCTTGATGGTGAAATCATGCCATAGACTGTCGGGATACGTTTGTCACAGTACTCGAGGTTCGTGAGGTCAGTGATCATAACGATTTGAATTGAAATCCCACCACAATTATGCACCTAGGTCGACGAGGTTATGGTTTTCTTATGAGGTTTACCCCACATGCAAAGCATAATACATTTCTAAACTTTATATGCATCAAATTTTCCATAACTTATCGATGCGTAGTGCAAATAGTTAGGGCTCGACTCATCGGTGTCTTGCATTTGAAGATGGGAAGTGTCGCCGATTGTATTTGGCTTGTGGTCGCATGTGAAGGTAACATTGTGGGAGGGACGTTGCATCTGAAGTCACTCAGGAGTGGTCAGGTTCGAAGAGACGAGGACGAGAAAGCGGGATTCAGCATTGTGGTTGTTTTGAGATTTTTCATCCACGCATGGCTCGCAGATTATGCTACGACTGCCAGTACCGAGGTGGGTAAACGAATTCCAGTTCTCGGGTGTTTGCCTTAACCAAGAACCAGTCAGCGTTCAATTGCTGATCTGAGTGCTGGCAAGTGGCAACGATATAATTTGCTCGACGATCAATGGCTTTGATTAAAAACCTTTGCTCGATCTTCAATGCTTGGATGATTGACTACCACAATATTGCCTTTGTTTGGCGGACAAGCCCTTTCTCGAAGTCTGAGCTAAAAGTTATTATGGTTCAAAGGCCTTACTATCAGGCTCTTATAAGAATATCTACGTGTTAAGTGTATGCCACATGTGCGTTTCAATTGAACAACGTCTTTTAGTTGCACGGCCACCAAGTGTCTACAAACTCGTAGCATTCACATTGTCTTTGTAATTTGGGCTGCCTTTGTAATTTGCACATCGATGGGGATCTTATGGCTACCACCCGGACGACATTCACCGATTCCTCCTGCAATATAACATAGTTAAAACACTGATATGCAGGTCAATGGCAGATATTATGGACACTTACTTCGATCTTATGGCTACCACCCCGACCACAGTCACCGATTCCTCCTGCAATATAACATTGTAAATTATAAGTTGAAACACTGATCTGCAGGTCAATGGCAGAAATTATGGACACTTCGACCCCATTCATCGATTCTCTCTCTCTATATAGCTTTCTTTGGTCAACATAGACGACAAGTATGATGGGTAGCTACGTTTCACATGTATATTCTCATATGTGTTGTTAGCTTACTGAGGAGTATTTATCTTTTTATCTTCCATAATGGCAGGTTTGTTGGAAAAACTTAATTACTAGCTGATTTCAGGTGAAGCAATGTCAAGTTTGTGTATGTATAGAAGAAGAAGAACATAGGAAAACACATAGAGGAACAAAGGAAGAGAGAAAGATGAGTGTATTAAGAGCACAAGCTCTGTAAAAGGTAAAAGGTGAAAGATCGAAGTAAATTCCATATCTGTAATATGGTCAAGTTTCCATGTTTTATTTTCGTAATATATAAGTCTATAGTTTTATGTATTCATTCTCAAGAATGTTGAATATTGCATGCCGCACATCTTCTCCATATTTACTTATGTAAATGTTGTTTACATTTAAGATGTGTAAAAGAAATATTTTACTGTTGTAAAAGTTATTTATATTTGAATGAAAAACATGTTTAAGATTGGGTTTGTGCGAAGTTAATCTCCATGAAGTTAAAGAAGTTTGAGAAGTAAATGTTCTACTAAGTGCAAAGGAAATTTATGCAAAGTTAACTTGGCATTTATGCCAAGTTAATGTTCTATGTTCTATGAAGTTAATATTCCGCGTTAGGCGAAGTTGAAAGTTTATTCCATGAAGTATATGCTCGAGGAAGTGAAGTTCGTTTACTCCACGAAGTATATGCTCGACGAAATGAAGTTATTGGCGAAGTAAAAGTTGGGTTTCCTATGTTGTATTTTGTACAACTTGGGAAGATATTATTTATTATATTTTATTGTACCATCATTGTACTTGGTTATGCCTCCTAAGGGAGAAGAACATTATGTAAACACATGAAAGAATCAATGTAAGTCTTGGGGTGCAAAAGTAATTAATAAAATATTAAAAATAAAATACTTATTGCTCCCAAAGACAAGTCGTCCCCATAAGGGAATTTTTCAGTTTCGCACATGTATAAATATGAGGCGTGTGAAGTGCGCATCACTTGGAGGAGCAGATTTTTGCATCACCTGAAGAAGGAGGTTTATTTGGTTTGGGTACTTGTGGAAGATACTCTCATCTTCTCTCTCTTTCTTCATTTGTACTCTGATCTCAGAATTATCATCTCTCTGCGAAGGTTGCTGGGTTTTTCTCCCTATTGGGTTTCCCAGGGTAAAACTCTGTGTTGTTGTTTTGTGCTTTGTCTTACTTCTAGTGATCTTGGTAATGCGTTTATGTTTTATGCTATGAATGTATGAAATTTAACATGGTATCAGAGCCATTCTAGAAGAAGCCATTGCCGAAGCATTGTCGGAACCCTACCGGAATTAGGGTTTCCACTTGTGAAGTCTTCACCCCCTTATTTTGAAGAAAAAGAGCCATAGGAATTTCGGTTTTGGCTAGACTAATTTATTGGTGAAGACAGAATTCAATTCTGAAAATTTTTATTTTTGACCTAGCTCCCGCTAGGGTTTCTGATTCAAATCCGCAAATCAAGATGATTGGGATGAAGGTTGAAGATCGGTTGGAAGGAGCCTCCAAGTTTATCTCCTGGAAATCTAGGGTTCTCTTACTCCTAGAAGAAAATGATCTTCTACTATATGTAAATGAGAAGGTCCCTGAACCAGAAGCCGAAGAAGATAAATCTCGATGGAGGAAGAATGATGCTAAAGCAAGAAGGATTCTTGTGGACTCCGTGAGAGATCATTTGGTTTGTCAGATCTCAGATAAGAAGAATGCTAGGAAGATGTTGAAGACCATTATGAAGCTGTTTGAACACACTAGCCTAAATGTCTCCATGACTTTGAGAAAGCAACTCTCAAATATGAAGATAGCAAAGTTGGAATCCATTGCCTCATACTTTATGAGGATCGCAGAACTCAGAGACAAGCTCAGCACTAGTGGAGATCCTATTGGCGATAAGGAGCTTGTCCTTCACACCTTAAATGGTCTTCCACCATCATGGGAGTCCTTTATCCAAAGCATAAGTGGTAGATCTAAACTACAAAAATTTGACAAGCTTTGGGCAGATTGCTCTCAAGAGGAGACAAGGATCACAGCACGTCAAAGAATCCATGGCAATCAAACTGAAGAGACTCAAGCATTTGTTTATCATACCAAGAATGGTAAGGGAAGAGGAAATAAGTTCCATAAACACAAGCACCAAGAAAGGAGATCAAGTCCTCGTCAAGATCAAAAGAAGAAGAAGGATGTATCTCAAGTTCAATGCTATAGGTGTAGGAATTATGGACATTATGCCAGTAGTTTCCGAAGTCAAATCAAAAGGAAGCATGAAGCATCCACGACTGATGTAGAAGAAGATCATCATCACAAGAAGCAAAAGAATGAAGATCACACAAAATTCCTATACATATCAGCACTATTAGGTACTATTCCCACCACTAGTGACACTTGGCTCATAGATAGTGGTGCATCTAGACACATGACTGGGTATAGAGAGAATCTTTCAGAATTAATTGAGAAAGATTTACATCTCCGTGTTGTACTTGGAGATGATGCAAATTACACTATGAAGGGATCTGGAGTCACCACCCTTCAATTGGGATCAAATGATACATTACGCTTAAGTAATGTACTCTATGTACTTGGTATGAAAAGAAATCTTGTCTCCATCTCAGCATTGGAGGACAAGGGTTATAAAGTAGCTTTCTCAGAAGGGAAAGTCCTTGCTTAGCACAAGAACTCAAGCATGAGCAAAACCAAGGTTATTGGCATAAGAGAAGAGAGCTTGTATAGGCTAAATACTTCTCCAGTCCAAGCTCTAATACATGATGCTACAAGTATGGGCGAGTTATGGCATAGAAGGTTAGCTCATCTGAACTATCGAGCTCTCCCAGTTTTGAAGAACATTGTAATAGGTTTTCCAGGGCTCCAGGTAAACCATGATGGAACTTGTAGAGGATGTGCACTTGGCAAGAATGCCAAGAACTCTTTTCCAGATAGCGAGAGTAGATCAACAGGGATTTTGGATCTAGTACACTCTGACTTATGCAGGCCCATGACAGTTGTTTCATTAGGTGGTTACCACTACTATATCACCTTTATTGATGATTATTCACGAAAGACTTGGATATACTTTCTCAAGTCAAAAGAATTTGAGGAAGTACTCAGCAAGTTCAAAGAGTTTAAAGCATAAGTTGAAAATTTGTCAGGAAAGAGGATCAAGATCTTGAGATCCGATAATGGTGGAGAATATACCTCTACAGAATTCAATGATTTCTGCAAGGAAGCAAGAATTAAGAGGGAGCTCATAGTTCCCTACAACCCTCAACAAAATGGGGTTGCAGAAATAAAGAATCGTACAATTGTGGAGGCAGCCAAAGCTATGATACATGACCAGAGTCTTCAAATGTTCTTGTGGGCAAAAGCATCCAGAACCGCTGTATATCTACAAAATAGATGTCCACATAAGATCTTGAAGAACATGACTCCGGAAGAAGCGTTCACAGGTGTGAAACCAGAAGTGGGCCATCTCCGGATTTTTGGCTGTCCAGTCTACATTCATGTGCCCAAAGAGAAAAGATCAAAGTTAGAACCTTTAGGCAAGAAGGGTACCTTTATGGGATACAGTGAGTCTTCAAAGGCTTACAGAATTTACATTCCAGGATCTAGACAGATTGAAGTCAGTAGGGATGTAACCTTTGAAGAAGAAATGGATGTCAAGAAAGGAAGAGGATCAGATATGGATATTGATGATGCAGAAATGCTAGAACCAAAGGAGATGAGATCATCTCCCCCTCCAGCTCAGAGGGAGTCAGTAGAAAAGGATGAACCTATCAATCCCATATATCCAATTGATATCCCCAGAGATGTGACAGGTCGGAAAAGACATAGGTGGGCACAACAGACACTGCAGGATGCAGATGGGCATGATGCTCCACATGGCACTTTTAGAGAAATCAAGAGACCTCAGAGATTCTTTAGCTTTGTATCTCTAATGAGAAACATTATTGATTCAGAACCCACAACTTACGAAGAAGCATCCAAACATCAAGTTTGGAAGGATGCCATGATGGAAGAATATCAATCCATCATGAAAAATGATGTGTGGGAGGTTGTGCCGAGACCTGAGGAGAAGTCAGTCGTAACTTCTAAGTGGCTATATAAGATCAAGCATGGAGCAGATGGCAGTGTTGAGAAATACAAGGCCAGATTCGTAGCCAGAGGATTCTCTCAGAAAGAGGGAGTTGATTATGATGAGACTTTTGCTCCTGTGGCCCAATATACTTCCATTAGATCCATTATCGTGATTGCTTCAGCTATGGGATGGAAGTTGCTTTCAGATGGATGTGAAGACAACTTTTCTCAATGGTGTTATTGAGGAAAAAGTTTACATCGAACAGCCAGATGGGTTTATTGTCCAAGGAAATGAGTCTCATGTATGCAGACTGAAGAAGGCATTGTATGGCCTCAAGCAAGCACCTCGTGCTTGGTATGGACGAATAGACGGATTCGTGGTGAGCTTGGGATTTTCCAAGAGTGATGCAGACCCCAACCTTTACTACAAGGTTGTAGATGACGAGCCACTGATCTTGGTATTATATGTTGATGATTTGTTTCTCACTAGAAATGAGAAACTCATTGTATGGTGTCAGAAGAATCTCGCCTCTGAGTTTGAAATGAAAGACTTTGGTTTGATGCATTACTTCTTGGGATTAGAAGTATGGCAGAGGCAGAAAGAGATTTTCCTAGGACAAGGAAAATACACCATCGATATATTGAAGAGATTCGGAATGTTGGTCTGTAAGTCCATGGCTACTCCGATGGATGCAAATTGGAAGAAGTTGAGAGATTCTACTTCAGAGTCTGATTTGTTTGATCCCGCCATCTATCGCCAGTTGATTGGGTCATTGATGTATTTGACCAACACCAGACCAAATATATGTTTTGCTGTGAATTCCCTCAGTCAGTTCAAGTGCGAACCGAGGCAGATTCACTGGATTGCTGCAAAACATGTGCTCAGATACTTACGTGGCACTGTGGGATATGGATTGAAATATGCTTTAGATGGTGACCTGATATTGCAGGGGTTTACAGACTTAGATTGGGTCGGATGTGTTGCATATCGGAAGAGCACTTCTGGATGTTGTTTCAGTTTGGGTTCTGCAGTTATTCCCTGGCGTAGTAGGAAGTAGAACTCGGTAGCACTCAGTACTACAGAGGCTGAGTACATGGCTGCTAGCACAGCAGCTCGAGAAGCAGTTTGGCTTCGTCAACTCCTGGCAGGTTTGTTCAGCCAGATTCCAGAGCCGACTGTGATTCACTGTGATAACCAGAGCTATGTGCAGATGTCAGTGAATCCTGTATTTCACGACAGGTTGAAGCATATCGAGATTCGATATCACTTCATTCATGATATGGTGCAGAAAGGTGCGGTCGAGTTACAGTACGTGCTGACAGAAGACCAGACTGCATATGTTCTCACCAAGACACTTCCCAGAGTGAAGTTTGAATACTTTCGTGGAAGACTTGGAGTCAAGAGAACGTTTCCCTCCTTGAGAGGGAAATATGAGATGCTTGCCCTGCTTTGCCCAAGTGCCTCTGCAATCCAGTTACTCAGCTAGATATGGGAGAAATCTCATAGGCAGATGAGTAGGACAGTCAGCAGTTGGCCGGGCTCACCCAGGTACCTTCTGCAGTCCAGTTACTCAACCATATATGGGAGAAATCCCATAGGCAGATGAGTAGGACAGTCAGCAGTTGGTCGGGTCCACACTGGTGCCTCTGCAGTCCAGTTACTCGGCCAGATATGAGAGAAATCTCATAGGCAGATGAGTAGGACAACCAACAGTTGGCCGTGTGGTTGCACATGTGCCTCTACAATCTAGATACTCAGCCAGATATGGGAGAAATATCATAGGCAGAAGAGTAGGACAATCAGTAGATGGTCGTGCCCTTTTGCTCGTTTGAGATCTCATCCAGATATGGGAGGACCCCATTGGCAGATGAGACAGACAGGTAGCAAATTGTATAGCTGTATATCTCAGATATCCAGGATTGAGTGATTCTCCTGGACTCACCGAAGGATTGGTGATGATGATGCACAGAGATTGTGTGGACAACCTTCAGTATGCAGAAATATGATAGAGACAGAGTTGAGTACAAGATGAAACCCAGATGATCGTGATGCAGATGAAGACCGAAGAATACCTTCCTCGTTGAGAGGGAGTGTTGGATTTTGTACAACTTCGGAAGATATTATTTATTATATTTTATTGTACCATCATTGTACTTGGTTATACCTCCTAAGGGAGAAGAACATTATGTAAACACATGAAAGAATCAATGTAAGTCTTGGGGTGCAAAAGTAATTAATAAAATATTAAAAATAAAATACTTATTGCCCCCAAAGACAAGTCGTCCCCATAAGGGAATTTTCCAGTTTCGCACATGTATAAATATGAGGCTTGTGCACCTCATTATCTCATTCTCACACTTGTGAAGTGCGCATCACTTGGAGGAGCAAATTTTCACATCACCTAAAGAAGGAGGTTTATTTGGTTTGGTTACTTGTGGAAAATACTCTCATCTTCTCTCTCTTTCTTCATTTGTACTTTGATCTCAGAATTATCATCTCTGTGCGAAGGTTGCTGGGTTTTTCTCCCTACTGGGTTTCCCAGGGTAAAACTCTGTGTTGTTGTTTTGTGCTTTGTCTTACTTCTAGTGATCTTGGTAATGCATTTATGTTTTATGCTATGAATGTATGAAATTTAACATCCTATTGTATGTTCGACGAAGTCCAAATCGAAGAGAAGTATATATATACTTACTGTGTAGTTCATTTGTTTTTGATTGCACAATGTTCTTTTCCCTTGATCTGGTATCAAAGCTTGGTTTACGGAGAGTATAAATTCTATTTACAAAAAGAAAGAAAAAAAAAGAAAGTTAAGAATGGCTTCTACTTCTGGTAATTTACAAACTCCAATCTTTTCAGGAAAAAATTATGAATATTGGTCTCTAACTATGAAAGCTTTGTTCAGAGGTCAAGATGTATGGGAAATAGTCCAAAATGGCTACGCAAAACCAATAGATTTGGCAACATATAACAATCTCACACAAGCTGAGAATGATGTCTTGAGGGAACAAAGGAAGAAAGATGAAAAGACATTATTTTACATACATCAAGAATAACATGAATCCATACTCCCAATAGTAGCAACAATGGTGACAACTAAGGAAGCGTGGGATACACTGGAAATTGCTTATCAAGGTTTGAACAAAGTAAGGACTGCGAAACTACAACTCCTTAGAAGAGATTTTGAATCTATGTCAATGAAAGATACATAGTCAGTAGAATCATTTTATACTCAAGTTATTGGTTTAATTAATCAAATAAAGTCTCATGGATAAAATCTAAGTGATCAAAGAGTTGTTGAAAAAATCCTTAGAAGTCTTCCAAAAAAATTTGAATCTTTAGTTGTGACCCTGGAGGAAAACAAAGATCACTCCCAATTTATTGTTGATGATTTGCAAGCCTCATTACTCTAATCATGAACATAGAGTCAGCAGATCAGATACATAATTAGAAGGTGCATTCGCAGCACAGTTATCCATAAGTTGTGGAAGAGGCAGGGGAAGATCAAACTCTAGAGGCAGAGGAAGAAGTTCTTTCAGAGGAGGTTGCAACAACAACCCTGCATATGTCGTTGGTAGAGGTCAAAATCAGATCCCCAGTCAGCCAAGTGGACAAAGGTATGATAAATAAAAAATTCAATGTCATCACTGTAAGAGGTTTGGACACTTTTCATATGAATGTAGGAAGAAGCAGTATGACCAAGGAAAGAAAGGTCAAACATAGTCAAGCAACAACAGCACTCCGACTAGCTCATTGTTCTTAGCAAGTGCATCTCCACTTGAATGCAACGCTGTTAAAGAAAGTCCAAATGACATATGGTATTTAGACTCATGCTGTAGCAATCATATGACTGGTAATTTAAATCTATTCTCTAGTCTAGATAAATTAGTTCAAATTGATGTCACACTTGGAAATAATATTCAAGTCACTGTTTTGGGTAAGGGTACTGTTGATATTCTAACCAAACAGGGGGAGCATAAATTTATGCCTGATGTTTATTATGTTCAAGGCTTGAAGCATAATTTGATGATCATTGGACAACTGATGGAAAAAGGTTACAGAGTTCACATGACAGGAAATCATTGTCTGATTAAGGACATATATCCAAGCAATTGCTTAATAGCCGAAGTGCAGATGACAAGAAATCGCTTGTTTCCTTTGACGACAAGACCAAACATAAAAGGAAAAACAACTCAAGTTGTTCATGGAAGTCATAATGAAAATTTTGGAGCTGCATTCAAAGCAGAAAGTAAAGAAGCAAACATTCATTGCGACAAGAAAGAAAAAGACAGCAACAAAGAAATGTAAGTAGCATTTCATTCAGAAATACGGGATGAATCCTAGTTATGGCACTTCATATTTGGACATCTAAATTTTGGTGGGATGAAGCTACTGCACATGAAGGACATGGTGAAAGGATTGCCATTGATTGAAAAGCCAGAAAGAATTTGTGAAGGCTATATTTTTGGCAAACAACACAGAGATACTTTTCGAGTCGAAAAGTCATATAGAGTTCGCACAACACTTGAAATTGTGCACTTTGATATTTGTGGACCAATGCAAACACCGTCCTTGGGAGGATGCACTTACCTTCTCACATTTATTGATGATTTCACAAGAAAAACCTAGATATATTTTCTAAAACATAAATTTGATGCGTTTGCATGTTTTCAGTAGTTCAAGGTACTTGTGGAGAAGCAAAGTGGTTACAACAACAAGATCTTAAGAACATATAGAGGTGGTGAGTATGTTTCAAATTATTTCTTAAACTTTTGTAAAAATCCTGGCATACAAAGGCAATTCAGTGCGCGATATACACCGCAGCAGAATGGTATCGCAGAGAGGAAAAACAGAACCATTATGGAGATGGCGCACAGTATGTTGGCAACTATGCATTTGTTAAATGAATACTAGGCTGAGACAATGGCAATTGCTATATACATCATGAATCGATGTTCGAAAAATAGTGTGAAGAACAAAGTTCCGTAGGAAGCTTGGACATGTATAAAACATAGTGTTTCGCATTTAAAAGTTTTTGGTTGTGTAGCATACACACATGTTCTAGATGAGCTAAGAAGGAAATTAGACAATAAATGACAGAAATGCATTTTTATTGGGTATTTTGAAGACACAAAAGCATACAAGTTGTATGACCTTGTCACAAGAAAAATTATTATCAGTCGAGATGTTCAGTTTGTAGAAAATGAAGCATGGGATGGAACAATAGAGAAGAATGTTAAAATCGTGTTACATGTCGAACATGATGACATGACAAAATATGTGGTTGAAAATCCGCATGTGAGTCATAATGTCACAACTCCATCTACTCCCAGGACAACGCAACATGTTTCAACACAAGGAACTTCGACACAAGTCGCAGTTCAAGTTACTCCAAAGAGCACACTAAGAGTGCAACAAACTCCATCAAGTAGTTCGCGGAGTTCAACATCAACAACTCCGACAAAGACAAAAAGCCTGCGTGAGATATATGAGACTGGTACACCCAATTCACTCTCATTCTTTTCATTATTTTCTCAAATTAATGATCCACAAACATTTGAAGAAGCTGTAGAAGATAAAGTGTGGGCATAAGCCATGGATGAAGAAATAGAATGCATTGAGAAGAATCGAACATGGAAATTAGTTGAAGTTCCTAAGGACAAGGATGTGATAAGAGTCAAATATATTTATAAGACCGCGCAAGATGCTGATGGAAATGTGCAGAAGCACAAGGAAAGATTGGTAGCAAGATGATTCACACATCATCCTAGCATAGACTTCAATGAAACCTTTGCACCCGTGGTGCGAATGGACACTATCAGAACAGTTTTGGCCATCGTAGCACATAAGACATGGTATGTTTACCAAATTGATGTTAAGCCTGCATTTATAAATGGTTATTTGAAAGAAGTATATGTGGAGCAGCCACAAGGCTACAAAGTCCCAGGACAAGAAAACAAAGTATACAGGTTGAAAAAGGCACTCTATGGTTTGAAGCAAGCTCCTAGAGCTTGGTACAGTCGCATTGATTCTTACCTCATTCAGAATGGATTTCACAAAAGTGAATGTGAATCAATGTTGTACACAAAAATCAACAAGCAAGGTAATAAGCTAATTGTTTGCTTGTATGTAGATGATTTAATATTTACTGACAGTTTTGGCATAGAGGATTTTAGACCAGTCATGAAAAGTGAATTTGAAATGACTAATTTGGGGCTTCTGAAGTATTTTCAGGGCATTGAAGTCCAACAGTCTGAAAAATGCATATTTATATCTCAGTCAACATATGCAAATGAAGTCTTGAACATATTTAAGATGTTAAACTGTAAGACAACACCAACACCAATGATAACAGGTTTGAAATTGAGCAAGGATGATGTTGGATCCAATGTAGATCCTACGTTGTTCAAAAGACTCGTTGGCAGCCTTATGTATCTTACTGCAACAAGGCCTGACATCATGCATGGAGTCAGTTTAATTTCAAGATTTATGGAGTCACCAAAAGAATCTCATTGGCAAGCAGATAAAAGAATTTTGAGGTATGTAAGTGGAACACAAGATTTTGGTATTTTGTATTCAACCTTAGAAAATTTCAAACTCTTTGGATACACTGACAGCGACAATGGAGCCAGCATGGATGACAAAAAAAACACATCTGGGAATACATTTCATTTAGGAACAGGTGTTGTATCGTGGGCTTCAAATAAACAACCCATAGTAACTCTTTCTTCAGCAGAAGTAGAATATGTTGCAGCTACAAGCGCTGCATGTCAAGCCGTTTGGATGCGGAGGATGTTAAGTGATCTGTCGCAGAACCAACAAGAACCCACAACCATTTATTACGAGAACAATTCAACTATCGCATTGTAAAAAAATCATGTGTTTCACAAGAGAACCAAGCACATTGATACAAAGTATCAATTTATCGGAGAATTGATAAATAACAAAGAAATCTGTTTAGAATTTTGCAGGTCTGAAGATCTGGTAGCAGACATCTTTACACAACCATTGGAAAATGACACATTTCAATATCTACGAAGTTCTTTAGGAGTGACAAGTTCTGCACAATGAACTTCATCATGCACAGAGCATGTTTCAGCTCTAAAACATTTTGTAAAATTTTATTTTTGTTTAATGATCCCCATCTGTTCATAATTAAAGGGGAGTGTTGGAAAAACGTAATTACGAGTTGATTGCGTATCTAGTCTGTGCCAACTCTATCAGTCACTCAATCAGTCTTTTTGTCAGTTCGCAGAGCCACATAGATGTCAGACAGTCAATCAGTCTGTCAGAAGGCTTCTTGCACACTTCTTTGTATTTATTTAACCGCGTTTGTATTCCACAAGTCAAGAAATTCTTAGGTAGAAATTTATTACAGTCTTTAATGTAACTCAGTAGCTTCCAAGTGAAGCAATGTCAAGTTTGTGTATATATAAAAGAAGAACATAGGGAAACATAAAGAGGAACAAAGGAAGAGAGAAAAGAGAAGAACGATAGGTTCGTGATGTATTTGTGAGCCCAAGCTCATAGTTGCGAAGTGTATTAAGAGCCCAAGCTCCGTAAAAGGTGAAAGATCAAAGTAAATTCCATCTCTATGCAATATAGTCAAGTTGCCATGTTTTACTGCGGTAATATATAAGTCTATAGTTTTATGTATTCATTCTCAAGAATATTGAATATTGCATGCCGCACATCTTCTTCAGATTTACTTGTGTAAATGTTGTTTACATTTACGGTTTGTAAAAGAAATCAAGATTTCCCAAATATTTTATGGTGGTAAAAGTTATTTATATTTTAATGAAAAACATGTTTAAGAGTGGGTTTGTCTGAAGTTAATCTCCGTGATTTATGCGAAGTTCAATTTATACGAAGTTAGTATTCTGCGAAGCTAGTGTTCCGCGAAGTTGAAAGTTTACTCCGCGAAGTATATGCTTGATAAAGTGAAGTTCTTGGCGAAGTAAAAGTTGGGTTTCCTATTGTATGTTTGTCGAAGTCCAAATCGAAGAAAAGTATATATATATACTTACTGCGCAGTTCATTTGTTTTGATTACGCAGTGTTCTTTTCCCTTGAAGGTTCAACTCTTTTTGTATTTATGATTTAGAAGTTTTTTTTGAAAATGTTGGTAGGAAATCATATCTAGATAGTGAATCGACAGTTAGAATAAAAGAGGCAGAGAGATTGTCATTGACTGTACTAGGAACTCGTGCTTAGGAATTCAATAGGTTTTTCAGGCTACAAATAAGAAGGCATATCTATGATTGAATCCATTTATTCATGACTTCCTACTTCGAAATGTATTATCACGGAGAACACGTTCACCAGGTTTTGAATTTGGGTCACTCTCGTGCCAAGAACTCCAGCTTTGTTGCTAGATCACAGCCCGATAGACTTCCTTCTGCTTGGACGTTAATGTGAGCTCCTGCGTTATAACTTGTGCATCTAATACTGACCTACTGTTGTTTCTTTTGCCATCTGAAATTTGACGACATTTCTCTTAAGCGCGAGTCTGTAGATGTGTAGTTAAGACTTGATATAGTAGAACGTTTACAATTTTTTCCTATTTTTGTCACTACTCATTTTTTTTGAAGAAGTTGTTTTTAAGCTCAAAGAAAAGCATTACAAGTGGCCCAAAGTGGCCATGCAACACAAATGGGTTCGCTTGTGCAGGTGAGATAGTTTCTACTTAGCACAAGCACTTCTGTTCAGCTAAGTTGCCACGATAGGGGGTATTCTTTTGGCAAAATCATCCAGGTTTTGCACTTGGTGCAATTGCTTCTTCGTGTCTCTAGAGGGATTTAATCTTGTCGCATTGACACACACTCAAATTTGTTAAGAAATGTTAGGCTTCTAAAATCTCGTTTCCGTGGTTGAAGTTGAACAGCTGGTCATGAAAATGACCCACTTGTAAATTTTTAGAATTTGATTGAATTTTGAGGAGTTACTTTTTGCAATGAAAATTGATGTATTTGTTGTTTTCAATTTTTTTTTGGGAGGAAGAACTCGTACTAGAGGTATCTTTGAGTAAAACTGGTTGATTTCTGGATAACAAGTTTGGTATCCAAGAGTTGTAGTACCACACATCAGCTTATGATTGTTTACATGCCTTCCATATTGGATGGCCTTGTTTGAGGTGCAATTACAGAGAGGTCGTGTCTTGGGTTGGTGTACCCTAACAAGTCTTGAAACTAAGTGGCCAAAGAAGCGAGTGGTCGGGTGAACTCACTGGGAGGCGCAAAAATAGATAAATCCTAGAGCAAATAAGTATCATAAGGGTGCTTATTGACCGTTGGAGCTGCGAGCAATAACATAAGGGAGTTGCCACACACAAGAGGTACAATTTTATAACCCCCATAACTTTCATGATAGAAAACTACATGTGTAGGAAGGGCAAGGTTTGAGAAGGAATTGGAAGGGCAAAGTCCAAAGTCCATTGTATCTATATTCATGTTAGCGAGTAAACTACCTATGTTACTGGGTCTAAAGTTGTTGGACCTGGAACGGGTGGTGCTAGATCAACTGGTTATGCTTAACCAACTGAATTGAACCTACAGGCTTGAATTATTTTTGAACTTGTCAATACTAAACAACCAGCTTTTCTATTAAATTTGATTTACAAACATATCAAACTGAAAATTAGCACCAAATAATAAATTATGATAGCAAGCACAAATCTGCATCTGTTTGCAAATGATAAACATGCATGAAATTTTGTATTCATGAATTGCATCTGTTTCATGAACTGCATCCCAAAATGAAAACAATGACACAATAATAGAAATAGATGAAAATAGTAACACAACAATAGTTCAACATAGTAGCATATGTACCTTGAGGAACTAATAAGCAAGAAAACTTTGATTGGCTGCATGGCCCCGGTCTCTTGCATGCAAAGGTGAATTGTTTGACTGAATCGCTCAGGTCTCATGCATGCAAAGGTATTAGCCCCTTGACTTCAATTTCTCGTGTGATTATGCCAATTGCAGATTATGATTGATCATCTTTCATTACAGATTTTCTATCTTCTATTGCAGAATTGCATTGTTTACAGTCTATCTTCTATTGCAGAATTGTCTAGCTCTCCCTCTTCAAATTTCTCGTGTGATTATGCCAATTGAAAATTATGATTGATCATCTTTCAATACAGATTTTCTATCTTCTATTGCATAATTGTCTAGCTCTACCTCTTCAAGCAATGAAGGCGGTGCCAAAAGATACGTGGAACATGCAAGTAAATTTCCCAATATCGACAGTAACGGGTGAACTCCATCTCTAAGGACGAGGCAGAGGATGCCTTTAACAGTGAGGTGAATTAAATGTCAATTCAATCGGTGTCCTAGAAACCGAGCATTGTGCCGTCTAAACTCTAGACAACCGACCTATGTTAAAACTTTGGTTATGAAAGCAAATTTTGTTAGAGCCTAGCAATAAGACTTCAAAAGCTTTGGACCAATAATGTGTGGATAAGTATATAATGAACATAAATTATTTTAGTTTTCCTATGTGCAATATTAGACTATACCAAAAAATTGAAAGTCAAACCGGCAGGAACTAATAACGTAATAATTTGGGTACTTGATTTGTTTAAGGCCTTTGGGCTTCATTACATTAAAAAGGACGAGGATATTCAGGGGCAAATGAGACGAGAGGTTTGGATGTTCAATAAACAATAGTGATGTACTGTAGGATCACAAGTTTTGATATAGGATGTATGGTAATAAGCGCAAAGTTTATTGTGATTTTAATAAGGTGATTTCAATAATGAAAGGGTGTTTAAATTTTAAATAACTTGGGGATTTAGAGATCGAGATCTTAGGTCCAAGACAAATAAATTTCAAGGCATTACTTCATATTTTGGCTTTGTGCAATAGTGTGGTGTAAAGGTTAGGTTCTGTGCGAGCATAAGTAAATGGAGTATATAACTGAGCCGTGGGTAAATGGATGGGGTGGATGGTTTAATGATGAACAAAATCATTTACCTACAACCAATTGAAATGGAACCGTGATTGGATGAAAATGGTAAATGTAGAGGAGGCAATGGAGTAGGGAGGAAGAGCCATAAGCACGAGTTACCCGTCATCCAATAAGCCAAATTAGTGATGCCTTGTCAACTTCGATGAGTGGTGCCCTTATCCATTGCATACGTGTCTTCTTTGAATCAACTTGTCGCCTGCGACCTGTGACATCACGAACATTGAACGATCCAATCATCAACTATCAATACTTAGTATTTTATAAAATCAAAAGATTCCCTAAGTGGGGGAAACCCCAAGACGACCACAAGTCAGCTATAGACTTAGGCTAGGATTGCAAAATCAAGAATTTGAGAGATAATTTGGTGAGGGTTTTGATTCTTCATGCAAAAAGTTTTGAAAAGAGGAGGGAGCGTGGCAACTCTTTGCTGGCTAAGAGCTGTTGGCCAAAAATGTGGTCAACATAATCTTTATTTTGTCAATGTTAATTGTCATACGCATGCTAACATAGAAATCCTTGTGAATCCTTAGTTGCTTGTCGAGGTCTACAAGCAACAAGTTTAGACATCAAGTTTAATAACTTTTCCCGCCACACGTTTGTTGAATGGGAAGTTGAGAGCACTTGCCATGAGGATATCTGATTTCGAATCTCGTGGACTCCTACGAACACAGTAAATAAATCTTTATCAAAGTTCTTAATGAGTTAAAAAACATTGAATCACAAACATTTGTATCCCTAATTCACTTTTATTTTTTGCCTTTTACAATACCCTCCAGCTTGCCCAAATCTAAGATCCAAATCCTAGGCTCTATCAAGCGCCGAGAGGGATCAAATCTCCCGAAGTGCAAACCTCGGCTCAGGTATTGCACTCAAGGAACTATTCAAGGAGAGCTAGTAAAAATAAATTACTATAGCCAACATAAGAAATATAAATTACACAATCTCCCTCATATTTACTTTTTACTTTGTATTATTCTTTTTTGTTTATGGCCGACATAGTATTTATTATTTTTACTTTGTATTATTCTTTTTTGTTTACTTTGTATTATTTTGTTACTTGACAAACCAGTGAAGCACAACTCGCGCAGGACTCGCGAGTACTCGCGAGTCTGCGCAAGTGGAACCCTAGCCCGGGTAATCGCACTAAACTCGGCCACAAACTCACCAGCTGCCACGAACCGGGTGAACTCACTGGACTCGGTGAAGACTCGGCCGACACGTCACAACTCGGCTGCAGACTCGGCCATAGATTGGAGCCCGCGGTGAGGTTGTCG
Source organism: Larix kaempferi (assembly GCA_027924585.1). Lineage (NCBI taxonomy): Eukaryota > Viridiplantae > Streptophyta > Pinopsida > Pinales > Pinaceae > Larix > Larix kaempferi. The sequence continues at coordinate 6,328,862 of BSBM01000343.1, forward strand.
TCATTTTCTCTGCGTGTCTGCGAGTTCTGCAGCGGGGTAGCCTACTCTCTCGACCGTGGTCTCCGATCAATGCCGAACTGCTCTCCCGACATGGTCGCCGATCAGTGGTTGGGTTGGTGCCTCTCGGTTGCGGTGCGGTGTAGTTGGAGTTCGGGTCGAGCCGGCTCTCTTCCCGGAAGTCGGAAGTCCGTTGTCCGTTGTTTTTTTTGTTTTGTTTTTTTTTAATTTTTATTTTGTTGTAGGTTGTATAGTTTATTTTATTTTTATATAGTTTATACTTTATTATGTTATATAATTTGTTTTTAAAATTTTTATTTGTTATATAGTTTGTTTTTAAAATTTTTATTTGTTATATAGTTTGTTTTTAAAATTTTTATTTTATTTTTATTTGTTATATAGTTTGTTTTTAAAATTTTTATTTTATTTTTATTGTTATATAGTTTGTTTTTAAAATTTTTATTTGTTATATAGTTTGTTTTTTAAATTTTTATTTTATTTTTATTTGTTATATAGTTTTATATTTTTTTGTTTTATATAATTTTATTAATTATTTTTTGTTGTCTTATAATCATATATATATATATATATATATATATTTTTTTTTTTTATAATTGTCGTATAATTATAATCACATATTTTATTTATTTTTATATTTATTTTATTATATATTTTTTGTTTTATATTTTGTTATTATTTATGTTTTTGTTATTATTATTTATATTTATATTTTTTTATGTCGTATAATCATAGTTTATAAGATAATGTTATGAAATTATAGCATAAATTGTAGTTTTACAGCTTATATAGATTGGAAATGTTTTTAACCTCTTTTCTTTGCTCGAAATGTACAATATTTTTATTTTTTTCCTATTTGTTGAGTCTTGCCGAGTCTATCCTGAGTCTTTGCCGAGTTTTTCCCGAGTCCACGAGTCATATGCCAGCCGAGTCTTTGCCGAGTCCGAGTCGTGCAACATTGTGACAAACACTCGACAAACGTTACAAGATCTCCCTCATATTTACTTTTTACTTTGTATTATTATTTTTTGTTTATGGCCGACACAATATTTATTACTTTTTACTTTGTCTTATTCTTTTTTGTTTACTTTGTATTATTTTGTTACTCGACAAACACTCAACTAACAAGATTTCCCTCATACTAGGTTGTAGAGTGCCTCTCGACGCAACAAAGGAATTGCTTGTCATTATAAACCAATTAAAAAAGAATCCCCATTTAATGACCAATTGCATGACCATTGGTCCACATAAGGTCTGACCGATTATTGAACAGTTATGGCTAAATTTTAGACAATGGAGTGACCCACATAGACTGAGGATCAAGTCCCACACCCAGCTTGTGATCATGGTCAAAATTTGGTATGTGCAAGAGACATCCTGTAATTTGCAAGCAGGTCCCACCAAGCAAACACTTTAATTGTTGGTGATAGGTTTGGCACTGTAATTATGGGTACGGTTGCCAATGAAAATGTTCAGTATTATATTTTGACAGTTGGCATTAAGTGCTGTGAGATCCATTTTCTGTTGAGCTAGAAGGGTTGGCTATACCTACTTATATTACGTGAAAGTAGCCAAGGGTTGGTCCTTTCAGGCGGTAAGGTCGTGAAAGCATGGGTCTTACCGGGTTGAAAATTATTAACTACTACTTCATGAAACCCATCTCTGAACTAAAACAATCTTAAGAAAATTATGGTAAAAGCACACACTGATGTGTCCATCTAATAAACGTGGCTATGGTCCCATAAACGGTGATGAAAATAACGTAATATGACGAAAAAAGATGTTACTCATACATAAAAAATAATAATCCAGTTTCCATCTACAGCACAAATGAAGCATTTATTTGTTGCAAGTATAAAAGAGGAGAGAAAAAGCCTTCAAATCATGGTCTTCCTGTATTCCATTAAGCACACTATTCACAAACAATGATTTTTCAGGAACATCTCAGCGATGAACAAGACAGTACTACTGAGACTTCAACAAGCCACTGCCTATACAGGGAAGGCTCAACTCTCTTTATGGTATACAGAAGTAAACTAATGATCTTTTATAATTCGTACACTTAGATTAGATGATTTGTAGCATGCCCATAAACATTTACAAACATGGCTAGTGTGGATGTGTATGTACACCTAATAAGTGTGGAGCTGTGTTTGAACCCTAAGTCCAACAAGGTAAAAACAAAATCAAATTCATACTCTAAAATGAGGCATATGTTACAATGGCCCAGTGCAGAGGCCTCCACAAATAAACACTGATTACAGCATAAAATGCAAACAAATACTACTTTACACGTAGATATGAGATGCTCGTTCTCAACGGACTAGATCACAAACCACCTCTTCAATCAACTCATTGAAGATTAAACTATCAACTTCAATGCCCACGGTTTCAATATCATCCTGCATTTCCAGCCATACCACTTCTCTATTGAGATCCTTTGCTACAAGGTTCTCAAATGTATAATGAAATTCTGATTGTGGGTAAAGATAATAGCAAATTTTTCTCCATGTCTCTTCCAGCAGCTGCTTACCAACAGGCATGTGACAAAGGCTCTTTTTTGATTGTCTCACCCAAGGACGGGGATTAAAGAATGGACCTAGTATTTCCAACAACACTTCATTAATGCAACAAAAAAGGAGATGTTTTTCTGATTTTCTGCCATGAACTTCTCTTTCATAGACAGAACCTAAGTAGCTCAGTTCATTATCAAGTTCCTTTGTTTGAAATTGCATGTCATCCCTGTAACAATCTTCTATTTTCTCATATAAAGAGGGGTCCAATGGATGACTTGATGAGTGCCATTGTGCAAAAATCATGTCTGCATTACCAGTGAAACCACTAGCAACAAGTACATTCGTGAGGTACCGCAGATCAGCACATCTCTCTTTCGGACATGAAATATCATTTAATAGCACGGATCCAATATCTACATTCTTATTTACAGAAACTGGAAATCTGAACAATGGTAAACCTTTTGTCTCAGATTGTAAGTCGCATTTTTTTCCATTATCAATGCTAGCTTTTTCGGCATCATGGTCCTCCAACACTAATCTCTCCCGCAATAAAACATCTTCAGATTCATGAATTGTTTTTCCAGAGCTGTTAAACTTAAGAAGGTCAAGGCATAACCGCAATTCTACAAAATAAACATGCAAATCAGAAATGTTGTGTGTCAATTCAAATAAACATTATGCCCACATTGAAAAACAATAGCAGAGGAAGATGTGATTTAAAAGTAACTTGACCCCTAAATCTCGACCTCAGATTATGAAAAGCATCATCATCAACCACCTACCTTGCAGATTTGAACTTAGTTCCTTGAAACCCTTGCGTCTAGGAGTTTCTTCTTTGACAGGCAAGTCCAGAACTGATACTGGACTTGGTTGTTCACCTTTTTCGTTGGTTTTTTGTGAACCACTGGATTCATTTCTAGGCACTTCATCTGTTACACAACAAGATGAAGGAGTACTCCATAGCAGCTCTCCAGGTAGAATTTCCTGGAATACGTATAACAGTCGGATCATTCAAGAAAATAAGCTAGACAGTTCAAGTGTTATCTAAAATGCATGCACAATGTGTAGAGTCAAACCGAACAATGCAATGCAACTTACCTCTGTCATGCAGTTAGCATCAACACCAAACAATGCTTTGTTCTCTACTGATGCAGGGACCAAAATTGATGCTTCAAGAACGCATTCTTCAGAGCCTTTCTTATCTATAGGCGAGGTTCTATGTATGTTGCATGCACTCTGCAATATTTCAGTTTCCATGTCTGGACCATCTCCTGATTGTGGACAAGTTTCCTGCTTTGATACAACCAGCAGCTTATCTAATCTCTCCTTAAGCGTACATGATTCAAAAGGAACTTCTGGCAGGAAATCACATCTCTCATTCAAGTGAATTTCAAGATAATTGTTTGGTTTCAAGGTACACACAGAATCTATTTTCTTGCTGCTTGACCTCCGCTTTCTTAGCAGAAATCTACCTTTCAAATTTGAAACTTTAGCTTTAAACCTAGATCTTTTGCTCCTATATTTGATTGATTCTGTAGGAAGAGCATTGCCTTGTCTGTTGGGGTCAATTTCATTTTCAATGTCCCTGTTAACAAAAGAAACATTGCTATTCTTCTCAACACTACCCCTCTCAAAACCTGTGGCAGATACTGGTAGAGAACGGGATCTCAGCAGGCGACTGGATGAAATATCTATGTTATTATCTACAATTTTTTTGTCTAAAGAACCATCCCACTCTGCATGCATGTCATGTCTAGTAGGCCTTTTAATCCTGCTACCTGGTTCATGAATATCACAAAAGAATTCATAACACTCCTCATCACCCATATTAACTCTATTATTTTGTTGGTGGCTTTTTGACCGGGACACTTGTTTCTTGTTATCGGGAAAAGCAAGGAGTTTCCCTAAGGTATCTTGAATTTGTCTGATGTGCTGCTTTTCTTCATGCCCTTGTGTAGTTCTCAACCTTTCTGAAGCTGTCTTCCTAGCTGCTTTGTTTTCATATTCAGTTGATTCAGAAGGTTTGCAAAGGGAAGATGATAAGGATGGACCTATCCTGGTTCTGTAATCCCATGAAGATTTGGTACCAGATGTGGAAAGTTCTAGGCAAGTATCAATGCTCACATCTGGAGAAGTGTCTGTTGACCTGTTTAGTGAACTTTTCTTTTCAGAAAAATCCATCAGAGTTGAAACTTCAACCAAACTAGATGAATCATTTGCCAAATCTCTGGTCACACTTTCCTTGACTTGTCTTGCAATCTGTCGAGCAATTTGTCTTGGATGCTTAGGCACACCACAAATTTGATGCTGGACAGCTTGTTCATTAATCCTTGATTCATCTTTCCGCTTCTCTGCAAAGCCCAGTTTAAGCCTGTTACTCACTTCCTGAAGAAAATCTTGAGTGCTATCCCTTGCCCCTTCTGGATCCCTGAGTCCAATTTGAGATCGTGGGGAGCAGCTTGGTGATGGACTGGGCCTAATATTTGGACACCTTCCTGGAGCAGGCTTTAAGACAACTATTCTTGTTGGTAAGGAGCAAATGCTATTCTTACCATCTGAACTTAATGTGGCACAATTGTTCTTTTGTTCATGCACAGAACCGTGTGGCAGTGATTTGCCAGGCGACAAGACTCTTACTTGCTCACCTTCTATTTCTGTCAAAAACTTTTTCCCCTTCTGCCTCTGAAGGCGTTTTTCATTTTTCTTCTCTCCTTTGGAATGCTTTTGATGACCATTATCCTTCTCCTTTAATGCCCCATGATTTGTCATTGGGTTTGATGATTTCATTTTTGGTAATTGTTTTTCTTGATTTTGTGAAGTAGATTGTATATCCTGAGGATGCTTTGCAAGCAATGAATTTGGTTCCTGAAGAAATTTCAGGAATAGATCCTTGTTTGATTGCAAAACCTCCAATGCATTGAGAAATTCTTTGGAGCTCTGAAGCTTCTCATCAGTTGCAAGATGCGGAGTATCAATAAAATTATCATGTACAAGGGCCATCTTTGCCTCATTCAGCTTTTCACGTACAGGCATTTGTTTTTCTGCTAAGTGCATTTTGAGTTCATCTGGCTGGATGGAGTTTGAACGATCTTGAATATTTGAATCTTGCCAAGCTGCAAATTGTTTCTTAAACTCCTGCAGCTGCTTTTCTTGAGGATGATCCCGAAATGGAAGAGTGCCATAAAACGATTTCTGATCACTATGATCTATGGCCTGCTCGTAAGGTTTAGGCAAAGAATAGTCCTTTGCAGGCTTACTGGTTGGAACTTTTAAATGCTTTTGAAAAAAATGGGCATCATGGGGTGACTTAGGCCACTGTTTCTGATTCCCAGAGTTGTTCTTTTGTGGATGAATCTCTGTTGCTTTTATATGTTGCACTGACATTGACTCTGCTGGCATTGCATCCAATCCCATCAGACGTGCTATAACACTAGGTGTACGGCGTTTTGATCCCTTTTCCTTTGACATTTCCTGGGCTATCAGTGTCTTCATGGGCATGCCGCCCACTTTCTTCCTTGTAGTGGGGACCTTATTCATTTCATATGCATACTGAGCAATCCACACAAGACAATGTTAGCAACAATAAATCCTATGTGCTGCTAATGAAGAGTATTGGTTTCTTCAATCATTCATTTTTAACAGATAAAGCTCAGAAGATGTAAATTGCTGGTATAAAACTTGTACAGAAATAATGTGGTTATCATTCCACAATTCATCAGAGAAACCTTCATGAGTACTTGTGTGCCATATCATCCTTTCAATTTGTATAGTGAACTAACTGTTGTAACTTGTATGCAAACTTACATTATTGTCACTACAGAATTTCAGCGAATTTAGCATGTACTACTTCCAATATGTTTGCAGACTATAACCATAAATAGCTCAACCAGAAAAGCTGGTGCAGAGATCATTCTTCTAACAAAAACAAATAATCCATCACCCCTGATTTTAGCAACCTCCAAGCAAGGAATAGAAACAGCAAAGTGAATTAAAAAGAGACGTAGACCATGTTTACATTAAATAAATGAACTGAAACATAACATATAGAAGTTCATATCCCTCATCACCAACTTCATCACCTTTGAGTATGAGTCTATGTTGTAGCTGCAATTGAAATAACTCCACTCCATCTGAAAACATAGACAAAGGCTCATATTTGGCACTATCAACAGGATCCTGATTGGACACTGGCCCTTTGTTATGTTTGCAAGTGAATTGAACACAGCATCCGATTGACAGCACTAGTTGTCTTCTCAGGGTAGACCGTAGTCACAAAATTCAGCCCAAATAAGATAAATCCTAAATGTAGAGTCACCTCTAACCTTTTGGCTCTAGGAAATCAAACACAGATCCCTTCAAAACCCCAAAGTATGCCGTTTAACTCTCAATCTTCTTTTATCCATGACAATAAGGTTAACAAATAGCCTTCAAGTTTTTTTCCTTAATTTAAAGTTTAAACACCTCTGACAGTCTCTGCACATGGACAAGAAATCTGTAGCATTGCCGGTTGCTTAAATTCCATCACAATAGTTTATCAAAGCAGGGGATTGGACACATTAATATCCTTTACATAAAGAACATTAAAATCATAGAATCTATGCGGTTGGTCATTTCAAACCTTAAAGTCGCCATCACTATGCTGTAAAAGGGTGCAGTTCTGAAGATCTAAAGGAAGCAGCAATTTCAATGAGGTTGACACTGGAATTTACATCATTGTAAGTTGTATTGCTGTCTATATACTAAAGTAACAACATAGATATAAGAAGGGCTTGCTGCTGATATTCTTTCCAAATCAAGTATCACCTTATACATGTCAAATATAGAGAAATGGAAGCCCAGAAAATGATCTAAGACAGTATCTATTGCTTAGCTCTAGCGACAGTGAGCAATGCAGAGAGGGCTTTTGAGCAACCAACTGATCACTATCATTGCACATTTGCTGGTACTCTACCTTCATGTATGGAGGCCTTCATCTGCATCATTACCTGTTCCTTGTTACATGTTGGAAAGCGTTTATCCATGCTCCATTCATGATGGTTAGTAGGTATGTTAGCTGACAGCTAGGTAAAAATTTCCTACAACACATTTAGGAGGGAAAGATGGCAAGGAATGAAGGGAAGAGAAAGAAGGAAAATTTAAAAACATAAGAAAAAATGGCAATAGCAGCATAAAAGAAAACATGATAAAGAAAAATCACAGATTACAGATACAGAACCAATAGAATTTCATCATGTAAGTAGTATATATTATATATCATAGGAAGAGCAGGGAAGTATGGCATTGTATGTGACATAATATTAGTAGCTTATATGATATTCTGGAAGAGTTTGAAGGGTTGGATTGTACTCTGCGATATATAAGTTTTGTACAAATACTGCTAATTATATTATCTGGTAGGCAGGTCACAACTCAGGATTGCACTCCATATGATATATACATAGGACATACAAAAGATATGTTTTTCCTTGAATCATTAATCAATTCCAAATTTAGAATGTTAAGCATTCTAATAATCCCAATCATTTTACATTAGATTGGAATTGGTGTACATGTTTTCCTATTTATGATGTGAGTATTATATGAATGGACAGAAGAGAGTTTTTACTTCTTTGCTTTCCTATTTTTTCTACTTTGATTTACTATTTTTCTTGATTACACTGTACCACAGCAAACAAAAATAGGGGCAGAGGGGAGGGGAATTCGAAAAAGACACTTACAGGTATGTCTTCATTTTTGACCTCACTGCTTGGAGGTGTTTCCAAGGACACATCCAAGCTATTTCTCGGGGCTTCCAGGCCTGCAAGAAGATTCATAAAAAATCATAAGCATAGCACAATCTTCAAAGACATGAACATATTTAAATGCAAGAAGAAGATTGCAAATATATCCATAGGCATTGTGCCCCATAACAGTCGTACCATCTCCGTGCCTCTTTTCCGTGAGTAACCTCCTCCTATTATGAGGCTGGTTTAAATCAAACAGGTTCAATAAGCCTCCCATACAGCCTGGAAAATCTTTATTTGAATGGCTTGGTTGCTTCAGATTGAAATTTTTTGTCATAATTTGCAAGAAAAATTACTGAAGAGCCATCACTTGTTAAGTCAAAGCTCGAGAACATTTCCTGCAACAAATTAACATACAAAAATTGAGTACACAGAATCCTACAGTATATTCTAGAAGCAACATATACACTAGAGAAGATTTTAAATTCTCTCAAGCTTGTTTTTTTTGGAGAAATGGATCATATATTACTTCATGGAACACAGAGAGTTACAACAATCTAACAACATGATTACAAGGAAACTCCCATCCTTAATAAGCCAACAAAGCTAGCAAAAGTACATGTACCCTAATAGGAAGTGATTCAACATCTTTATGGAAAAAAATAAATTTAGCTTTAACAAGCAAACCCAGTTCCTGCTTAAAATGCCTCAATTCCCCAAAGCTAAGAGGGGATGGTTCAAAATGAAAAGTAGCCTTACACTAGTATTTCCACAGAAAGCCCATAGCAGAGAGCATCCAAGTGTCCCCAGAGAGAGGACCTTTCCAAGAAAGCAGGGCTGTATAAAACTAGCTAAGTTCAGCCTGAAACCATGCCCAAAAGAGTTTTGGCAGACGTGCATATCTAGAAGATGTGCAAGCACTTTAGCCATAACACAAAGTGTGTATGCAACATTTATAACACCAACTTTTTGAAGACTGGTCTTGCCAACCAAGCTTTGGTGGAGCTTAAGCCACCCCAATACTTTGTGCTTGAAAGAAGAGTCAGAATTACACAACCAATGTGCTTCAAGATCCCTCACCCCACAGATTTTGTCCAAGCGTGAAACACTGAAACAACTGCAGAGGTGTGCCTTACAAGGTCATAAAGTTCCTTTGACACATAGATGCTAAAGGGCTTCTCACTATTCCATCTCCAATACCTCCACATAGGACATGACCCATGGAGTTGCATTATAAAAATGCAGATTTCAAGAACCATTCTACAAATATCCTCATAAACATGTTTGTCTTAGTGATTAATAGCCCTTGTTACTTGGAGATTACTTCACAAGCTAGCACCCACTTGGAGCTTTCTAGATGGTGCCATCCCCTTGGACGTTTTTACATTTTAAAGATATCTTGGCTGCTTGTGGACACATGCTTGTTGGAAAATCTACCTTTAAGGGGCCTTTGGAGGCCATGTGGCATCATTTTATCATTTGTTTCCTTGCTTGATGGAGGAGCCCCTTCATTTTGGGGCCTTGTGTATCTCTTGTATTGTACGTGGCTTTGGCCACTTTATTTTATTGGAACTTGTTAGAAGTTAATTGTTAAGTGGGGCTTTTGTATTATTTTACCCCACCCTAGGCTAGTTCAAAGAGACTACTAGATATTTTATTGTAAAGGAAGTTAGGCTACTCTCCTATATAAAGAGAGCCTCTTCCTCATTTGAACTCATGGTTGGATTTTGAGAGCTCTCTCTCTTTTGGAGCCTAATTGACATATCTTTTCATGGAGCATTTTGAAGTTAAGGGTTTTATTTTCTCTTGGGTTTTCTTGGATGTCTTATTATTCAGGTGACATGCTATCTTTTTATCAATGTAAGGTTTATGCTCCTAGTTCATTGAAAGAGTATGTTTGCTCCAATGGAATGATTTTATCATTTTGTGGTTTAGTTTTGTTGCTAGTTTGTAGTTTTCCTACCTTTGCAGAGGCTGTAGATTTGGTGGCATAAGCTTGGGTGCATGTTAGAGCATGAGCTGAAGGTGTGTGTAGTAGTGACCGCCCTTACTTGGTGAAATTTTGCATGAAACTTGAACAATTTGGGACAAGGAATTCTCTAGTGTCGTGCTGGGATTCTAGCCAAACATATATGAACAAGGCCTTTAAGGGGGAATTATCTTGAGACTCCATTTGGCTAGAGGATTGGCACTAGTCTCCATGGTCCTTCCATCACCTATACTATAAAGAAAGATCTCAAGTTTTGCTAAGGCTAACTCTTTAAAATCACCTTGTGCCCTCATTGCCATTACCTAGCAATCCTATAAAGGGAAGCCCCACTTGAGTTGCAGAAGAGTCAACAGAATGTGCAAAGAGGTGTTATTGAGGTGACGGTGGGTAACAACTCTAGGTTGTAGTTGGGTTAGTTGTGTTCTTTGGGGCTTTAACTTACCTGGTACTTCTGTTAATTTTTCAATAATTTCATTCAAACATTATCTAGGATCCTACTAAGAGAATAACATGCACATCATAACAATCACAAACACAAGAGACACAGAGTTTCCTCGGGGAAAACCAAGAAGGTGAAAAACCCTGCAACTTCCTCAGAGATAGAATAAGCCCCAATACAAAGGTTAAAAAGACCAATCCCCAAAAGATAGATGACTCCAGCTGCTACTCCTCCTCCACTTGTGTGCACTCCTCTCTCTCAACTATGCGAGTTGGATGAGTGAGTGAATGAATAGAATGAGAGACACTCACTCTCTATTTATACAAAACTTAACCTGCCTTTAACTCTAACAGGGTCGACTTCCTAAGGAATCCTAATAACCCAACCACATGACTCATACAGGGCCGACTTCCTAAGGAATCCTAATAACCCAACCACATGACTCATACAAGGCCGACCCCACACTGGTGGTCTAATAACCCATCAAATATAAGTTGCGACACTTGCAACACTTGCGACACTTACAAATACAAATGACGACACTTCTGATAAGAGGAATTATACATCTCCATCATGAATATAATAAAGTGCAAGTAAAATACATAGAAGAATATCTTCCGAAGTTACAAATACATCAACACTCCCTCTTAACTAGGAAGGTATTCTCTAGACACAGGTCATCAATACATATCGCCACAAGTTAACAATTCTGGAGCTGGATCATCGTCACTGGATCACGTATCATCATCGTCACTGCTGCTGTACTCGTCATCTCAATCACTGGGCTATCTCTCAATTCTTCTCGTCATAGGAAGTTCTACAGAGCCAACCCTTTTTCATGCTGGTTGTAGGCCTACCCTCCTGTAGGTCTTCATCATCTCTACAAGATCGCCATCCTGTGGATCCCAGGACTGATTACATGCGTCAACAAAACCTCGAAAGAGCATCCCAGGACTTTTACGAGCACACTACTTAACCTATCGGATCTCCCAGGGAGCTATTACATTTGACCACCACAAAACCCTAAAAGAGTGTCCTAGGAACGTTTATGTGCATAGCACGACCGACAAGAACTCTAAAGAGAATCCCAGGACTTTTACGTGCCTAGCACAACCTATCGGATCCCCAGGACTGATTACATGTGGTCTGGAAAAACCTTGAAAGAGCATCCCAGGACTGATTACGAGCTCACTGCTCAACCTATCGGATCTCCCAGGGAAATATTATATGCCACAGGACAAAACCTTGAAAGAGCATTTACCAGATCTCCCAGGGAGCTATTATATGCCATAGGCAAAACCTCGCAAGAGTATCTGCAAACCTCCCAGGGCAAGATTATATGTCCTCCCAAGCAAAACCTCGAAAGAGCATTTGCTAGATCTCCCAGGGAGCTATTATATGCCATAGGCAAAACCTCGCAAGAGTATCTGCAAATCTCCCAGGGCAAGATTATATGCTTATCGCACAACCTGTCCACGGCCACAAAGTATCATCCCGATACTCATGATCCACCTGATCATTCTCGCATAGAGCATCCTCCTGATGCTCATGATCATACTGATCATCATCATACAATACATCATCCTGATGCACATCATCATTGCATGATCATCCTGATCATCGTCACAGCATCGTCCTGATGCATATCATCATCGCATGATCATCTTGATCATCGTCACAGCATCATCCTGATGCATATCATCACAAATGATCACCCTGATCATCATCATGTAGAACATCATCCGGAGCATCGTCGTGATGCTCATCACACAACGCTTACATCCACAGCCATAGGAAGGATCCTCCTACCACCATGCTTGGAATGGCTCCTGCAAATGTGTTCCATCACTTCTTCCTTAAAGTGTCTTCTATTTGAAGAACACCAATCCTCTCTCTGAAGTACTCGAACTTCACTCTGGCTAGTGGTTTGGGCAACACATCTGCAATCTGCTCCTCTGTCGCAACATACTGGAGCTTCACTGCTCCTCTCTACACCATATCCTTGATATAGTGATATTTGATCTCGATGTGCTTCGAGCTATCATGGAACACCGGGTTCTCTAACAACTTCACACAACTCTGGTTGTCACAATAGATATAGGTAGCATCCAACTAGAGATCAAATAAATCAGACAGTGGCTTCCTTAGCCATACTGCCTCACAACTAGCCGAACAAGTTACAACATACTCTGCTTCGACTGTACTCAGTGCTACGCAGGATTGCTTCCTGCTAAACCAAGAGATGACACCTGATCCCATACTGAAGCAGCACCCCAAAGTGCTTCCTATCTGCAGCACTGCCTGCCCAATCTGAATCAACATAACCTTCCAGGTTAAACTTTTGATTCCCATCATACTTGAGCCCATAATCAATTGTACCCTTCAGGAACCTCAAAATATGCTTTACAACAATCAAGTGAACATGTCTAGGATCTGTCAGAAATTGGCTCAAGGTGTTCACCGCAAAGCAAATATCTGGTCTTGTGTTCGTCGGGTACATCAAGGACCCAATCATCTAATGATACATCGTGGCATCAACCGACTCTGATGAAGCATCACTTGATAGCTTCAGGTTTGATGCCATAGGTGTGGCCATGGCTTTGCAGTCCATCATCCCGAACCGCTTCAGGATCTCTATTGCATACTTCCCTTGTCCAAGGAAGATTCCATCTACACTCTGCCACACTTCCATACCTAGAAAGTAATGCATCATTTCCAAGTCCTTCATCTCGAACTCGGCAGCAAGCTTCCTCTTCGTGTCGGCAATCAATCTATCCTCACTTGTCACAAACAGGTCATCCACATACAATAGGAGTATCATTGGATTGTCTTCCTCAACCTTGTAGTAAAGGTTGGAATCCGCTTTACTATTGGTAAAGCCCAAACTGGACAGGAAGTTGTCTATCCTGCCGTACCATGTCCTAGGTGCTTGCTTCAAGCCATACAAGGATTTCTTCAATATGCACACATATGACTCCCTGTCATGTGTCTCAAAACCAAGTGGTTGCTCCACATACACTTCCTCGTCGACTACACCATTCGAGAAAGTTGTCTCGACATCCATATGGTGTATCTTCCATTTCATCACTGCAGCCAGAGCAAGTATTGTTCTGATGAAAGTGTATCTGGCTACATGAGAAAAAGTCTCTTCATAATCTATCCCCTCTTTCTGAGAAAAGCCATGAACTACAAATCTTGCCTTGTATTTCTCTATGCTACCATCTGCAGCATGCTTGATCTTATAGATCCACTTGGAAGTCACAACAAACTTCCCTTATGGTCTTGGGACCACATCCCAAACATCATTCTTCATGATCGACTGGTATTCCTCGACCATGGCGTCCTTCCATTCTTTCTTTTCCGCTGCTTATTCATAGCTGGAAGGTTCTTTGTTCATAATGTCGCAGAGTAAGGCAACATAGCTGGTGTGTGATCTTGTCCTTTTTTTTCTCTGTGTTCCTCCTCTGGAATACCATACCTTTCTGCATCTTGGATGAGCTCTCTAACCCATGCAGGTTTCCTCTTGTGAGAGTTCTTCTCACGGGGTGGATCTACAGGTTCTTGTGGATCTTCTATTTCACGATCCACTTCTGGTATTGTTTCATTCATGGTGGTGTCTTGTGTTTTGGGTATCGTTGGTTCTTCATAGTCTTCAACATGTGTCTTCCTTGATTTGATGTATGCTGAGTTTTCATCAAAAGTCACATCCCTGCTGATGTCAATCTTCTTGAACCCTGGAAAGTAGATTCTGTATGCCTTCGAGCTTTCACTGTACCCCACAAATATACCCTTCTTTCCTGAAGGATCTGATTTTGTCCTCTTTTCTTTTGGAACATGTGTATATACTGGACAACCAAATATTTTGAGATGGCTAACTTCTGGTCTCTTACCATAGAAAACTTCTTCTGGTGTCTTGCTGTCAAGTATCTTGTGTGGTGTTCTATTTTGTACATATACCGATGTTCTTGTTGCTTCTGCCCATAGGTGCATGGGTAGATCTTGGTCATGAAGCATTGCCCGTGTTGCTTCCATGATTGTTCTATTCTTCTTTTCTGCAACCCCATTCTGTTGTGGATTGTAGGGAGTGGTCAACTCCCTCTTAATCCCTGAATCACTACATAACTTCTTGAAGTCCCCTGAAGTGAATTCTCCGCCATTGTCGGATCTAAAGGTCTTGATCTTCTTATCAATTTGATTTTCTATCAAGGCTTTGAATTCCTTGAACTTATCAAACACTTCATCTTTGTTCTTCAAGAAATAAACCCCAGTCTTCCTAGAGAAATCATCAATGAAAGAAACATAATATACATACCCACTCAGAGAACTGGATGACATTGGTTCGCATACATTGGAGTGGACAATGTCCAAGATTCCTTTTGCTTTGCTTTCACTGCTTGGAAATGCCTTCTTTGTGTTCTTTCCTTTTGCACATCCTTTGCAAACACCTTCATGCTTTGACTAGATTTCAGGAATACCTTCTACTGCTTTGCTTGCAATTGGTAGTGCTCTATAGTGTACATGTGCAAGCCTTTTATGCCAAAGTTCACTTGGCTCCATGGATTGATGTACCATGGCATGCTCAGGTTGTCCCTTTAATTTGTACAATCCTACCTCTTGCTCTCCAATCACTATTGCATCATCTATGGTCTTACCTTTTGGCCACATAAGTACTTGGCCATCCACAAATGCAACTCTCATCCCCTTTCCATCCAAAGATGATATGGAGAGAAGATTCTTCTTGAGTCTAGGTACATATAGAACATCTTACATCTTCAAAGACTTCCCAGAGTCTAACTTGTAGGAGGCTTCACCACTTCCTTTTATAGGGTATTGATAGTCATCCCCAAGTTTCACCTTATGAGGTGACTCATGTTCAGATAGGTCCATAAGAGATTCTTTGAATCCCGTCATATGTTTAGAAGCCCCACTATCAATAAGCCAATCATTACACCCATGTGTAACAGTACCTGTGAGAGCAGCGATTAAAACATATTCATCGTCACTTGAAGAGTCTTCACTTTCTACCTTAGTCTTCTTCCTGGGAGGTTCATCATAGTCAGCAACATGAGCATGATATCTCTTCTTGTTGCTCTTCTTGTTGTTGTTGTTGTTGTTGGAGTTCCTTTTGTTCTTGGGACATTCTGAGGCAAAGTGTCCCTTCTCATTACAAGTGAAGTATCTCAGATATTTCTTATCTCTTTGATGATGGTGGTGTGAAGATCTCTTGTGAAAAGATTGCTCCCTCTTGGGCTTACCTTTCTTGGTGTGTGCTGTGAGAGCTTGATCTTCATTTCCCATCTTTTCTTCTCAGGCCACAAGCCTAGCTTCTTCTTGTGAACATTCCTCCCATAGTCTACTGAAGGAGATCAACTTCCTTCTTGCACAAATACCTTGGATGAAGGAGTCCCATGACCTAGGTAGGCCATTCAATGTGGTCATGACAATTTCTCCATTCTCCACTACTTCAAGTTGTTCTTTGATTTGAGAGACCTTAGTAAAGTAGGATTGGATGGTCTCTCTAGTCTGGAACTTTACCCCTTTCTATTGATTCTGTAGAGTCATCTTTCGATTTATATTCTTTCCTTCAAACAACTTGGTCAAGGAGTCAAACATCTCCTTAGATGTCTTTAGAGAAGACACATGGGGTATGAGATGGTCTTTTATAGAATCAAAAATGATTCTCTTGGCTTTGACCAAGTTCTTCTTGTGTAAGGCCTTAGCCTCATCTCCCTCTGGAACTGGAACCTCTTCTTTTATGTAGGTATCCATATCATTCTCTTCTAGGATTAACCCAATCCTATACTTCCATGCTTGGAACTTGTCAGCTCCTTCAAGCTTATCCTCAAGCTTGGTGTGGTGAGACATCTTAATGAGAAACTCAAATGGAAATCAAATATTTAGGTCTTACCACTTGATTTGCTGAAAATTGGATTTGGAGTTGGATTAGGGTTTGTTAGAGAAACCCTAAAAATTCAAACTTTGAATTCCAAACTTCTGAATGGATGAAAAGATGTGCCTTGCTGAGCTGATCAAGCAAGTATACTTCAATTTTGAAATCTACAAAATTTGACCCCTCAAAATTGCCTTTGAAACTTTCGGATCTTCTGGTCAAAATCCTGAACTAGGGTTTGATAATGCCCGGGGTTCTGCCCAGCCAAAAAGTTCGATCTTGTGCTCTAAACTTCGATTTTTCTGAGGAGCATCCAGCCATGGTCACAGATTCCAAAAATTTTAACTTTTGCAGAAACCTTAATTTTCCACCTTTCTGATTAAAATCCCGAACTAGGGTTTGATGATGCCCGGGGTTCTGCCAAACCAAAAAATTCGATCTTGGTCTCTAAACTTCGATTTTCTTGAGGAGCATCCAGCCGTGGTCTCGGATTCCAAAAATTTCAACTTTCTTCGAAACCCTAATTTCCCGTAGTAGTGACGGGCCAAAAACTGAAAGTGCTCAGAATTGAATTCTGTCTCGACAGAAAGATGCGCCCTTGCAAGGAGAGTTAGCCTAGCCTCCTGCCTTTGATGATTTGAGGAGAGAAACCCAAAGATTAAGAAGCCCTAGCTTCCGCAGCTACATAGAGTCTTCTTCTTAGCACGGCTCTGATACCATGTTAATTTTTCGATAATTTCATTCAAACATTGTCTAGGATCCTGCTAAGAGAATAACATGCACAGCATAACAATCACAAACACAAGAGACAGACTTTCCTCGAGGAAAACCAAGAAAGAGAAAAACCCCGCAACTTCCTCAGAGATAGAATAAGCCCCAATACAAAGATCACAAAGACCAATCCCCAAAAGATAGATGACTCCAGCAGCTACTACTCCACTTGTGCGCACTTCTTTCTCTCAAGTATGCGAGTTGGATGAGTGAGCGAATGAATAGAATGAGAGACACTCACTCTCTATTTATACACAACTTAACCTGCCTTTAACTCTAACAAGGCCGACTTCCTAAGAAATCCTAATAACCCAACCACAACCACATGACTCATACAGGGCCAACCCCACACTGGTGGTCTAATAACCCATCAAATATAAGTTGCGAGACTTGCAACACTTGCAACACTTACAAATATAAATGACGACACTTCTGATTGGAGGAATTATACATCTCCATCATGAATATAATAAAGTACAAGTAAAATACATAGAAGAATATCTTCCGAAGTTACAAATACATCAACAACTTCAAGTTGTCGCATTTTTGGTGTCGTTGTTGGGGATAAAGCCCTTTTCTTGAAAATTCGAAGATCATGCTTCATGACATGTTGTGGGAGGTTATTATTGTAGATTTCTCTTCTCACATGGCAACTCCATGAAGGGAGGACAAAGCCCTTGTTCCTTTGTATATTTTGAAGGCTTGTTGTTTGTATGGTGAAGCAAGCAACATTGTGAAGGCATTGAAGGTTCACCTTGGCAACTCCACACAATTGGTACTTGGTATAAGGTAAGCAATTTTTAGGATTTTCTTGAAGAAAAAGTATGGCTTTAAGCGAAAAAGGAAAAATTATTGAGGATTGGCTTAGACCTTTGGATTTTTCGTATGTTTCTGGGTATCCACATCTTCTTCAAGGTGAAATATGGTCAAGTCATCTTCCAAAGTTTTGTGGGACTCATTCTTTGGTTTCAAAACACATTATGTCATTCATGGATTTTGTTGTAAACTGCAACATTGTTGGTGAGGATGCCTTGATGATGGCATTTTCATTTTCATTATTCGGGGGTGGTGCATGGGAATGGTATTGCAGGTTGGAGCCAATGGAGGTACAAGATGGGTATTTTTGGCATAAGAAAAATGCTGCAAGCTTGCAAGATGGGTATTTTTGGCATATTCTTGTGGTAAGTTGCATGTAAGAGCTCGCACCATGATGTTTACATTAAAAGAGACCCTTCAAAGTTTCTCTTGAATGAATTGAATAAAAGAGTTGGTTCCTATATGTATTTATGTGAGTGCATCAACAAGAGGTATGGTGATCTTCCCCCATCAAGCATTGATCTTAGATTGTGGTGTGAGATTTTATGTGTGGAATGTCTAGAGCCTATCATCATACCAAAGGAGAACCTTGGGCTTGATATTTCAAATTATGAAGATCAAAGGGTTGTTGAAAGCATCCTATGTGTTGAAGTCATTCAAGCTCCCACCTCATTGTCCATAGACGATCAAGAGAAAATCATTGAAGACTTCTTGGGAATCCTAAATAAGAAGAAGGCAAGGAAGAGGATTCCATTGAAGATCAAGCCCTAGAGACCCATGAAGGTTCCAATCAAGATCAATCCTTTGATGAGTCTCATGTTGAAGAAATAAATCAACTGGAAGTGTATCATTTTCCTTTGGAATATCAAGAAGAAGAAAAAGAAGAGGATGCTATTGAATATCAATCCTTCGATGAGTTTCATGTTGAAGAAAGAAATCAACTACTGGAAGTGTATCATTTTCCTTTTGAAGATCAAGAAGAAGAAAAAGAAGAGGGTGCTATTGAAGATCAAATACATGAAGAGGATTCCATCAAAGATCAATCCCATTAAGAAATCTTTGAAGAGCAAGTCCTAGAAGAAATCCGTGAGGATGAAGCCCTTGATGAGGTTCATGTTGAAGATCCCATGGATGAAAGTTTGCATTCCTTCACTCTTTCTTCACTTGAAGACAAGGGTATGATAAGCTTTAGCCTCTCTCAAATTTCTGAATTTGATGACATATCATGAGACAACTATGCTAACTTTGGGAGTAGTAATCTTTTGGCAGTGCCCAAAATTTTGCTAGATCAATGGCATTAGAAGCGGAGTGGCCGTGGGATTTCCAAAAAGGTTATAATAGAAAATCTAATAAATATTGAGGAAGTTGGCAATTTCAAAACTGTCACTTGGGAATTCTCACAGTTTTTTCTTGACCACTCGTTTTAAGGAGAGCCCACCTTGGATGCTTGAGCACTTTGATGATTTTGAAAGAGTATCATTAATAAATGATCATGGTGAAGAATGCTTAGTCAATCACTTAAAGGAGGGGTGCACCCTCTTTCCTTGAGCCATCTTGGAGGTGGTTGGTGACTAATTACATTATTAAAACTTTCTCATGGAGTTGGTTACTTGTAACAAGTGGAGCTAACCAATTCCATTTGTTTATTATTGTTGAACTCTTCTTAAAGAGTTGGTTACATGAGAACTCTTATTGTGTTATTTCCCTTGGAGAAAAAAGTGGATCTAACCACTAGTTTTCTATTTCTAGAAAAATTAGTTAAGCAAATAGAGGATCTATAAAGGGAAATTATTATTTTATTGTAAAGGAAGTTGAGCTACACCCTCTATATAAAGAGTATCCCTTCTCATGGTTGGAGTGTGGGAGAAATCTCCTTGAGATTAGTTTAATATCCATTGAAGCTATTGGAGACTTAATAAAGGATTTTTGAGGATAAGAAGATCTTGCATATCTTAAAGTTGTCTTATATTTAAAAATTCTACAATAGCAAGTGGTTGTGGAGACTAACAATCAATATACTCTTTCCATTGTCTATTGTTTTTCATTTGATGTGAGTTATTTCTATGTTGTGATACAACAAGAGGACTATAGACTAAGACCAACTCTTGAAACCTCCTACAACCCTTAACTAGCTCCCCCCACAACCTGTTCATGACCAATTTGCAACTTTCTCCTCTTGCATTTTGATCCTTGATCATGATCGGCATCCCTTGTTGCCACTGCCCCCATCATGACCCCCCAATCACGACCTGCCCACACCCATCACAACCTTCTTTCTCCATCACAACTTACCCAGGATTGGAACCACAAGCTTGCGCCCACCCTCGTGGTGCTTTGTGTGGTTGGGTGACACAACTTGCATGAACCCTTCATCCCTTGGGACTCCTCCACCCTCCCTGTTTTCCTTCCCTACAAATTCTCTCACTTTGCCCTCCCCCTCACTCCATCCCTCCATTTCTTCCTCCCCCATGCCCTCATCTCCCCTATTCTCCCCCTTGTTCTCCCATCCTCTCATCCTCACTCCTCTCCTCTAGATCCACCCCCCCTTCTTCCTCTCAAAATACTACTCTCACCCCCTCTCACCCTCAACCCCCCACTCTGCATTCTTCTCCACTAAAACAACAAACCACACTTAGCACCAACCGGTCTCTACTATTGTAGTATCAATGGGAGATAACTTGGAACACTCCTTAGTGGAACATAACCCTACAAGTGATAAATCTAGCATAGACAGTAAGGTAATCCTCCAAATTGATCTGTTTTTATTAGTTGCCCAGGTCCATAGTCTCGTTAAAATAACGAAAAAAATGTAGAAGGAGATTCTTACTCTCTCACACAGGATTTTCGAAATTGAATCAAAATTTTTTTCCCTCAAAAAATTACTGAACAAAAGTAAATTGCAAGAAGCCATCCACCCATTGGATGATGCCTTGCGCACATAAATTCTTGACCTCAAAACAAGTAGGAGGAAATTTGAAACCAATAGGCCATTTTCAAACAACAGACAAAAACACACATCAACTCATGGGCATAGGTGGTTCGTGGAAGGGACTGTTAGTGCACAAATTAGCACCCTTCCGATTAGGTCACGAGGGTTAGTGCTAAGATTGACAACTTTTTTGGAGGTGCACCCAATGTCACCACAATGCACTCTCCTCTCTTTTTTGGCCCGCTCTTTCTACCATGGGAGGCTTCCCAAATATAGAGAGAAATAGCTTTGTAAAGTATGTCACAAGAACAATACTATCTCTACAAGACCTCCTCACTAGATTAGTAGACCAGTGCCTTAATGGAGTCAACAAGATATTCAATAAAGACTCAATGACTAGGATGGTTTAGGAGCATTGTAACTTGGTATTGGTTGGACAATAAGATGAATCAATTTTCTGTAGTAAAAACTACCACCTTAAAATTGTAAGAATGCTCAAAATAGACCGTGAATGCCCGAAAAAATACCTCCCGGGAATCAACAATGAAAGAGGAGCCTATCCCCCCAGGGCACACTTGATCTGACGGATGGTTAATGAGTTTTGGGACTGATTTCACCTTCATATCTGTAATAACCTACAATAATGGCTGAAAGACTTCATTTGACACTTCAAAAATCCCCAGGGTCCACCACCAAGACTTGGAGATGAAGTAGGAACCCTTCCCAACTGTTAAGGTCCCAACTATTAAGGTTTGATTTTTCCTCAAATATGGACCTGCAAAAGCATTTATACCAGATCTACAACAAGGCTGTAACAACCTCAAGAAGATGACATCACCCTCCCTAGGGCTGACATCTGTTGAATATTGTAACTTCTAAGAATATTATATTTGTACATTATTTATTCCGGAGATGTTCCATCCCTCCGAGGTGATTCTATTATGTATCTGGAGATGTTTATTCCTCCGAGGAGTTGTGGTAACTAGGGTTATTAGACCCACCATGTGGGGGTCGACCCAGTCAGTTATAATAGGGTATTTAACCTAATGGTTAAATACGAGCCTACATGTACTTGTGTAAAATATATGTCAAAGTAGTGTATAAATAGAGGAGGTGTGTTCCTCATTTGATACACACACTCACTTGAGAGAGGCACACTTGTGGAGGAGAGGTCTGCTATGGTGGAGGAGGAGATCATGTCTTTGGTTTGCATCTTTGTATATTGCTGGTCATCTATATTGAGGAAGCTTTACTGGGTTTTCTACCCCATGAGGGTTTCCCAGGATAAATCTGTGTCTCTTGTGTTTATGCTATGCTTGTTGTTTCTTCAGTGATCCTGTATATGCTATTATTGCAAAATGGAATGTAATGCTGCTATTTTCTGTCTTAGCATATTAAATTTTAACAACATCACCCCTTTTTATGGCCTTTTGAGCTACAAAAACCAGTGTTACAAATATCGTGTCGGCGAATATATTGCCAAGGGTCCAAAAAGAAAATATCGGATTTATCGGGGAAAATGTCGACAAACATCAGCAATATATCGGTGAAATTAAAAAATACAAAAATATTAATTTTTTGACTCAACTGATATTTCCTGATTTTTGGCGATTTTTGTCGATATTTCCCAATTTTTGGCGATATTTTGCTCATCCTGATTTTTGGCGATTTTTCCTTGACATCGCGATTTTTTCGCCACAATAAATCGCCTAAACATCGTGGCGATGTTTGCTGAAATTATCGGTTGGCAGCAAACATCGCGATATCTCGCAATGTCGGTGATATATCGCCGATATTTGTAACAGAGGCAAAAACAATGTTTTATGGATTTTTGTATAATATAAATACTTCAAAATTCGACAACAACAATAACTATTTCAGAATTAAACAAGTAAAAGAAGTACCACGGCAAAAAATATATTTTTGGATTTTTCAAAAAATAATATTTTTTTAGAGTTTTTCGTATTTTTTGTATTTTTTCAAATATATAATACAAGAATTTTTGTAAAAAGAATTTGGTGAAGATGAGAGAATTAGACCTAGGTCTTATTCCTTCAAGGCACCGAGAAATCGGGGTTAACGTTTCTCCTGAGAATTCGCAATTCAATATTTGAAAGAACTAGGGCAAGGCTAAAAAACCCTAAGTTGTGTTAGCCTTTGACCTAGTTAGGGCAAAGAAAGATGCCAAGGCCCAAGCAAAAGAGACCCTTCAAGAGGGATGTCTCACTAACAAGACTAGACTATTATGCATAAAACCCTAAATTACTTCTACCTTGGATGCCCCCAACAATGCAAGACAAGAGATTTAAGACCTTACCATCATTGAGAAGAAAAGGAGAAGAAAAAATGCTTCAAGAGTCATTCCACTTTAGAATAGCCTTGAAAGATAACAAAGACAAGCTCAAACATCAAGTTTGATCCTTGAAAACCCTAGAACTTGCCAAGAAAGGAGGTGCACACCACTTTGTCTCTCATGTACACAAAAAGAAATAAAATTTCAGTCATGTTCGATCCCATGATCTTGGTTATAAATGAGGAAGAGATGCCTTATTTAAAAAAAAATACTAACTTTATCCCTCCTCTAAGTCGAACTACCTAATTTGTCTTTAAAATGACTTTTAATGATTTTTTAGGGTTTCTTATCCACAATCCGGGTACTAAACCTCATAAAAGATAAAATAATGATAAAAATGATGAAATGCTTCAACTTGATGAAGAGTTAAGCTTGGAAGGAGGACCTCATGCCCCATCTAACCCCAACATGTGTCTTTTTCCCTCAACGCCCTCCTTCTTAGGTTGTGTTATCACACCATAGTAGCTGGGCTACTATTCTTGCTTTTCCTTTACAAAGATCAATTACGATGAGCAGATTAATTTATGATCACTTACACATCAGATCAGTTTATATCAGACATTGTGTAGACCTTGTGCCAAGGATGAGCCTTGAGAGCTTAGATTTGATGACCGATATGACCTTTTGTTCCATACAGTTTCAGTTCAGTGCCTCAGAGTTCCAGTTGTATTATTGCAGTAGTGTTTCAGTGGTTCTAGATGATGGTTATTGATGATATGCAATGATATGACCATTAGACTTGTGATTGTTAGCGTTGGACTATTATCTTCTTGTTTTAGTCATTTTCATAGCATTAACTTGGTATATAACTCATGCTGTGGCAGTGTTATCTAATAAATGAAATTAACTATCTTGGTTGGATGTAAATAATGAATTGGATGTATTACTTACACTTTAAGGTTTACTGACTATACTCATTGGTATCATTACCCTCCTGTGAGCATGGACATGGTCTTTCGTGACTTTTATGTTTACTAGCTTAGGCACCACATTCACTTGACTCCATCCATCCATGACCTTCCCTATTTTGGCTTTCACCCTGACTTGCCTTTTTTACTTTTGATATGGAGGACTTCCCTACTCCTACCACTGTGTTGGATAGCATCCACGTTTGTTATGTGTCTTGGATTTGAGTCGGTGACAGAACTTGCCTTTGGTGAGTTGGATTTTATGCCTAGATCATTCTAGTCGGTTGCCCCGATGTGTGGCTTAGTGCGGAATTCCCTCTAGTCACATGAGTTGTTATTGGCTAAAACTGAAAGCACATGTACTACTTATGGAAATTCTTGGAAATCTCTTATGAAAGCCTATTGAATTTAAATTCTAGAATGTGTTTCTAAACACACGATGAATTAAAGGCTAAAGCAATGAAATGCTAAATTACCCCTCAAAGGGTCCAAAAAGGTCTAAAAGCAATGGTTAAATAAATGCTATATCTAAAGATTGTTGACCTCATAAATGTAAATATACCTCGGATGCAAGTTGCGATTAGTTGTGTTTTTAAGCGCATGCAAAATCCCAGAGGGGTCATATAGGCCAAAAAGGCCATGGAAATTAATGAATGATCCTAATGAACTTGGATCAACTTGATGAAGACATGATGCCAAGGTTGAATAAGTACTCTCTAAACAACTTATCCATTTGTGAGGCACTGCAATTCCCTTTGTTTATCTTGTCCAACATAGTGTATAGATTCCCCTCTCCCCATCCAAAGTATCACTTAGTTGAGTTGGTCAAGTCACCCTTTCTACCTAGCCTTGTCCTTAGCCTTCACCCTTTGCTAGCCGTTAGGCCATGTCCATTGGATGAAGTATGTCTTTAAAGCTTTGGTGCAAGTAAGTTATAAATAACATTAAATGCCTATGTATTTGTTATCACACCATAGTAGCTGGGATACTATTCTTGCTGAGCAGATATCTGCACTTTTTAGAGCTTTGCTTTTACAGAGATCAGTTATGATGAGCTTGTTTATTTGAGATCACTTATGGATCAGAGCAGTACATGTATCAAACATTGATTAGACCTTGTGCCAAGGCTGAGCCTTGAGAGCTTAGATTTGATGACCAATGTGACCCTTTGTTCCATACAGTTTCAGTTCAGTGCCCAGTTGTATTATTGCAAAAACGTTTCAGTTGTTTATGGATGATTATGATGATATGATGTGACCTATAGACTTGTGATTGTTAGCACTGGATTATTATCTTGTTGTTTTAGTCATCTTCATAGCATTGACTTGGTATATGATTCATGATGCAGCAGTACTATTTGAAATAAAATGAAATATCTTGGATAATGTTATAAATGTAAAATTGGATGTATTACTTGCACACTAAGGTTTTCTGATAATACTCATTGGTTTCATAACCCTCCTGTGAGCATATATATGGTCTTTCCTGACATCTTTGTCTGCTAGCTTAGGCACCACATTCATTTGACTCCATCCATCCATGACCTTCCTAATTTGGCTTTCACCCTTGACTTGCCTTCTTGACTTGTTGATATGGAAGACTTCCCCATTTTTACCTTTGTGTTGGATCACATCCACGTTTGTTTTGTGTCTCAGCTTTGAGTTGGTGATAGAACTTGCCTTTGGTAAGTTGGATTGTATGCCTAAATCATTCTGGTCGGTTGTCCCGATGTTTGGCACTGTGCAGAAGTCCCTCTAGTCGCTCGAGTTGTTGTTGGCTAAAATTGAAAGCACATGTACTACTTATTATTGGAAATTATTATAAATCCTGTGAACTTAAAATTCTAGAATGTGTTTATCAACACACGTGAATAAAGGCTATAGCAATGAACTGCTAAAATACCCCATGAAGAGTATAGAAAAGGTTCAAAAAATCAATGGTTAATCAAATGTTACATCTATTATTGTTGACCTTGTATATGTAAATATGACCCGGATGCAAGCTGCGATTAGTTGTGCTTTTTAGCGCATGTGAAATCCCAGAGGGGTCATATAGGCCAAAAAGTGTGAAAATCCTCACAGCAGATCTAAGAGATGATGTATCTCACAAGAGAATAATTATGATTAAGCAAGAAAATAGAAGAAGAGTGATACATGCAGTATAATGAGCAACAGAATAATATGGTACAGTAGAACTCAGATAGAAGCAATAATACTTCGGTCATACTAAATTATTAATCACAAATGGACATATAAATAATACAATGCATGAGGAATTCGAATGCCTAAGGTGGCAATTCGAATTAGCCTTCATGGAGTGATCAAAGGATCACTGGAGTGTCATCGGAGCACAACTAGGTGTCCTCATGATCATCGGAGCGCAACTGGAAGTCTTCATCATCATCAGTGGAGTCATCAATGCTCAAGTAACTGTCAACCATCAGTCAAACTAACTCTGGTAGGTGTAACTCAGTGTAACTAAGTGTAACTGAGTGTAACTGAGTGTAACTCAATGTAACTAAGTGTAACTCAATGTAACTAAGAGTAACTGAATGTAACTGAGTGTAACTCAATGTAACTGAGTGTAACTGACTGTAACTGACTGTAACTGAATGTAACTGAGTGTAACTGAGTGTAACTCAATGTAACTGAGTGTAACTGACTGTAACTGACTGTAACTGAGTGTAACTGAACTGGTAGGTGAAGAAGGGCGAGTTGCTCCCTAAAATCAAGGAAGAAGGGCGCACTAAGCAACTGGAGGGCTAAAACTGAATAGTGAGAAGCTCCTGGGGGCTGGCTAACTAAGGGCTAGGTGCTGGACTGATGACTGGGATGCATGCAAAATGCATGCAAACCCTAGAATGCATGCAAACCCTAAAAGGTGCATGCATGACTGAAAAAGTAAATGATCAAAATACTGGTGGGACTAGGATGGAGTATAGGAATATCCTAACACCCCCCCCTTAATCCATCCTGGGCCCTGGTAACTAAGACCAAAGGTCACCCAATACAATGAATAATAAGAATCAATAAACCAAGGAAGTGGGAAAATTTCATGGGAAACATACCCCCTCCTCAAAAAATAGACTGTAAGGCACACATAAAAAATAAAAGCTCCAAACTCAAGCATGTGTGATGCTTGGTCATATGTCTGGAGGTATCTTCTTCTTGGGAAGAAGTGGATCATGCTCAAAAAGCATGTGCTTGTACTTGCTCTTCAGATCGAATGTGATGAGAACAAATCCAACAGTATTAGAATGATCCTTGAACCTGTGATTCGAATTAGCTGAGGTAGGATCAAATTTTTGAATGTGCATGTAGTCCTTTGTCTTCTCCTTCGAACCACCATGGGTGAGATTATGCCAAAAAGAACTATTACATGTTTGCTTGAAATCAAAATCAGATTTAAGACTTTCAAAACAGTTTCTTGAGATCTCCTTTGAACCAGCAGGGGTGAGATCAAAACTATCATATGATGCATGAGAAATTATCTCAAGCGGGTGGCAATGGCCATATTCTTCAATAACCTTCTGAAAGCATGTGCTAATGATCATATAGTAGTAAATAAGAGATGTTTGCTGAAGAGGAGCGAATGCATTACCTCCAATAGCTGATGTTACCTCCGAAATAATCATGTGATCATGATGCAAACCAACAAACTCTGGTGCAAGACAGGATTTAGGACCTTCTGCAATATCTAGAGTGTGAGCTGGCACAGAAAGAGAAGAAAGTTTGAGCATGAGCGGAGAATCTGCAAGTTCTTTGTCAACAACTTCAATATGAGATGATACTGGTTCATGATCTGAGAGATCATCAAGGGGAGCGAATGCAACATGATCTGAGAGACCATCAGGAGGAGCGAATGCATCATGATCTGAGAGACCATCAAGTGGAGCGAATGCATCAACTTGCTTGCTTTTGAAGGGATTTGGACCAAATCCATCATTCTTTTTGCTGAATCTTTCATCCAGATGAGCCCATAACTCTTTTGGAGTTTCAATATCAATGATGGTCGGGTACAATATGTAATCAGTCATAGCAAGCATCATTCTTCCAATGTGCATGTCACCTTTATTCAACCATTTAATCTTCTTTGTAGAGGATTCGAACTCTCTTTCAAAATAGCAATCAAAGAGATCATGGCTCTTCAAATATGCTATCATTCTTGGTTTCCATTCATCATAGTTGAATGGAGAAAGAGGAGTAATTTCTTCTAAATTCATTGAAGTTGTAGAAAACCTGCAAAAACAATATAAAATAACTGCAACTGCTACTGCTGCAAAAATGCAGAAACTGCTGCAACTGCTGAACTCGAAATCTTGGTAATAACCTGCAAAAAACTCTCAAGAATGGAGATAAACAATACTCTCAACATGCTCTGATACCATGTGAAAATCCTCACAGCAGATCTAAGAGATGATGTATCTCACAAGAGAATAATTATGATTAAGCAAGAAAATAGAAGAAGAGTGATACATGCAGTATAATGAGCAACAGAATAATATGGTACAGTAGAACTCAGATAGAAGCAATAATACTTCGGTCATACTAAATTATTAATCACAAATGGACATATAAATAATACAATGCATGAGGAATTCGAATGCCTAAGGTGGCAATTCGAATTAGCCTTCATGGAGTGATCAAAGGATCACTGGAGTGTCATCGGAGCACAACTAGGTGTCCTCATGATCATCGGAGCGCAACTGGAAGTCTTCATCATCATCAGTGGAGTCATCAATGCTCAAGTAACTGTCAACCATCAGTCAAACTAACTCTGGTAGGTGTAACTCAGTGTAACTAAGTGTAACTAAGTGTAACTGAGTGTAACTGAGTGTAACTCAATGTAACTAAGTGTAACTCAATGTAACTAAGAGTAACTGAATGTAACTGAGTGTAACTGAGTGTAACTCAATGTAACTGAGTGTAACTGACTGTAACTGAGTGTAACTCAATGTAACTGAGTGTAACTGACTGTAACTGACTGTAACTGAGTGTAACTGAACTGGTAGGTGAAGAAGGGCGAGTTGCTCCCTAAAATCAAGGAAGAAGGGCGCACTAAGCAACTGGAGGGCTAAAACTGAATAGTGAGAAGCTCCTGGGGGCTGGCTAACTAAGGGCTAGGTGCTGGACTGATGACTGGGATGCATGCAAAATGCATGCAAACCCTAGAATGCATGCAAACTCTAAAAGGTGCATGCATGACTGAAAAAGTAAATGATCAAAATACTGGTGGGACTAGGATGGAGTATAGGAATATCCTAACAAAAAGGCCATGGAAATGAAATGAATGATCCTAATGAACTTGGATCAACTTGATGTAGACATGATCCTCAAGTTGAATAAGCACTCTCTAAACAACTTATCCATTTGTGAGGCACAGCCTTTCTCTTTGTTATTTTGTCCAGCACAGAGTGTAGCTTCCCCTTTCCCCGTCCAAAGTGTCACTTAGTTGAGTTTGGTCAAGTCATCCCCTTTGCCTAACCTTGTCCTTAGCTTTCATCCTTTGCTAGCAGTTAGGTCATGTCCATTGGGTGAGTATGTCTTTAAAGCTTTTGTGCAAGTAAATTATAAATAACATTGAAATATATATATGTATTAACTGCCATTGAATGATGTTTGTACTTTAAGTTAAGCTGTGAATGTGATTAAAGGAACATGTCTTAGTCTACTGTTATAATCTAGTCTTTGGTTGTATATAGACCTAGTCAAACATAGTTGGGGTCATTCTTGGGATCCGTGATGAGATGGACCACTTATGCTTATGGATGATAATTTATGGTCCCACATACACTTATTGATGATTCCATATGTTGGACATATGCTTCAGATGATGATTGATGCAGTTGATCAGTTTTATTATTATTTCTAGATCATCATATTTTACATTGTCTGAGTATGGTGGACCATGTTGATGACCCCACAAGTTGTCATGAGGTGTATGAGTACTCATTTATAGTGGATTCGGGTCTTTTGGATCCGTTGAGACACTTATCTTTCAGTTCCGGGCACTTCTGATGATGATAGTTGCAGTTATCCACTTGTTGACCAGTTTGGGCACGCCGATCCAGCCTGTCCAGCAGAGGTTTTGGAGGCCAGTCGTTTCCTAGGGCGCTATGTAGGAAGGGGGTGGTCCAACCACTTGTTTTTACCATTATACCCCCTTCCAGACAACCTGGTGCACTCAGTTTGACAGCGCAGGCACCTTGGGTGGCAGTTTGGGGCACTTTGAGGGTTTTTTAGGAGGATAAAAAAATGGAATAAAAGGGTCACTGAGGAATTCGACTTGGGCAATTGAGGCAAGGTTTTGGCACTTGGTCTTCTCAGAGGTCTTCTATGGTGAACCCCCCTTCTTCCAGATCAATTGGCATCAGTCAGTGGGGTCCACAATGGCCACAGGAGGCCTTTTATTGCTTATCTCTCTCAAATTTTGGGGACAGGATTTGATCATTTGTGTCACTTTGACATGTCATAGACTCATATTTTATATTATTGTGCCATGGGGACATGCTAGTGAAGGAAAGTAATGCCTCCTAGCCCCACCATGAGCTTGTATTGACTTGTCTTGGTCTTGATGATGTGGCACATGTATTTTTAGCCACCCCTATGTATGACGTCACCCTCCATAAGTCTTTTCTAGCTATGACATCATCACTCACTTTAGTGATCCATGTGATATTTTGTAATGGTTCATCTTAGTCGTTGATTAGATTGTTATATCTTTTGATCTCAACCACTTGTTTTAAAAAGTGGTTTTGTGGTTTAGGGTTTTGGTCTTTATTATCCTATAAAAGGAGGAGACCCCCTTATTGTAAAAGCACCTTTGGAGCTCTTGAAGATTGGAATAGAAAACTACTTTGTGGATCTACTTCTCTTGTCTTGATTGATTCTTTTGCAAGTTGAATATACAGTATTATCTCTCTGTATCATTGTGGATCTTGGGGCTACTAGTTGTTTTTCTGCAGGGAGGTTGAATGGGTGAGGAGGAGGACAATTTGAAGGAGGCTATTGTTGGGGGGACCCACATATCTTCTCTCGGGTTGATCTTTGTGACTGGGAGTATCATTATTGTATCTTTGTGACATAGTTGATGCTTTCTCTTACATCTCTTCATCATTTTCATATTTCTCTTACTTGGCTTGTTTCTAACTTGATCTTGTCTTGTAGGAGGAGGACGATTTGGCCATCTTTGGAGGAGGACGTTTTGGCTTGGAGCACTAGATCTCACTCTTGAATATACACATAGGGGGAATGCTATCAATTTGCAAAGTGGCCACGAGAATTTGAGGTATGTTCTACAAGGTATGTACCTAGATCCATTCATTCTTCTTCATTGGTCATAAAACCCTTCAAATCAAAACCCTCATTTTCTACTTTTTACTAGATCTACTTGGATCTAGCTTGGCTTTGGGTATGAAACTTAAAACCCACCTCTATAGCATCCACGGCAATTCGGATCTATAGTTTGGTGGTGATTGGCCTCCATTTGACCCATTTCCCAAGGCACCTAGCCCTCCTTGAGGCAATTCACACTCCTTGAGGAAGGCTAGTTTGGCTAGTTCCTTGATGTGGGTAGGTGAGATCCCACTTGATTTGGATAGATCCATCTTGATAACCTACCTCTAGTGCTTCACCTTGTTGATTTTCACCTTGTGGGCCCCATTCCTTATTTTGAGGGATTGATCCCCACTTGGGTCACTTGGTAATGCATTTTCAAACCCAGATCTATGGAGATCTAGCATGCATTTGGACTTGACACTTTAAACCCACCTTGCTTATCACCTTAACTACCTCAATCTACATTTTGGTGGAATTTGGACTCCATTTGCCCCCTCATTTTAAGGCACTAGTCTCCCTTGGGTAAATCGCACTCCTTGGGCTAGTGGTCTTTTGCTAGATCCCATATGTGGGTGATGCCTATCTCATCTTGAAATCATAGATCCATCCTTTGCATTCCCTTTGGTACCATTTTCATCTCTAACTCAACCCCGTGGGCCCCATTTGAATCATTTCCATATTTTAAGGAGTGGGCCCCACTTTTGTAAATCTCATGGTACTAGATCTCTTAGATCTATCTCAACTTCATAAGTGGCCTTAGTCATTCATTGGTTGGAACATTTGTCACCCCTTAAGCCTCTTTCAACCACTCTTCAACCCTTGGGTCCACTTAACTTTTATAGATATATTTCACTCATTGGTTCTCGTAACTCAATTTACACATTTCCCTAGGAACCTTTGGGTTAGCTAGTCTTCATTGATTGGCTAGGGTCTCCCCCTTGATTTTGATTAGTCTTGATCTAAAGTGAAGAGTGCCTCGGTTATCGTGACTCCCAGCTTGCATTGGGAACCGTTGCATCTCTTGGGTCACCTCTTTAGCTGTCCGTCTCCTCTACCATCCTGGATGGGATACCTCTAGGGACAACTACAAGTTGTGTGATAACAGGTACCACGTAACATCCCCTATTTAGCATACCTCCTTGACCCACTTGGACCTTCTTTTTAGCACTTTTAACCCCTCCTTTAGCTCTTTGGCCTATGATGTCATCCTTCGCCAATTGAGCCTACAAGCTTGGAAAGGGGGACGTTGAGGGATAAAAAAGCACTTTCGAGGTTAGTTGGGGCATGACGTCCCCCTTTAGCTCACTATTTCATCAAGTGATGCCTTATTTTGGTCTTATTTGTTATTTTATGTCTATTTTAGGGCTTATTCCCTAACTTGTGGGGGATTTACCCTAAAATCTAATTTAATGTTGACTTGTAGGCTCAAAAAATTAAAAGGTTGAGGATGAAAACCTATAAATAGAACACCTCACCTCATTGTAAAATAAGATGGACATGGGTTCAAATTATGATATTTTTCATCTTTCTCTTGGTTTATGAGCTATTGAGCTAGTGCACACCTCTCTTGGATGAATTCTTTCTTAATTGGTGGATGAATGTGGATGAATCTAGGGTTTCTTTTGTACTCTTGCTAAGTGGATGCTAAAAATGGTTGAAATAACTCATGCTCAAGGATGACCTAAGGTAATTCTTGCTCATCTCTTGGTTAATGTTGACATACCTTCTCGTAAGGTAGGTCTAATGTTGCTCATAAGGTGTTGTTATCACATTTATAGTAGCTGGGGCTACCATATATTTTTTTTCAGATTTGAGTATATTTTTTCAGCCAATCCTTTATACTGAGATGCTTGAGATGAGCATCTATTTTGGATCACTCTTATGATGATGAGCAACAATATATTCCTTTGCCATGACTGAGTCTCAGGAAACTCAGATTTGATGACTGATGTAGCCATTTTGCCATACAGAGCAGTATGCCTTGCCCAGAGTTGCAGCAGCAAGTTCCCAACAGACAGATGATGGTTTAGATGGTTTGTACAGGTATATGATCCAACAGGTATTATCTTGTGTATTGGTTTATATTGCTTTCCTGGTCATTCTAGCAGCATGTTGTAGCATTTAGTGTCATGATTTGGCGATCATATATATATTGGACTTGGTCTTTATTTTATATCTATCCAGTGTCCTACTTAGATGATAGAGGTTCTTGTCTATACTCATTGGTTTCACCCTCCTAGGAGAATGGAGGTGATCATTCCCACCATCTTTTGGCTTGCTAGTGTTGGCATCATTTTCACTATCTCCATCCATCTGTTACCTTCCAGTCATTGTTGTTACCCTGACTTACTACTTGACTAGTGACATGGAGGACCTTCCCCCACTCTAGCCTCTTTGTTGGATGAGCTTCCCTGTCGTATTGTGTCTCGACTTTGAGTTGCCTAAGTTGTGTTGACTAAGCCTGAAACAGATAGTACTACCATCATTACATATATCTAGAAACTTATTGTATATCTTAAATGAAAGCCCATTCTAGAATGTGCTTCTCAACACAAGTGAATGAAAGGCCATGTGAAATAAATAAAAAATCCAAGAATGTGTTTCTCAACACACACGGAATAAAAAGCCTAATAAATGTAAATCCAAGAATGTGTTTTTTAACACACACGGATCAAGGTTATGGAAACAAATGAAAGGCACAAAAAGCAGTGGTTAAATATATGCTATATCTAAATATCTGTTGGCCTATACTGTAATGATTATTCCTCATTAGCCTGTGGGTTGTGATATGAGATGGAGCTTGGGACAACCTATTCTAAGTGTCCCCTAGAGTCTTAAGTTACTGTTAGCCTGACACTCAGTCATGGTGGCTCTAGAAAAGACCCTCATGGAGCTGTATCAGCTTGGATGTGAGTTGTAGACATCTGTCAAGGTTGAATAAGCACTTCTGAATCAACTTATCCATTTGTGAGACACTACCATCCCTTGTGTTATTTGCTTGTCCAGCATATGCTTTAGTGTGTATCCCCTTTCCATTTCCAAAGTGTCACAATGTTGAGTCAGTACAGTCATCCCTTAGCCTAGCCTTGCATCTATCCACCCTCACCCATCACTAGCAAATTGATCACAACCATAAAGTGAGTATATTCTTGAGGTTCTAAGTCTGAGTTATTATTATTATTATTAAAAATCATGAATATCTTGTTTTAGATCGCTAATGAAATGGTTACTTTATGTTTATATTGCTATTGGAATGACTAATTAAGCATGCTTTAACCAAATGCACTTGCAACACCTTTATGTTTATGGTTTGGATCATATTATGGGTCAATTTGACTTGGTCAAACCTAGTTTGACCAAAGTCAACCACAGGACATGAGATGGGTTAGACCCTGGATGATAGCTATTGATGATATGTGATCCTTGTTTGGTCACTAGATGGTTCCATGCAGCAGTTACAGGTTCAGATAGTGATCTGCAGTGTTTTTGAGGATTTTGATCATTTGCAGATTATTATTATTTTTATTTGTCCGTGCATGGTGATGATATTATATGATTATGCAGTCATCCATATGGTGTATGAGTATGAACCTTTAGTGCATTTGGGCTCTCTGAGTCCATTGGGACAGTTAGTTTTCAGTTTCGGGCAGTTTCAATTGAGATTTCTCTCAGTTTATCACTTCAGTGCAGATTTGCCATTAAAAATGGCCTGTCAGAGCAGTATCAGGATTTGATTGGTTCACCTATGGCGCTATAGAGGGGATATGGAGTGTAGCCACTTGTTTTTACTACATTTCTATGTTCCTGGACATGTTGGTGCAGATAGATTTGGCCCCTAGTGACCAGGCAGTGAGTTACAAGCATTTTTATACTTTTCAGGTGATTTACAAAGGCATCAAAACTGGTAAAATTGGCTACAAAGGAAATCGATTTGGGCTACTGAGGCAAGGAAATGGCATAGGAATGGTTTTGATGATGTGTATGATGTCTCCCACACCCTGTAGAGCAGTTGCATCAGCCAGTGGGGCCCACACATCTTTCTATGGCATGTTTTGAGGTTTCATAGAGCCTTTGGAGGCTCACAACTTTCCTTGTTGGGCATGATTTTGTACCTTGATGATATATTTTGATGTTATTGTGCCATGGTGACACACTAGGGAAGTTATACTCCCTAGACCCACCATGAGATTTATCTATTGTTCTCCTAGTCACTTGGAGTGGGATGTCCCCCTAGGGTGATTTTGTCCATGTCATTGTTATATTTTTGAGTTGATCCATGTACTTTATTGTTGAGCTCATCTCAGCCGTTGATTATAACTTATGTATCTTTTAATCTTAGGCACCCATTCAAAAGGTGGTTAGGGTTTTGGTATCTCTTCTTCCTATTTAAAGGAGAGCTTCTCATTGTAAAGTGACTTTTGGCTCTTGGCTTCTGGAATAAGATATTTCTTTGTAAACTCTTGTCTTGTGGTTGTGGATGTTATTTGTGTTGATTGAAACTGTTCTTCCTTTGCACTGAGAGTATTGGTGAAGATCCTTTGCATAATTTCCTCCACGTTTTGATCTACAGGTGAAGAAGTCAATTTGGTGAGGAAGGCGCATTGGCTGGTGAGACTCACCCTGCTACTTTCTTTTCCCTTCGTCGATTACAGGGAGTATCATTGTCTTAGTACCTCTTACTCTTTGTTTTCATGTTCATTACTTGTATTTCTTCCATTCTTGCTTTGAACTGATTGATCGTACTGTCCTTGGTTCATCAAGAAGAGGAAGGCACACTTGTGGAGCTGGGCAATTCGCATGGGCAAGGAAACTCTTCAAACTTTCATTTCATCTCTGCGGGAACAATCCTTGACATCATAGCAATCATCTCCATGACCCAGGTACGCTTGTAAGGTATGTAATTTATTTCTCTAACCTACCCATCTGTCAATTTCATTTAAAACCCTAAGTAAATTTCTTCCAAAAATTCTCTGGCTCAAACGACTTGGTTAACAGCATAAACATTTCTGGGTTTTTAGGCTCTTGCATATCCCTAGGTGGGTTCTCCTAGGCGTCATCATTGGAGGACTCCATCAGGCCCAAATCCCAAGGCACTAGTCTCTAAACCCTTGCTCATTCCCTGTTTGACTGGTTTCTTTTGTCGTTTGATCTTGTTTGTTGAGCTTGTGTGCTTTGACACTATCACATCCATCTTCCAAGCTGTGCTAGAAATCCCTAATCCTCAGATCCACTCTTTGGGACACTTTCCTTGTTTTAAGGGTCACGTTTCCCAAGGCAGCTGAATTTGATTATTCTAACTAGCACCTGAATCCTGGAATCATACTTAACTATTGAATCACTGTGTGTAATAAATCTTTTCCAAGTCACATCTTCCCTAAGCCTCCACAGTGGTCTCATTTCCTTAAATCTAGGGTTCAATACCTGTCACCTTACGTACTTCATCTTGTTTGATTTGATCTGGTGATTGGGTTTGATCTCTCCTGTCGGGAGTAGATCTAGGTCTCCCCCTTTGCTATCTTGGGTTTTGATAGCATAAAGCGAAGGGTGCCTCTATTGGCGTGACAACCATTCCTTTTGGGAACCGAGGCTCTCGAGGTTCACCACTTTGGTTGCCTATCCCCTCTTTACCATCCTATATAGGATTCATCTTCTCGGGGAAACTACAAGATTGGTGATAACAAGTGCTTTAGGCTGAATTAGGGTTTTAAGTTAGCATTTTATCTACTTGCTTGAGGAGACATTCCTTTACAAGGGCTCTCCATTGTCAATTTGGGCCTTGGAATTCCATAGTTTCCCTAGTTAGTGCTTAGCTACCTAACCCTAAAGGTTGCTAGCTTATGCCTTAGTTGCAAGTATTGAAAGCCATCTTAAGTAGAGGGACATTTATCTCAATCTCTCATAGCCTAGGGTTAGAGAAGATAATCTAAAGCCTACCTTCAAACTCTTTATCAAATTCTTCCCTTTTTTATCTTTCATGCATTTCCTATGGTAAAAGAGCCCTAAAAATCAGAAAACTCCAAAAACCCTAAAAATCTGAAAATTGAAAAGCTCAAAAAATTATTTGCAAATTCAAAAATCCAATCCCAAGCACAAGTGCGCCCTAGTGGAATTGTCCACTGATCTCTAAGGGAGTCTTGGTGACCTAGGAGTGGTGAAAACGTTAAGTTACAGTCACTGTGGGCTACAAAAAATGAATTTACAACAAACTTTCCTCTTGCAGATCTGATTGGTTATAGATTTCGACCCTCCTTCCTATTGCAATCTTCCCCCTAGATCGAAATTTTGTGTGTATTCTGGGACATAGCAAGTGCTGTTAGTTTACTATGTTTGATAACAGAAGTTTGCTTACAGCAATTGCATACTTTACAGGGGTTAACATTTTCAATTTAATGATTTGACTCGGACTTCAAAAGTGCAACACAGTGCTGATATTTAACTAGTGTTTACTTTTGACTGGTGATATTTGACAAAATCTAAACTACGGAAAGCTAATTATAGTATTTTACCAATGTTCCCCCAAGGTTCCGAGATGGCGGGACGCGGGTGCGGGGAGACGCACATTTGGGACGTGTGGAGACCACCCCCAAATTTTAGAGAAATTCGGGGGGACGGCGGGACGCTAGAGTTATAAATTCTTTTAAAAATATTAAAAATATGTAAAATATAAATCCCAACAATAACAAACCATCCCATGCAAATTAGTGAATTAATAAACACTACATTCATCATTGTGCAATCATGCAATGTAAATGTAAAGTTCAAACAAATTACACGATTCATCATAATTATATTAATATATGAATCTATGATCAACATGAACATCATATTTCATGTTTGTCACTTTTGAGTCTTTGTCATTTGATATTTCAGTTTTGAGTCTCGTCGGAGTTTCGGAGTTTCGGGTGGGATGCCCACAAGTCTCGGAGTTTCGGGCGGGACGCCCACAAGTCTCGCCGAAGTTTCGGAGTTTCGGGCGGGACGCCCACAAGTCTCGCTGCCCACCGAAACGTTTCGCTATGCGTTTCGCCAAGTTTCGCCCAAAGCGAGACATCCCGAAACATTTCGCATGGAGTTTCGGAGTCCTCGGGACGTAAGAAACGCCGAAACGCGTCCCCGTGGAACACTGTATTTTACATCTACATTTTTATTTTCAGACCTTGAGTTGCAATCAAATGACTGTGTTAACATCTGCTTTACTACAGTAACCTACGGTGATTGTTATTTTCATTATCCAACTGGAAGTCTGTACTTTACATTAGAGCACTGGGAATTTGCTATAGGATTGAATACTTCCTACTTATATATCTTTGCCACACTGTTTGACTCCATACCAAGGCACTGATCTCTGTTATAAAGGTCATGGAAGGGTATTTGTTCATGTGGAATTTGTTTACAAGTATCTTTAAGGGCTCTCCCCTGGGCTAAACATTGCCCAAAGAAGTCAAGACTTAGACCGAGGTGACAGTGGTCTTACTCCCTCCTACATGCTTACCAAGTCGTGCACAATCTTCTTCAAGGACTGCTAGTTTGACTGGTAATAGATGCCATACCTCAGATGATCACTGGCTTAATGTTTTTCCCTAGGACATTGTAGATCTCTTGCCTAGATGGTGGATGCCCTGCGTGATGGCCACATGGAGAATTCACCTGGTGGGAGAACACCCTACAAGATATGACTCATATGAGGAGCATTGTGCATTGTGGAAAAGAGATACAAGCCCTAAATGGCATGTGGCAACTTCATTTCTTGATCAAAGGATTGGAGATGGCTTGGAGATGCCTAGGGCTTCAATAGTGTTCTTGCAAGGGGTAGCTATCCCAATGGAGTACTTGGCTTTGGAGGATGGATGGAGTCCGTGGAGGCTCGAGATGGAGTGGTGTGGGCTTTCCTTGCATAGCTACATCACCTTGGGTCACTATTGTGCACAACATCATCAATGGAGCTTGACACTTGTACTCTAGGAATGAAGCGCTTCACTTGTGTATGGCTTACTTATGTTTAGTAGGCTTGCTTAGGCCAACTTGTGTTATATTGTTGGCCTCCCTTACCTCTCATATAAATAGAGGAGGGGGAGTGTTTTTCCAAGCAACATAACACATCACACATTCATTTGTATTTCTTCTTTGGAGTGCTCTCTAAGTGATGCCCTTAGGTTCATGAGGAAGCCCTAGTGGACCATATAGGAGTTGGACGATTTCTCTCTCTTGAGATTCTTCTTTGTACATTTGATCTCTCTCTCTCTCTCTCTCTCTCTCTCTCTCTCTCTCTTTGGCGCTAGGGTTTCTTGGGTCTCTTGGAGTGTCTTGAATTCTAAGGTTAGTGTCTCATCCCTTGGAGGCTAGAGATTAGGGTTTGGAAACCCTTGGATGTATTTAGGGAAGAAGAGGAAAAGGATGTCTTTCCTTGGAGATAGTGTAGGAGGGATTATTGCACTTGGAGGAGCTAGGGTATGTTGACTAACCCTAACTAGGGCATCTTGGGTGGTTGGATTTTGTACTAGCCTTGACAGAAGGTTATGGTATGTATGTACTTCATTCCTTGAGCATATATATAAGAAAATTCCAGCTGTCCACATATTATGTATATTGCAGATTTGATTTCAACGTTTTTATCTCATTGGTATGGTTATTTCCAGCTCTTAATTGTCTTGCTGATATGACACACTTGAGAGAAAACTGTCAAGGGACTTAACAATAAGATTGAAGATAATAGTCCAACTATCTATTCTTGTTGTGTTGTTATATCTGCTCTATAAGAAAAGTTTTCAGATCTGGTTTGTGCATGTTTAGTTGTCCTAGAGGGTTGGAAACTCACTAGAATGATTGGTATCGTTTCTCCTTGAATTGCTGTGAATTTTCGGGTTACTAGAAGCGAATTATTGTGATTGTTCCGCTGTTGTTTTACAAGTTAATTTACAGCAGTCCTAAAAGCTGAAAATTCTAGGGTTAAGATTAGAGGAACCTTCTTGGAAGAAGGTGAATTTTCAGTTTTGCATTAATTTCCCAGTGCAAATGAAATTTCAACACTTAAGACCATTTAAGGATTTCATTAGCTTACAAACCAAGGGAATAGGACCATTCTAGAAAAACCTTGATGGTTACTGCATATAAATCTCTTCTTGGAGTTCTCCATGGAGAAAATCACTCTCGACATCCATCTAATGAACTTCTCAATTCAATGAAGTAGCTATAGAGAGAATCATCCAAATTGAGTCCATACAAGCAACTAGAGCAAATGTCTCTGAATAGTCAATGATTTCCTTACTGCATATAAAGCTCTTCTTGGAGGTCTCCATAGAGAAAATCACTCTTGACATCCATCTAATGAACTTCCCAATTCAATGAAGTAGCTATAGAGAGAATCATCCAAATTGAGTCCTTACGAGCAACTCGGGCAAACATCTCTGAATAGTCAATGACCTCCTTCTAGGAGAAGACTTTGGCAACAAGATAAGCTTTATGCTTCTCAATTTTTCCATCTACATCATACTTGGTTTTATAAACCCATTTGCAACCAACCAGATTCTTACCCTTGGGTAAGGGGAACTAGGTCCCGAGTGTGATTTTTCATCAGGGCATTATATTTGGCAATCATAGCATCCTTATGGAAAGTCTTTTGTTTGAGTGTAAGTAGTTGGATCTGCATCAGCCTTGGACACAAGAACCTATGAAATAAAGGGCTCCCATTGTCGTACTTCTATCCCCTTCACAGCTACACTTTTATGGGACCAAAAGCCTCTCAAGATTGGGAGGTATGAATCATGATCCATAATGAATCAGTTACATCAAACCTACGTTAGAACTCCAACATTCAACCATATACAAGCAGCAAAATATCCAAAGGCCAATGCTACATGGTGACTCCAAGTCAGCAGAAGCAAGGATGGAAGGTGCAGGAGGCATAAAACTTTCATTCAGTGTCCAAATAAGCTAAAACTGTACAAGGGTGTTCCTAACATGGATTTCAAAGTGTGTAACCATTTTCAGGTCAAAATTCCATTGCATGACCTCTAAAAACATGAAGGAACAATCGTCTGAGTTGTGGCCATAACTTGGCTGTATTAAGGCTAAACGGGGTGAATTCCTTATTGCAGCACGATGACACCTATCCCTACATGCTCACTGAAAATTAGGTCATGATTCATCCATTTAGCCCCTCAGAATGCCAAAGTTAAGAAGACCAAATTATTGCTATAATTTGGCCATATAATGCCACTTTAAGCTAAAGTTCGGACTGTAGCAAGCTGGTACATATCCCCACATGCCTGCCGAAAATCATGTAAAGGTTCATTCATTTGGTATTCCAAAACATCAAAAAATTGCCCATGTCTGCTGCCTTTTGAGAAAGGGAAGGCTCGAAGTCCGACCATCATCCAAATACATGAAAATAAGGTATGGAAGGGGATAGAAACTACACTTACTAGAACCGGACCGGTTTTGGCAAAACCGGCCGGTTAGACCGGTTCACAAGCATTTCCGGTCCAAACCGGTCAACCAAACCGTTTTTGGCCCGTTTTTCCCAAAACCGGCCGGTTTACTCCACAAACCGGTCAAAACCGGATTTTTTTGCATAAAACCAGTTTTTTACTGTGAACTGGCCGGTCTGTACAGATTATAATGATGAGAGTTGACAATTTCATGAAGAAGCAACTAAATTTTGAAAACTGCAATGGTTATGTACGATGCGATTATTGATCCATGATAAGCCAACCCCACATCTTATGCCATGAGGAGTGTCGTGTGATAAAATATCCTTTGCATTCAATGATCAAAATTGTATGGAGAATGTTCAAAAATCTATTAAAGCTAAAATTTCATTAAAAATTATTGTTCAGAAAAAATAGGCTTCTAATGTCAATTAGATCCAAATTGTTACATTGAAATAAAATGCAACCTAGTGTTAGCGAGTCTACCAAATCTCTAATAGATCAATACTATGGTTAGGAACAAAAACATATAACACATCACAAGAAACTAATTAGTGGGTGTCAAAGTCGAGGCACAATAGTCCCAATTCTCCAATATCTCAAACTCTCCATACTAAGCATAGTAGTTTGCAACTCATACATTAGTACAACTTACAAAACCCTATTCACTTTCATTGGGGAATAGCTCTATTCATTCTCATAATCAAAAATCAAAATGCATATATAGATTATAATCTATGCCTTAGTGTATTTTGATTCAGACATGTATTGCACTCAGTGCAAACTGCTAGTGCTAACTACTATTTTGGTTCTATGCACTCTTATTTGCTATATAAATGAGATACTTTTCATATTTTGTGTATAATGGTTTGAATGCACATGGATGCACATGAATATATTTATAATTTTTCAAAATTTGAATATTTTATGTATTTTTGGTAATCCGCTTTTATGATCCGGTTTTTATTCCGGTTTTGATCCGGTTCCGGTTCGGTTCCAGTTCACAGGGTCGGCCGGTTCGACCACCGGTTCGGTTTTTGTAACATTAGAAACAGAGAGTGTTGAGTTTTTGACATGAGTCATGTTAACAGTGAACTCTCTGTAAATCCTTGTTGGAGAGTATATATGCAATAGCATGAGCAGAGCACACGACAGTCTCAATTTGAGAATTTATTTGAATATTGAATATATGTATGGAGTTGAGAGCATAACAAAGCAGTTGGTTTGAAGAGCTGGAATTTTCTTTTAGTTGGGCTCTTTCCAAGGTATAACTTGTGTTAATTTGGTGTGTATGTTTCTACTGCTTACATTTACCTTCCATGTTTGTCCAAATTTCATTACTGCAGTATGTATTTCAGCTTTGATGGAGCATATCTATTTTGCATATTTGGGCATAAAATTGGACATAACAGCAGTAGTGTTTCACTTCCAGAAAATAGTTCTAATCTCAAAATCTCAGTGTGGTACTGCAACAGCCACAGGCTATGCAATTACAGATCACTGTCTTGCCTTCCCAGGGTTGCCTTTGGCAGCCCCATCAAAATTAAGTTTAACTTTGATCCAGCATTGCTTGGGTGGATGCCATGTTTGTTAAGATGGGGGACGGGGTCCCTCTCTAAAGACTCCTTAAATGGCCTGCAATTTTAAAAATAATCAAAACTACCTATGAATAACAAGGAGCAGAGCAATAAAGAATGATATGCCAGAAACCGTAAATAGTTAAACATGTCCTATGGGAATGTAAGGTAGCCCAATGCTTATTGGAATGGACAGCCGCTGAATTATTCCATACCTTTTTGTGGATCCCCTTCAGTGGAAAGGGGTCATATTCAGGGACAAAAGGATGATTACACAAGAAGGAAAGAATTTATGGGACACCAGGCGACTAACAGGCATGTCCTTCCTATGGAAAAGACGTTGAGGGACAACATTTAATGGTGATGCTACCATGTTACAGGCTTACAGACAGATTAGCTATTCAATATCATTCTAGAATAGGCATTTTAGAAAATAATTGGATTCTCTAGCCATGGACACCGAAGCAGGCATGTTAGCTCTTCTTGCCCATGTTGGGAGGGGAAACTTACATACATTTGTTTCATCCAATTAATGCATGATTGTATGATGTATCTTTTTGTGAGCACAAATGAAGTATAAGATGCATTTTTTTTCAAAAGAAAAATCATATGCTTACATGGTTGAGAAGTATACTCTCCTACATATGCCATACATACCATGTTGATGCATGAGCTTTATCACACGGGGCACAATATACATTCTTAAACTTATTTTGAAGTGAATGGCCATTTATAGATATTCCATATGTATTGCACCGGCATGTGTTCTTAAGATTTATCTTTCTTGAAAATGGCAAACCCATTAGCTGGAAACCAATTATAAAAGAATGGCATGGGTGATTATTAGAATCTATTACCTGAAAATGCACCTTCTTGTTGAAAATATACAAGCATGAATTTGTTTGTTGATTTCTCAAATATTTATATAGTTGTCCAATATATCAATTCATGTAGTTGATGAAATGGTGAATGATTTTCCTTTATTTTTTTTCAGTATAGATAAGAAGCCAAATTCTTCCATTTATTATTTAGATATTGGAAAATTAGTTATTGAAATCCATCGTTTACATATTTTGATAAGCAGATTTTTAATTTTAATCCATAATTACATGATTTTAATTTAGTCAAAAGTGAATATTTACATGCTAAAATTTGATATG
The DNA here is from genome assembly GCA_027924585.1 of Larix kaempferi. Taxonomy (NCBI): domain Eukaryota; kingdom Viridiplantae; phylum Streptophyta; class Pinopsida; order Pinales; family Pinaceae; genus Larix; species Larix kaempferi. The sequence goes on from BSBM01000343.1 coordinate 6,373,713, forward strand.
GTTTTCATGAAAGTTAGATGCATTCACATCTGTAATGACCATAATATATATGCAGATATTAAATAAATAATAATATTATAATAATTAGTGGTGACACATCTTAATTAAAAGGCATGGCTTTATGAATGGACATGACATATCAAGAATCAACTATGGTTACCAGTCAATGTGTATATAAGTTTACCGTCCCATGGCATTGTAATCATATCTTGTATATTTATTTATATTCTTATTTATTATTTATTGCTGTCCTATATGGATTTATGTTCTGTCTTTCAACCATGGTTACCAGTCAATGTGTATATAAGTTTACCGTCCCATGGCATTGTAATCATATCTTATATATTCATTTATATTCTTATTTATTATTTACTACTGTCCTATATGGATTTATGTTTTGTCTTTCAATCATGGTTACCAGTCAATGTGTATATAAGTTTACCGTCCCATGGCATTGTACCTATATGGATTTATGTTCTGTCTTTCAACCATGGTTACCAGTCAATGTGTATATAAGTTTACTGTCCCATGGCATTGTAATCATATCTTATATATTCATTTATATTCTTATTTATTATTTATTACTGTCCTATATGGATTTATGTTCTGTCTTTCTTAGATATTTATTAGTAAATGAACTATCGTTCATTTCAACACCTCGCACTAAGACCCAAAAAAAGAACTTAAGTGCACCCATAATATCCCCTAATTCAAACATTTCAAGCAGAACCCCACCAACCATTTCTGACCTGCCCAAGTGCCATTAGATCCAAAAGCCAAAGAAATAATATCTAAGCATTAAGATATGTAATGTCATAAACAAACATGGCTATCAACTAAAGATACAGCATTGTAGTGTCTATCTCAACAATTAAGTAGTTCAATCTCCCAAATCAGGTTTCTCCACTGGCTTTCTTCATCACCTCTCCCTTACATGTTTTTTAAGGCTTATGATCAACAGAGTCTCATAGCAAACAAACAAACTATTTAACACTTTTTAGAGTGAAAGTTGGGACCAAGTATGTGAGGAATAACGAGAATTCCTATTTTCCATGGGAACTTCAGTTTTAAGATCTCCGAAGGAAGCAGAAGAAACGGACGGCGTCCTTTTAGCGGGCATGACAAAGGATCCTACACTAATTTTGAAAGGCAAATTCTTTGTCATCTGTCCAGCTAAGTTTGCGCAGTTAAACAAAATATGCTGAAAATTTTCAATTCCGGGGACTCTTCTAAGTTATTATGACTGCCAAATAACCTGAACCTTAGAGTCCAATCACAGTAATTTCAATGTGATTTCTCTAGCCAGAATCCAAAGCCTCTACTAAAGCCAAGAATTAACATATCGCAATCCTACAAAATAATTCATTTTTCTCTTAAGATGGAATTGTTGTATCTTATTATTGCACCCCCCCCACACACAGAGAATGCATTGATTGCAGTAAACAGACAGACATTTAAAGGGGTCGGTACATTATCATCTGGACGAGAGTCTCTCTCAAATTCAAAGATGCTTTTAGCATCCACGAAAGCAATTATGCATCAAGATTCGCTCCATGAAAGCCATAAAAAGTTAAACCCCAATTATGTGCTCAAACTAGAGGAAATCACATTCCTCTGCAAAGTCACCCAATCTTCACCACGACTATAAAACTTTACCGTTCGGATATCAAGTTCTCCAAGATTTTCATCTTTTAATATCTAATGAAACAATTTAGAAGTAGAGCTATTCAAACCAAGAAAACACAAGTCTATACCAATTGGGCACGAAGAACACACAAGTTTATCCGCCAATTGGGAACGAAGAACACACAAGTTTATCAGACCAAAAACCAAGTTTATCGGACCAAAAAATCGTCTATTTAAGCTCGAATACACAAATAAATTGAGCACGAAGAACACACGAGTTTATACCAAAAACACATTTCTAAAACTAATTAGCCGAGAGTCTTTTCAGGCATCCTTTTATAACCAATATTAACAGAACTGCGACAAGATCATCATTGAACCAATACTCTCTCACTAGGAGAGAATTTTCATCGAACTCTAACAATATTGAATTCATCGAAAAAGCTTCATAATTCTCCAATCTTAAAATTATTTCAAGGCGCAAGATAAACAAATTCGCAAAGCAACAATAAAGGCTCAATTTCGACAGCGTCCAGCGTTTTCGCCATAAACAAACAATTATCGGACTAATATACGCACCTCGCCGAACGATTCAGTGCAATTTTGCCCAGTATCACTCTGTTTTGGACTAGAAACTAACATAATCAAGAAAACACGGTAAAGAGCTCAATATGCTAAAGTAATTCAAAAATTCTGCGGCGTTTTAACCATCATCGGACAAAACAATCTCATTTATACGCCAATTTCAATCCATTTTAAGCCCAAAAAAACACTCCGTCGTCAACAAAAACCTTAAATACTAAGAAATTCAAAAATTATTCGGCTTTCCAAGAATCTTCAGACAAAGAAAACTCATTTATCCGCCAATTCCATTACAATTTAAGCCAAAAGCACTCCTTCGTCGATCAAAAAACTTAAAATTTCAACAAACGGCGACAAAAAAACTCACCTCAACATGAAATGGAACGGAAAAACATTCTCCGAAATCCTCTTCTCGAGGCGGCATACCGCAGGTCAGAAGAAAGAATTGCTGGTCCTAATGTGCCTCTCTATAAGGCCGCATTTGACATCTTTGTGCACAAATTTATTCACACAAATTCTCCTCCATTCATGCCTTTACAGAACATAATTCGGCCGTTCAGTTAAAGAAACTGCAGAGCTTATTTTTATTTTCAATATGCGCTGCCTCCTGACAGACAGCTCACTGTGAAATCCCCACTTCTCTCTTTCTCAATGCAAGAATGCAAGTGTACCACATTTATTGATATCCCTTTCATACTTTACCTTACCTTCAATGCAATAATATTTTAAAATGGGAAGTATGTTTAAAAATAATTGTATTGAAGCCTTTGCAAAAGTAGATGTGATTGTGGACTTTATGATATAATTTGAATGAAAAAGGTGTGTGGAACCAATGGCAACATGGGGTATGGGGCTTATGAGTGGTTTAGGACTTGCTTTCATTTCCCTATTTGTATTAAAGTGTTTTCAAGGCTGTGAAATCATTTCAACACTTCTTTGCACTTCTTTTATTTTGGAAAAGTAGAGGCTCTCCTTTACTTTTAAATAAACTTCTGGAAGCCGCATGCACACAATAATGATTTGAAATAAATGAAGGTCCATTGATGGCTGAATGTGGTGTGATTTTTGGGATTATTGCTGAATGTAGTGTGATTTTTGGGATTTTTGCTGAATGTTAATAAAACATTTTTTTAAATAATAAAAAATGAAATTTGTATTCACCAGATAACCCTTATACATAAAGTGTTGAAAATCACTGATGGGATATGTTTTAATTTAGTTGAATTAGAAGAAGAAATAAAAATACATAATATTAGTTAGTGATATTATTAATTTTTTTTAAATATAATATATTTAATTAATAATAAAGGAGATAGATTGATAGATATATTAACTAGCATTATAATAATTAAATGTTAAATGTAATGGTAAGTTTTAAATTTTGAATTTGTTTATTTGATTAATTTAGATTGGATGATATTGAGAGGAATATCATCGAAATTCTGGGGAAAATGGATAGCATCAGAGAAGATCTTTCAGTCTTCAAAAGCAAAACACAATTCAGCCAGATACAAGAAGCCCCGTCTGTCAATCAGGGAATGATGGAAGCTGTCTCCTTCCTGCAGCAGAACAACAGATAGTTTCTCTATTTAAGAAATTTTGGATGTCGACCCACAGGTTTCATTTGAACTTTTTTTCTGAATGTTCTTTTGTTTACTGCTCTGTAATCAATTTGTAAAGGTTTATACTAGTAGAATGACTGGAAATCTCAGGAAAACGAGGAAGAAAGACACTGAAAGCCAAACTGTTTGCAAATTCTGCAGTTTATCTCTTTTTGAAGCAGAATCATGGCTTAATTTTTGTAATGCATGGTTGTGCACAGCCTTTTATATATACATATAAATTTATAAATTTCCTTGTTTCTGTTAAAAAAAAATTTAGATTTGGTTTTTTATTTTTCTTTTAACCTAGTATTCATGGGGATTTGAACTTGTGACCATCCATTTACTTCTCATCTCATTTACTTATTACCCATTGCTCTATTCGGTGAGCAAGCACATTTCTTTTTCTATATCTCACTCTTAAGCCAATTTTTTTATGCATTGTCTATTCCAAGTTTTTTCCCTTTTTAGTACATTTCACTAATTTTAAATGAAACCTATCACTCATTACAACGACCATTTTCTATCTATATATAAATGATTAAGTTTTCTTTGTAAGGCTCATTTGTTAAAAACAACTTAGAATTCAAATTTCTCAAACCTTTGTTAAAATGATTATTATATTATATTAATAAGATGTTGGGATTCACAAGTCTATGCCTATAGAATAAATATAAATTTATTTAAAAAAATATTTAAATGACATGTTCTCCATCACATATATCTCCGTTAAAATGATTATTATATTATATTAATAAGGTGTTGGGTTTCACAAGTCTACCTATGGAATAAATGTAAATTTATTTTTAAAAAAATCTTAAGTGGCATATTGTTCTCCATCATTTATATTTTTTTTTTACCTATGGAATAAATGTAAATTTATTTTTAAAAAAATCTTAAGTGGCATATTGTTCTCCATCATATATTTTTTTTTTATATTTGAAATAGATTTGGACGAAGCAATGGTTGTAAGACTTAGTAAGTGACATAATGTTTGTTCTTGTTGAAAAAAAAAGACTTAATAATTAAGTGTAGTTTGGCAATGGTATGATAAACCTAAAATAGAATGCACATTTTAGAGACTAATAAGACAAAAGAGAGGAAAAGAATAAATAAAATTTGAAAATGAAAAAAGAGAGAGGAATGAGAATTGAAAGGTCATCCTCTCCCCCAACTCTACTATATAACTTCTTGTAATTTCACTCGCAAAGGGTTTTTTGCTTATTTGTTGACCAAGAGAGGAGAATACACAAAGAGTTAGGAGTTGGGTTGCAACCAAAGCATGGAAAATTTTAGGAGGCTAATTTTTTTTTTTAATGTTTTTATCCAAACAAAATTTGCTAATTTCCATATTTTTCTAAAATGATTCGCCCAAATTCCATAGGATAAAAGTCTTTTACTCTAAACATAGTCAAAACTGTTTAGAAACTATATAAAATACATGGAAATTTGAATATTTTAACAAAAATATTGCCAAATATTTTATGGTTGGAAATTCAAGAATTAGTAAGATTCACCTTGGTTTATACACTTTAAGATAATTATGGATCCTTAAAATTTTCCCTTAAAGAGAGATTGTTGAATTAAGTGAAGCATGCATAGTAAATGGGCAATTTCTTATTTATGCATTGAATTATCAAGCTAAATGAATCAAAACAACAATGTGATAATAGATCCTATAGATGGGCCAACCCAACACTGATCATTTTATTTTTCTCTCATTTCCTTAACCAAAATTTAGTGCATTTCGTTTCTCCAAATAAAGGAAAATAAATGAATGGTAGCATGAAGAAGTTGATTTGCCTTTGGAAGTGAAATCGAATCAAGTAGAGAATTTATGTAGCTTGTGTAGAATCAAGCTTCTAGTGAAAATAATCAATTTATGTCATAAAGAAACTAAGCCACGAAGAATCAACTTAGCCACGTATAGAAATCGATATGCCATGAGGAAGTCAATAGCTTCAAAACATGACTAGTTCATGGGCAAAATTGACTAGCGTGTATAATTCTTTTTTTACTCCCTATCGTTTGATTATGAGCAGCTGGAGGAGGAATGGTGCCTCAGTCTTAAACTTTATTCATTAGTCCATTGTTCTTACCTGAATACTATTGCTAATAACTAGAGAGTCCAACTGAATCTATGTTAGAAGGAGAAGAGTTTCAGTAAATTTTTTTAAAAAAAGAAGCTAAATCGTGGTTGTGAGACTTGCCTACAGTGATATAACTATACCATGGCTTATTTTTAGACTACAACTCGATATATTTCAAGCAAACATTCTCAAGGTGGATGCTTTGTTGGTTACCTTTAACATCAACATAAAGTTATATAAAATTTATATAAACTTTATAAATTTTCTTTTCATGTATATGTTATTGAAGTCCTATCACATGTATGTTTTATTGAAGGTCAATTGGGTCTAACTCGAGTGGTTGTGGGATGGAGTGTTATCCTCCCCACCGAGGATCTCTTCCCCCAAGTGACATGTTGAGTTCATAATAAGAATATTGTTGTGACGGCTTTGAGCCTTGTTGTTGACTTGGCTTTGTGCCCTAAAGAATCCATGGTACCCATCCTCTAAATGAGGAAAAACAAAATTGCCTTATTGAAAAGCCAATGGAAGATTAAAGGGAATTGGTTTTGTTTAGCTATTTCCATTTAGGATGCATTAGTTCAAGCACTAAAGTATTAATTGAGTTTATCCATAGGACAACCAATGCAAAGGAGTTGCATTGAAGATATAGTCCTCAATGACATAGCGTTTGCATAGTCTTGGTTTTTATATGCATGATTACTATTGTATTGTTAGCCAATTGTTGTGTGTAATTTACACCAACGCCAAGGCATGCCTCTAATCTTGAAGAGTGTTGCAAGGTGGTTTACACTAAAAGTTTCATAAGTTAGAGACAGTTCCATCGAAGAGAATATATGTTAAAAGTTAATTATGTAAAGGGTCCATGTTGGTGAAGCGAGTGAGCCATACGCATTTACTGATCACTTTCAAACTTCTTATATAGTGACAATGAATGAAAACAATATTGACAAAGAGAAATAAACAAGAAAATTGTTTATTCCTTACCTTTCTTACTATCTTATTATAAAGTTAATATTGTTGTCAATATTGAATCTTGTGTTTTATAAGTTGCAATTTATTTTGTTAAAAATATTAAGAACAATTAATAGATGTAAATTAAAAATTGAAATGATTGAAAGATTTTCTTACCCTTTACAAGGAAATACTATTGAATGAACCTCTCCAAATTATAGAGATTCAGAAACATCTGCCTCGATTTTCATCTGGTTTGATGATAGGTGAATATGATGATGGTTTCACAAATGAACCCATAGCGAATAGGATTCGTCGAAGTTTACTCACTCTCGATTGAGTATCCGTTCCCTTTCTTTCCTTTGCTATGATTAGAAATCCTGTATTTTACATATCTATACGATCAAGTCCTTAGGTTTACACAATAGTGTATAAAAAAATGTTTCAAATCATTGCTATTTGACTCGAACATTTAGAATCATTGTATTAAATATGGTTATCTCTATCTACTTAACTATCTTATTAAAAATATAATATTTTTGTTAAATTTTTATTTTTTTTCAATTACACTTTTATTATCACAATTTAATATATTAAAAATCATAAATACAAATTAACAAACCTATTTGAAAAATTGAAATGATTTAGCTCATCATACCTAAGAATCACAATGTTAAATATTATTATCCTTATCTCGATTAAGTGAGGCTAATTTCACTTTTATTATAATAAAACAAAATATGATGATCAGAAAAAACAAAAATATGATAAACAGATGACTACAATTTAATTAATTAGTGAATTTATGAAAAATAAACTGTTTTAATTTTATTTGTATGTATTTCCATAATAATAATTATTATTATCTTGAATGAAACACCTAACAATGTCGATAACTCTATGCTCTTAACTTTAAAAAAATAGATAATGTTTATCTACATACCTCACTTACACCTAAGTTCAGCCCTGCATGAAACGTGTTACAACTTGAAATACATTTTCCATGCAAAAGTCTCTTTGCACCTATTGACTTCTTCCATGTTGAAGCCTTTGTTAACCTATTTACTTTGTTATTAAGTTCTACCACAAAACGAAGGGAAAAGCCATTGTGCATATTAATCTTGAAGTTGACTTGATCGAAAAACTCCTAGCATGATTACAAGTCCGATGCTATAAATATTGTTTGTAGCATATATGGTTTTCCACCATTCTTCCCATGTTAATGCTTTGGCATACTAATGGAAACTTTATAGAAAAAAACAAAACAATAAAATTCATGATTATAATTATAGTTTTTTTTTTAAAATTAGTGATTCATCGTTGTCAAGGATTATATTTATTGGGAGAAATGCCAACACTTACTATTCCGCAGAATCAAGGTATGGCTAGAATTACATAATCCACTCAATCATTACATAGTCAATACACAGGGGCTCAACAAGAGTATCATGTCACTTACAAGAATTAAACCTAGTTGAGGAGAGTAACAATCATTCCTCCCAACCACTCAAGCTATATCCAATGGACAATCATAATCATAGTTTATTATAAAATCAATTGATATTTGGATATCTAATTACTATTTTTCAAGAACATTCAATAATACAATTAGAAATTGTAGTTAGCAATATAATGTGCTATTACCATTTCAACCATTATTGTTGTCGATTATTCATACTAGATTGATGGAGGTAACTTTTTGTGCATTATATTGTATTTGGTTCAATACGACATTGTTGACCATGTTTACAATTATACATAATAGCAAACTTTTTCTAAACGAGTTTTTTACGAAATAGAGAAAGCAACTTAGCATTTTATTGCAGTTGTGGGAGTTACAACATGCGATAAATTCTTAAAAAGAAACCTTACAAGTTAATATTCTTCATATTTCACATGTATTTATGTCTCGTCTCTTAAAATTCAAGATATTAACAATTTGTGTCAAATATTACCCGTAACATTTAATTATTTTGATCCAAAATGGATCATTATATAATTTTTCATCTACTTTTGTGCTTTGTAGGTGGAAAAATTAGAGGTATTTCCTTATAAGGACCATTTTATGGGAAGGTCCCACTTTGGTGATTTGGGGTCCAAAACCTTTCGAATCTCATTTGAGGCCTTAAAATAGTCACTATTTGTGAGCATAGCTCCTAGGTTCTTGATATTGTTATGGACATTGAGAGCTTTCCAATGACACAAAAAATCACCTCAATTGAAGTTTGTATGTAGAATTTATGCCTCTCACAAGTTGAACTATCCTATTGACCACCATGGTATTGAGTGGATGCCATGTCAGCTTCCATTGCTCACACATGTGGAGCTAGTCCCATGTGCACTTCCAAGAACAATCTAGCCTGGGTCCAAAACCCTAACATTAATTGGGGGTTAAGGCATGCAAAAACCCTTACCCTGACTCTGGACGACTATCCTGGATGACTATCGGGCTCTGTTAAATACTAGGCCACTAGGAAAAGAAGGGGGTCCATTTTATTTGTATTATTATTGTTCCATAGTTGAGCAAATCATTTAGGAGTGTGATTTTGGAGAAACACATAGGGAGTAGTTGATCCTATAGCAACCATATTGGGCATAGTGTCCATGGAAAATCCATAGTGGGTGCCCCTTTCTTTGCATTTGTATTTCATAACTGAGAGGAAAAGAGAAAAGCATAGGCCTTAACTTCTAGTTGGGTTTTCCTAGGGTACATATTGTGTTCATTGTGTGGATGGTGTATTATTTGCATACTGCTTTCATTTGTTAGTTTATTTCAACATCAAGCTAATACATTAAATCTATAATCTAAAGTAAAACACCCATAATAAGATATTGTAGAATAGTAGAAGATATGTTGTCTCATTGTTTCTAATCGAATATCCATGGTAGTTTACAAATCATATTAGCATCGAAGAAATTTTCTTTGCCATTTTTTGGGGAAGTTGCAGGATCTAGGAAGTGGTGTAAGGAAGAAGTCTCATAACCCTAGCCATGGCGAATGACTATAGTAATAACAATCTACATGATGAGTTAGAGAATTTTCAAATATCGAAGCACATGTCACTAATATCTCTCCCAACATGGCCATTCTCATGACAGCCTTAGAGAACAAGTTTGGACAGTTTAGGGCTACGTTCATGGAGAATTTTCTGGTCTTTTTATTAAACCATCTTGCAAATGAAGGGATACAACCCGCAACATATCCGCTACAACTTCCTCTTCACTCTCTCATAGTCTCTCTCACACAATCACAAATATATTCACTACTACAATACTACCACACACATCCGTATTACAATACCTTCATTTTAAATATGGATTACCATGGGATACCCAATACCATGGGCTCGTAAATTACACATTATTAACCAAGTCATGACTATGAAAATACAACATTTTACAAGGCATTTTTTATTTTATTTTATTTTTATTTATTTATTTATTTATTTTTATTTTTTTCCTGAAATTTTTGCTACAGGGCGCTTCCCTCGAACCCTTTCCAGGGGGGTGACTATAGTGGGGGGAAATCCCCCCCATACTCCCTGTCATGGTCTGGGATCCAAACACGGCTGAAACACGACCTCTTAATCAGGAAGATCATGCTCCACAACTAACAATCTCCCACTTGGAGATTGATCATAGCAACTCCACCGCTACTACATCTGTTGGACTATGCTCCAAACCTTGGACTTGGAAAGCTTTATGGACAACTGAAACTGAGCAGGAACTCAGTTTCTCTCTGGTTACTACCTTTGTCAACATGTCTGTAGGATTATGGCTAGTATGTATCTTTTCCAACTTCAACAATTCATCTTCCAGAATATATCATATAAAATGGTACTTGAGCTGTACATGTTTAGTCTTAGAATGGAAGGCTAAGTTCTTTTCAATACGAATGGCACTCTGGATTTCATTGTACGACCTAGTATTCTTTTGCTTCTTACCCAATTCCTTCATGAACCTTTGTAACCAAATAATCTCTTTACTAGCCTATGTAACAACAACATACTCTGCTTCTATTGTTGAGAATGCAACAACCTTTTGTAGTTTCAAAATCCAACTTACTGTTGTTCCACCTACAGTAAAAACATACCCTGTGGTGCTCCTTCTATCTTTATCACCTGCCATATCTGCATCAACATATCCTTGTAGAATAGTGTTTGAACCTCCAAAACATAATGCATGAGTACTTAGTACCTCTCAAATACCTGAGAATCCACTTTACTGCCTTTCAATGTTCTTTACCTGGGTTGTTCATATACCTGCTCGTAACTCCCCCTTCATGTCCAATATTCGGTCTTATGCACACCATGGAATACATCAAGCTGCCAATTGTTGACGAATAGGGAACCTTGGACATGTATTCTATTTCTTGTTATGCCTTGGGACACATATCCTTACTTAGTTTGAAATGGTTGGAAAAAGGTGTACTAATTGTTTTTGAATGCTGCATTCTAAACCTCTCCAACACCTTTTCTATGTACTCACCTTGAGACAATGTCAATTTGCGATTTTTCTTGTCTCTTGTTCTTCTCATACCAAGGATTTGCTTTGCAAAACCCAAATCCTTCATCGCAAATGAATTAGCTATTTTTCTTTTGAGCACATTTATATCCTATATGTTAGACCTTGCAACAAGCACGCCATCCACATACAATAACAAGATACCATTATCTAGCTTCTTGAAATAAACACAATGGTCATAATGACATCTACTATAACCTTGTTTTATCATAAACCTGTGAAATTTCAAATTCCACTACCTTGGAGCTTGCTTTAGGCCATATAAGCTCTTCTTCACTCTGCATAAGAATTTCTCCTTCCCTTTTATCTCATACCCCTGTGGCGGCTTCATATAAATCTCTTCCTCCAAATCCCCGTGGAGAAAGGCTATTTTTACATCTAATTGTTCAAGATGCAAATCTTCTACATCTAACAACATGATAAAATATTTCATCAAAATCTATACCTTTCTTTTGTGCAAACCCATTTACAACAAGTCTGGCTTTGTACATCTTATTTCCTCCATCTTCTTCCTTCAACCTGTAAACCTATTTATTCTGCAATGCAATTTTACCTGCAAGACATTGAACCAAATCCCATGTCTGGTTTCTTACCAAGGATTATATCTCCTCATTCATGCCTTGCTCCCACTTCTTTCTAGTTTCCACATGCATTGCTTCTTCATAACGTTTTGGTTCACCAATAAACCATCAATAAATAATATAGTGAAGGAGTGTATCGTTTAGGGGGTCTACTTGACTTGGTAGATATTCTAACACTTGTAGAGTGTTTGAGGTACCTGCTGATGTTCTTGATTTTTTGGCACCTTTGAAACTTCATTTTCTTTGATTTCATCAAGCACTGTGTACTCTATGTTTTCCTTTTCCCGTTTCTTTCCCTGCAACTGATCTTTATACATGACCTTTTCATTGAATACCACATCTCTACATTTAATGATTTTTTGTATTTTCATAATCCTATAAGTGAACCGAAATCATCAACCCCGTATCCAATAAAGGTACAGTTCTTGAGACTTGGATTTAGCCTCAAGCTTTGTTCTATTTTCTTTATCAATATGAACAAATGGTTCACAACCAAAATTTCTCAGAAATGAGTAGTTTACCTTTTTACCTATCCATGACTCCTCTGGAATCCCACCATCTAAAGTGCTTGAAGGCCCTCTATTTATTAAGTAAACCGTAGTATCTATAACATATGCCCAAAACTGTAAGGACAACCCTGCATGCAATATCATAGACCTTGCACGCTCCATGATTGTTTTGTTCATCCTTTCTGACACACCATTTTCTTGTGGTGTTCCTGGAACAATCCTCTCTCTATGAATCCCATGGTAACAATGGTAACTATCAAACTCCTTGCCATAGTATTTACTTCCATTATAAGATATAAGACATTTTAACCTTTTTCTTGTCTCATTCTAAACCAAAGCTTTCCATTTCTTAAAATTAGTAAAAACATCGAATTTTTGTTGAATGTAATAAACCCAAGTTTTTCTAGTTGCATCATCAATAAAAGTAACATAATAACGAGAGCCACCAAGATATTGTACTTGAGCCGGTCCCCATACATCTGTATGCACAAGCTCTAACTTTTCACTCTTCTTTTGCTTTCCAACTCTAAGAAATCTGACTCTCTTATGTTTTCCGTAAACACAGTTGGCATAGAATTCTAAACTTACTTGCTTTAGATATGGCAACAACTTCCTTGAGTGGAGAATTTGCATCCCCTTCTCACTCATGTGGCCAAGCCTATGATGCCACAATGATGTATCTGTTTCTGTGGAAGCTACAGAGATATAAGAATTAGTATTATGAGGAAATAAATACAACATACCTATCATATCTCCTTTTTCTATTACCAATGATCCTTTAGTGATCTTCCACCATGTTTCTCCAAATGTATACAAACAACCACCATCTCCCAACTACCCTGTTGAGATCATATTTCTTTTCATAGCAGGAATATGCCTTACATCTTTCAGCAACCATTCACCTCTATTCTTTAACGTTTTCGTACCTTACCCATTCCAAAAAATTTACATGGTTCATCATCACCTAATAAAACATATCCAAAATCACTTGGAACATAATCATGAAAGAATTTCCTGTGGGGTGTAGCATGACATGAAGCCCCTGAATCTACTACCCAATAATCACTAGTACTATCTAATGCAACAATCAAAGCATCTTGTAACACATCACCTGCTACATTTGCTTCATGAGTAGTCTTTTGCTGTCCATCTCCTTTCTTCTTTAGAGATTTGCGGTCTTTCTTCAGATGTCATTTCTTTTCACAGTTCCAACACTCTATCTTTCCCAGTCCGGACTTGGATATCCCCTTCCTATACTTTCCACGATTACCTGGGTTCTTTCCTCTCTCCTTTTGTCTTCCCCTACTCTCCATGGTCAACTCATTACCTGATGTCTCACCTATGCTTTTCCTTTGCATTTCCTCACTAAGAATAACACCAACAACATCATCAAATTTCAAAGTGTTTGAACCAGAGACAGAGTTACTTATAGCCATGACCAATACGTTCCAACTTTATGGAAATGAGCACAAGATGAGAAGATCCCTAACCTCGTATTCAAAGTTAACTTTTACATAACTTAGTTGATTAGTAATCATATTAAATTCATTTAAAATGTCAACAACATACCCACCTTCGGACAACTTCATATTAAACAAACGCTTCATTAGAAATACCTTGTTGGAGGACGAGGGTTTTTTATACACTTTAGCCAATGTGCTCATCAAAACCTCTTTTGTATTTTCTTTTGAAATATTGAAAGCCACCAATGAAGCCAGGCACAACCGTATTGTTCCTAGTTCCTTTTCTGTCAAGAATCTCCCATTCTTCATCCTTCACAGCCACTGACTGTTTTGCTTTTCCTCCCAAAGGTAGGAATAGATCCTTCTGATATAGATAGTCCTTTTTTTTCATCTTCCATATTTGGTAGTCTTGGCCGTTAAATTTTTCGACCCTAAACTTTCCTTCTTCTGCCATTGCTCCCACTCGAACAGGGAACCATTATTTCTTATGAGTTTATGCACCAAATAGGCCTTTGGCTCTGATACCAATTTATAGAAAAACATGATGAAAAAACAATAACATAAAATCAGATGCAGAAATAAAACACATAAACAGAACACAAGAGAGACACCAATATACATGGTGCACCCAATATAGGCTACGTCCATGGATAAATTGCTAGTCCTTTTATTATCTCGTATAGCAAATGAAGGGATACAACCCACATCACATCCAATGCAACTTCCTCTTCACTCTCTCACAGTCTCTCTCACACAATCACATATATCTTTACAATACTACAATACTACCACACACAACCATATTACATTGCCTTCCTTTTAAAGAGGGATTACAATGGGAAAATACCATGGTATAACCACTACCATGGGCTCGTAAATTACCCATCCTTGACCATAGTCATGACTATGAAAATACAACATTTTACAAGGAATTTGTTTTTTAAAATTTTCGCTACGAGGCGCTTCCCCAAACCCCCTCCAGGGGGTCTCCCAAATCAGTCACCCTTCCTATGGCGACTGTAGTGGGGGGGAAATCCCCCCCACACCCTCGTCATGGTTTGGGATCCAAACACGACTGAAACACAAACTATGAATCAGGAATATTAGGCTCCACAACTAAAAACATTATCATTTCAAACCCTAGGTCATTATGAGAGAGGAACCCTAGATCATGACAATAACATCACCATAATATATGCCAATAACATCACAATAATATATGGTAATAACATCACCATAATCCATGCCAATAACATCACACTAATCTATGGAAATAACATCATCATAATCTATGTTAATATCACCATAATATATGGTAATAACATCACCATAATCTATGCCAACAATATCACCATAATCTATAATCTATGCCAAGAACATCACCATAATCTATGCCAATATCACCATAATCTTTTGCTTTAAACTATTCAAAAACCCTTACTTCCAAAGGGAATATATTTGAAATTGTAGTGAACCATTTTCTGAAACTTTTATTGCATGTTCTTCAATATCTCTGCATCATCTCATCCAAAGGGCACTTTTTGAATCTTCCTAGAACAAAAGTTATAGCGAAAATGTCAAACTCACATGTTTAAAGTTGATTTCATGATCATTTAGAAGCCCTAGCTTCCCAAATTCATATCTATGAAAATATAATGAATCAACATATGACACTTTTACCACATGTTATTCAATATATCTACATCATCTCATTCAAATGGAATTGTCTGAAGCTTTCTAGAACATAAATTATAGCACAAGAATCAAATTGACCCGTTTAAAGATTATTCAAAAAGCATAACTTCCAGAGGTCATATCTCCTAAAATATAGTGAACCAACATCTGAAATTTTTACCACACACTCACGCATCTTATCTCTATCCCATAAAAATTTCATGGTCTAAAACATCCTAGAAAAAAATATGGCAAAAATTCCAAGATGACCTAAAATATATTTCACAACCCCCTCCACTTCATCTTCCCTTGGAAATTTGCTCCTTTTCCTTGAATTGGTTGAATTGTGATTCATCCTAATTCCAAATGAATCTCCTCTTATTTATATAATTCCAAGGTCACTTTTTAGTTCACTTTAGGGCTGACCTACAACTTAAAGTTAATTTTGTCTTCCACATTTTAGGGGCTTCTTCAATGGGTCAATGACCACTTCATGAATTCATCAAGGGGATTTGAATTGTACTCTTGACCACTTCATGTCTTCATCAAGGTTATTTGGGGCTCCCTTCCTTTTCTAGGAGCCTACAAGATTGCAAATCCACATGGGGTTACTTCACCCTTAAAACCTTTTCCTTTCTTCACAAGTGGGCACATACCTTGTGATTAATGCCTTCAAGACCGAACAAAATTGCTCATTGCCAAGTGTCATTATAGGTTTCTTCCTCACTATATCAAGGTGTCATCCTACACCCTCAAAGTGGTCCCAATACATAATTTCTTCATATTTCTTAAGGTTTCTTGCCTCCATAAGTGGGCAAGTGGGGTGTACATAAATATCTTCATTTGACTTTAGGGAATTCTTCTCACTTTTCATCATCATGGTCTTGTGGACATAATCATCATTACTTTAGGGGCATATTCAATGGACTTTAGGGACTTGCACAATTTGTGTACCACTTAAAGTGGGCATGTGGAAGCAACCCCATGTTATCTCATCCTGTGAGTGCCATGCTTAACAACTACACCATAAGGGGACCACTTTGGAGTTATATACACTTATGTCAAGGCTCCTTCAAATCTCTTCAAGGATCCAAACAATCTCACTTTATTACTGCCATATCATCATCATTGCCACATCATCATTACCATTTCCACATAATCATTACCATTTCCACATAATCATTACCATTTCCACATCATCATCATCATTGCCACATTGACAACAATGAAAACATCATTCAACAATCTTATAAGCTCATTAAAAAAATATCTTGATCATGTTAACATCAACGACAACTTTACTCAACACAGTATATTGCATAAGGAGTTGAATATAAGTAGCCTCAATCCCAAGGAAGAGAAGGAGATGATTAAACTTGTCCATATTAAGATCTAGGTTATGAAGACAAAGTTGGATGCTCTATATGATTTTGCTTCACAAGCCAACATCATAGCATAAATATCTAGTTAGAAAGCTTAGATTGGAATTTCATGACCATCCTCGCCCATATCCGTTGGGATGGGTAAATAAGGATGTAGATCTCAGGGTCACTAAATGGTGTAAGATCATATTTTTTATAAGTGAAAACTATATTGATGAAGTGGAGGTGATGTAGAAACACTTGATGTGTATGGTGTAGAGTTTGGAAACCCCTATATGTACATGAGAGACACAATCTTCATGAAGAGAAAAAAATAGTATCACCCGATCAAGGATGGGAATTCCTTCATCATCAATGCACACAAAGGTAAATACGCAATCTCTCTCTTAGGTGCTAATTACTGATAGTGCATAATTTCCCTGTGCAATTAGGAGGGATTCCCCCCAACGTAAGGGCCCAATTAGACCTCATGCTTTGAAATAGGAAATCCATCTAGCTTATGGCTCGAACACCATTAAGATTTTTTTGAGTTGCAATTCCTAAAAATATAGGAAGATGCTTATTCCAAATGTAGATGCAATCTTAGCGTATAAACAATATGGAATCCTAAATTACATACAATATCTAATCTATTCGAAATGCTTTCTACAACTAACAACTTGAAGAGTTAGAAACAAAACACTTATATTCTCACCATTATATTCGACAAGTAGTTATTGATGGTTTAATAATGAAAATATATAGGTAATGAATCAGTAATTAAGAATAATCCATAATTTAATTACCAAAAATCCAATTAAATATTCATAGGCTATAGAGAAATTTCTAAGAAAAGGAAAAGAATAAAAATGCATAATTAATTAGATTCGTTCTCACAAATATTCTAATAAGAACAAGCACACATAAATAGTTCTGTACACATTACATTCATTGAATAACAAATTCTCCTTCAACAATCTTGCTAGCAATGGCTTCTCCTCGTTGATTTTCAAGAAATAATACTTACAAGATTTGCACAAGTGAACGTCCTCTCTTCTCTTTTCATAATTGTATGTATAACTATACTACAAGTAATTGCTACCTCTCCTTTGGGACCTTTGTCCTTTTGAATTCCATGATACCAAATTATTATTTTCCCCTAATATTATGTATTCTCCCCTCAACTTTATCTTGGAAATATGTACAAATTTCATATGCTAATAATAAACCTATGGACTGTGGAAAAGTCGATTGTCCAAAATCCACCTCATCCATAACAAGCTCTCTTTCCATTGGCTACAAACCCTCTTGCAAGGTATTGATAAATGAATCTATTAAGTTAATTTCTTTTGAAGGAGTAGAGATATACTCCATCAACCTTTCCTTCATCACTCTTGGATCAATTTCAATGACTACATTCTCTAGTTGGATTTTTTTTCTAGGTCTTTCATGCATTATTGTATCGGTCTAGGTGCATCTAAATTGCTAAGAGGAGGTAAGGGGCATTTTTGTGTTACTCTATCTGCTATCTAGAATAGTTGCAATTGTTTGTTCCAAGTCCCTTGAATGTTACTTCTAGCTTGATATAGGAAAACTTCAAGATTTCTAGTGCTACTAGTGTGCAATCAATTTCTTTCTTGCACATCCTTTGCAAGTATTCAAAGGAATACCTCTCATCTTCTTACCATTTCCTCAGTTGGTCAAAACCAATCTAGGTGCCTTCCTATTAATCTTTATACACTTTCAATCCCTTAGAAAAAAATGTGGAGTTGAAATCCCCTTTCTTGCAATTCCAATAGCTTGTTGTACAATGTCCTTTGTGTTATATTCAATTTTTATTGCAGTTCCATTGCACAAGATTTAAACTTGGTCAAACTTGTTATCTCACGCTGATAATACTTCACCTGATGCTCTGGCATTTATATTCTCTTTTTTTTCCTCTTGTAATTCCTTCACCATGTTGGTCACATTAGTTTCCCTAGCTTGAAAAAATTCTTCTCTTACCAATATCATAGATAAAGCATCTACCTAAGTGTATTTAATAACTGGGATTTCAATGGCTACACAAATTTCTTGAACTTGGGATATCTTCAATTTCTTATGTGTTTTTTGAACCACTCATCCCCTTTTTTGGTAAAAAATGATTGAATCTAAAACAATCACATGCTTTGTGTCAAATGATCATGGTTGTCATGGGCTTAGTCCAAGAAATAGGAGATGGAATCCTATTATTGACTACAAGTCTACCATACCAATGGAGTTTGGGATACTTGGCTTAGGAATCTCCGACTCCCCCACATCTGTTTATGGTTTTGTATTTTTCTTCTTTCTTCTCTTTTATTTTTGTCACTTGTCAAGCTCAACCTTAGCCCTGGTAGTTGTCTCTTCTTATTCTTTTTGAATTCATCCATGTTTAACTTCTTTCTCATTTGGCCTCTTTCTCAACATTTTTCCTTCTCTATTTGTCCTTCTATACTTGGTTCATTTCATCATAGTCTCTTCACATGATCTAACTCTTTTGTATATCTTCTTATTCATCTAGGTTTGTTGTTGATAAGGACACTTATAACACACTATCTCACAATGACTTGTAGCTATTCCCAAGGGATCCTGTTTTCTGAATCTTTCACTAAAATGATAGGTTACCAAGGCCTTTGCTTCTCCTATTGCTGCAATCAATGGAAATAATGTAGGATCTTATGGTTAGTGGTATCAATTATGATTGGAGGAATTCTTACCCAATTACTTTAAGGTCGCATGCTATATTAGCATGACCAATTGCATGCTTGTACAACTTCCATCAACATTCTTGATGTTACCTAATAAACTAATTCATCATGGGAACTCACATGATCCCTTCACCAACCTTATGACAAACATAATTTTGTCCTTATCATTTTCCTAAGGTTTCTATCATAGGCAACTACATCATAAACATATTCAACAATGTCCTCAACCATTCCTAGCTATACAAAAAGTCAACAACAACATAATTATCATGCCATACTCATTGCATACAACAATAAAACACTCTTAGTTAATACACACTGCCATTTATGTCCATGCATAAGTATGTGCACTCTAGCAAATAGTATTTTTCTATGTCTATTAGTGAAAATATATTCCATCTATTTTACTCTCTTGTATTGATTGGAAATGTATGGAATACATGTAAATACACCCCAAGATGATGTTGTATTCAAGTTGAGCATCAACTACCTCGATGTCGATTATGACCATCTTTCCCCCCTAGCTCGATGGGGACATTTTGCTACAATCCTCTACGTTGGGACAGTCTCCCATCAAATGCGCGGAGGGAGATAGATGAGGGGACTAGGTCTGGTGACCCTAATCATTTCCAAACATTAGCGGACATGACGCAAGTGGATGTGCCTTCGTTGATGATACATTGATGAATCATAATGTTTTTTACAGTGACGTGGAATTGAAATGTGACTGAAGAGGGTAGTCATGGTTCACCTTTGTCAAGATCAAAGGTCATGAGAAGCGATTCAAAAGGGTTGACAATGCCTAGTGCATTAAGTAATTCTTTCTGCTTGGTTGGGAATGACTGGAGCACCTCTAACGTGGAGATGGCTGCAAGAGACTGAGCCAAGTCATCCACAATACTATAATTGTGGGAATCTTTCATATGGGGGTTATTAGGTGTATGCCAAAGTGGAATCTTGGGAATCCTTGGGATTTTTTTAGCACTTGGGCATGGTATTTGCAAAGCCCCCCCTGAGGGGAGAGGGGTGTCTTCCACTTGGGGAGCTTCAGGGCTATCATAACCTTTGAATTGATTATGAAGATTAACATCTAGTGTGTAGATATTTGGAAAAGAACCAATATCAACGGGGGGCGTGGATCTTGTTGTTGTGTAACGACCCCTTGATTGGCGAAGGGTTGCTGTAATACAACTGTTTGGGGTTGGGGAGGATTCAGGGCCTGAGGGGGATTTGTCATGGTCTTCTTCTTAGATTCCACTAATTGTTGGTAGTCGGGGATAAGAGGGAAATGATGTGTGTAATGACCATTTTCGCCGCAAATGGAGTATATTAATTGGTCCTCAGGTTGGTGTTCTTCCCTTGCTTTGGGGGGTTATTAGTCCCTGAGTTTTGATTACCCTAGTTATGGTTTTGTTGGGGAGGAGGGTTCCCCGCTTGCCCCTACTATATGTTTATCTTGTTATTTCCTTTATTCTTTCCCTGTATTTGAGGATTGTAGGTATTTGAGGTGTTCAATAGATCAAACTATTGGCCTTGTTGTGCAAAAGAAGGTTGAACAAGGTTGACCCCCATGTGAGGTGTGGGTTGCTGACCAACCGGGTATGGAAATGGATAGCAAGGGTTATATCCCAGGGGTGAGATAAATGTGGTTTGTGCTCCATAATATGTGCACATAAGAATGGATTATTCCATTTGCAGTGTGGGAACCACTGTTGTCTGGATAACTTTGGGATAAGTAGGACTATGAGGCCCATACTATAACTGAACAAATTGGGGGGTTGGTACCAGAGGAGGGGGGTACCAACACATGTGGAGTGGGTGAGTATTGCAGAGCCATATTGAATGTCGTTGGAGTAGCAGGAGGAACCTTTCCTAAGTGGGAAATGGACCCAATAATCCCATCCGCTGAGTGTGATGAGCCTGTATGTGTAGTATCCAATGAATGATGCTGAGGGGCATCTGGGAGGATAGTGTAAAGGTAGATGGATTATGAATATATGAGATAGAAATCGCAGGATTTCAAAATTTTGCCTTCCTCTCTTTATGGCATGGAGGCGGCAACATCCTTAGCGATGGCTAGTTGAAGTGATTTGAAGAACCAATCCAACAAGAATGGTGGTTGTATTTCGATTTTACACAATGTTCAACATCTATGCCACTCATGGATATGGTCCGCGATGTGGGTAGATGTATTTTGGAGAAACTCTGTGAGCATTTCTAGACCAAGGTCATGGAGAATCAGAAGCTATAAGTAAGTGGGAAATGTGGTGGAAAATGTTGCAAAGGTGGCATGGTACAATCTTGGTAAGTTCACATACCATTTGGATTCTGTTCCGGTGAGGCTGCATTGAAAGAGGTGAAGCCTGACAAAATCTTCCACTATGTTGTTTGAATAAAACCACAGATTGAAGGACATGACATGGTTGGCGAGATCATCCCCTTGTTTCCCTTTGAATTTAGGAATATCTAAGGTAAGTTTATCCAACATAGATGGCCAGGTTGGATCATGTGAAATAGGGTGATTGATCAATTTGGAAAAATCAGGGAGATTTAAATTAGCCATGAAAGGTAGGGTAGGAGGATTTAGTCCCGCCATTGTATATGTTTTGTGGTTCCCATGAGAGGGAGATTGGGTTGGTGTTGAAAACAATGAATGACCTCTTATGAGAGAGTAGGGATCAAAGTGGTCCAAAGGGTCTCCAAGAGGAGAAGACAAAGGGGAACATCTTCCAAGAGGAGAAGGTATAAGGATTAACACTTTATCCAAGAAGAGAAAATGAACCAAGCAAGGAGCGGACTTGCCCAAATGATCCAATCAATGTGGCCTAGGAGTGTCCTTGGCTAGAGTGTCTTCCACGTGAACTGTGGGGAGATGGTGTAAAAACCACCCTCAAGAGAGGGCATAGGACTTGTAGTCTCTGGGATTGACTCGGGGGTTGTTTTTTGTTCTTCTATGAGGAAGGATTTGTGTCAAATGAGAGTGATGGTGAAATTAAACACAATTGAACAAATGCAAAAATACACACACCATAACATATGCAATATGGTGCAACAAGTGAGTCATATGAACAAAGTCAGTTTTAGTGAAGAGTTCCCACATGTAGGTTCTTTTTAATTATGAGTTAATAAACTTGTATTTAAAAATAAAATAAATGTAAATTCCCTAAAAAGACCTAACGTCCTTACTCTCAAATGTAGCTAGGCCTCCCAAAAGTACAACTGATGGTGATAATGGGATCCACACACCAATTGACTAGTGAAGGTAAAAAAGAACTAGTTCTACCGGAAATGGGGCCGATGTTCCAATCAACAAGAATTGGCAACACCTACAAATGGAAATAGATAAATTTAGGAGTTAATTGCACCCACAATTGATCCTTGGCGATGTCCTAATTTTTGCCATGACTAAGATACCTTTAGTCAAGTGTGGATCAGTGGTTCATCCTACATGATATAGTGTCGTCTCCCTACAATGAACTGAGTGACTCATAGGGGAGATTAGGGAAACTATACCTTGACTTTCACCTCCTTGGTCACAATGCACTTCTTATCCGGGATTTGTTTTAACACTTGCTTGTAGCAGGATTTTGAAAGTACCCTATAAGTTAACAATGCAATGTTTCAAAATATCACTAATGAAACTAGATTGGTGGGAATTAATGGATTCCTATCCCAATAAATCCTACCTAACTAAAATGTTGTTTTCTGACCTCCTGTGGAGGATTTTAGTTGGATGGCAATTTACAAAGTTGATTTTAATGGTTTTGAATTCACTCAGGGAGTGTAAGAGAGGTATTTCACAATTCCCTTCCTTTTTGATTCACCAAGATCACAAGAAGTGCGAGGTGAAGAGCATACTTGGAGTGGAAAATTATTTGGGTCCCTTAGTGTGTGCTAGTGATGCAAACACATGCAACGAAAGCAAATTGATTGTGAAAAACTAACTAGAAGAGTAGAAAGTAAATGAAAATGAAGATGAACTTCTAACTCTAAAAAGATGCGAAGGGTGCTTTGCAAATCAAAGTGCTAATAATAAAAAGTTTGCAATGGAGGTATTTCACACTTCTCATCCCTTTTTGATTCACCAAGATCACAATAAGTGTGGGGTGAAGATCATACTTAGGGAGACAAGATTCTTTAGGTCCTTTCTTCTGTCCCAAAAGTGGATTTTACACTAGCTTTGATCCTAAAAACATGTCAAGTAAGCATAAACAAGAGAGACCTTGGATACTATTGACAACAATGAAGCACATTGAAAGCCTCATGGTTGGTTACCTAAGTAAGTTTTGAGAGATGTGAACTCTTTAATCCCTAATCTTAGTCTATGTGAGATAATTACTAAAAAAGTAAGTAATTATTGCAAATTAAATTACTTTTAGTTCATTTATGCGTAGCAATGGGGCTGTAATATTGTTGTATGCAGATAAAAAGCAAATAAAATGATTGCAGCGTGGGAAAACAACACTTTTTCCACCTGATAGCATGGAATAATTACAAACAAACGTGCGGTAGTGTAGGAAGAACATAGAAAAGGTGCACGGGTTAGATAGAGGATTACCGCACGGGTAATGAACTGTTTATTTGTGCGAGTATCGCGACAGTTGAAGGTGTTTCCATGCGAGTAGCACGACCGAGAGGCCAGGGTCCATGCGACTATGTAAAAATTAAGTGTGGCTGAAAGGTGGCCAAATTTTGGAATAGGAGGTGGTAAACCTGATCTCTTGCAAATGACAAACACCCATAATTTATCACTCAACATAAAACAACCTAGTTTAAAAGAAATAAACAAAAATAAGTGGAGTCGCCATTAGAACTGTTGTGGAAAAAATTGCATAAGGATGCATTCGAGCCACTTGGTAAGGGGCTAAGCCTTGTAGCTTGCAACAAGGCCTTAGTCCTCGGAGCCCCTTGGGTGTGTGTGTGTCCTCCAAATGATCCTACAAGTGGTTGTTAGTGGAATTTAAATAAAATAAAGAAAACTAAATATAAGACAACAAAGGAAATGTGGGAAGAATGCAAATCAAACCACCAAATGTATCCAAAACCACTTTTTATTGCCCAATGATCAAGCATGTACAACACCTAGGAGGTGTAGGCTTCAAGGGAAGGAAACAATATCCCTTAGGGAGGTCCTTCTTGTCCAAACTATATGTTAAGTGGGTGAGAGAACAATGAAGAGAAACTCTTGCCCCTTGGAGGAAGGTGGAAAGGGAGCTTTGGAATGATTACAAAGGTAGGAAGGGGTGAGCTATGAGGAAGCTCTAACACAACTCCAATAAACTAAATTTGTTATTTTTTATCTCTACAAGATGCATGTCAATGGCCTCCTTTAATAGGCTAAGAGGTGGCCAAGAAATAACTAAATCAAAATGTGAACCCATGCACTCCATGAACTAGTTCCAAGGTACACCATGGGGACTATTTAATGCCACCAAGTGTGTGAGGAGTCAAATTCGGATTGTTGTAGGTGATGGGGATTTGAAGAGCCTTCATTGTTCCATAGGAAGTAGGTGGTCCCACCATTTTGACACTCGTGTGTTTATTGAAGGAAAAACCGCACGAGTATTGCACGGGCACTGAAATGATAGCATGTGCTATAGTGTAGGTTAATGATGGTTCAACCACATGACCTATTTTTCTTACTATTTTTGGGCACTTTTGGACTCATACTTCCTTTTGGATTTGTCTAGGATGCCTTTGGTGAACCACATTCTTTTTGTTGATGATGCCTTACTATAAGAATTGTTGAAATGTTGCATATGTGGGAGATTTAGGCGTTAACAAGTGCCAATTCTTGGTACAACTGAGTGATGATCTGATTGAACCTCTCCTCTTGCCAATTATCCTCATGGATTACCTTATCTAACAATAGCACAAATTATAATCTTGTCTTATTTCAATTTTCCATAACAAAGGTGAGGGGGTATTGGTGTTCAACAAAGTGACACTTTATCAAATGAAAATTTTTGGTAGAGGCCTCAAGGTCCTTTTCTACATTTTTTTATCCTTTGGTCAAACATATATACCTTGTCCTTCAAGTGTTGATTCTCCTCTTCAGGGATAATTTTAAGGACCCATACTTATTTAAAAGTGTATAAACCTTGGTGAATCTTACCAATTCTCAAAATGTCAACTATAAAATATTTGGCGATATTTTTCTAAAATTGTTTCAATTTCTAAGGATTTTATATAGTTTATATAATATTTTGGTGATTTTTAAAGTGAAAAAATTTTACCCCATCAAAATTGGTGAAATGGGCCTTCAAAAAATGCAAATTGGCGAATATTTTTTTGGAAAAAAACATGGAAAAATAGCCCATGGGCTAAATTTCGCTCCTAAAATTATCCTTGCTCCTCTTGGATCTACACGTTGATGTCCCTTAGATATTCTAATCTCTTTCTCTTCAATGGTTTACCCATGTTGGGTCTACTTCCTCCTCAATGCACTAGGAACTACTTCAAGGTCAATGATCCAATTGCTCTCATACTAATATGATCCTTAAATGTGAGACTTATAGCCCACATGTTTCACCAACATGGATCATATGTGGAATTTAATAAAATTTTGATCTTTTCCAAGATGAGATTTGTTTCTAGACTTGGTTCAGGGAATGGTTACTTGCTTGTGGTGGCTAGTATGTTGCTTAATAGTGGAAGCCAATCCACTATCTTAATAGTATAAATTCCAAGATTACTCTATTTAGATTTGGGTATGCATTCACAGTGCTCCAACTCTATTTCCAAGCCATTTAATTAAGAAATCTATTTTTCCAATCCAAATCTCTATTCTACAACTTGAATATGCATAGAAAAAACATAAATTAGTTGCCAATCATCTCAAAACACAAACAATTCAATTCTATTTATGCCAAAAATAAAATAATAAACTCTTTTTTCTTTTCAAATGTGCAATCGCAACACTTTAGTGAAGCATGTTGATGTTTGTAGCTCATATAAGAATTTCAATGAGGTTGAGTCTTACTTATGGAAATCATATTAATATGACTCAAGAACTTTGGAAATTCACTTTAATAAAGTAATTATTAAAGTGAATGTCTTTTGAGGTTAATTTGGACAAATGCCTAAGTTTTGGAATTAGTAATTTAAGTTAGTTAAATGAATTTCAACCATTGATCTCAAGTGAGTGAGATATAATATCAACCATTGGATTTAGGGTTTTGTTTCATCTCAATAGGATAGAAGGAAACCAAGGTGAGAGGAAAAAAACAAGCAAGAGAGACACAAGAGAAAGTGGAGAAGGATTTCCACTTGTCATATTTGGAAAAGAGAGAATGAATTAGTCAGAGATCTTCCAGGGGACCATCCTAGCAAGGAAGAGGTTCTACGAAGACCATCATCCGTAGAACCTATACGGATGCCATACCAACCACAAGAGAATCGTACAAACAAAAATACGGGTACACAGTAAGCAAGTCACGATTGTACGAATATACCCGTGGGCACAAGTGCACATGAATATTTGCAAGGGAACATGCATCCAATGTTGGTTATGGAGCCTGATCTCCAGATTTAGAGATATTATTATTCAGCCATGTTCATACCCCAAGTTTGGTTATGATCCTGACATGATCCCTAGGGGGCCTGGTTGCACTCCCTTGACTGGGGGGCGCGGAGCTAGCAGGGTCCCCGTCAGAGGTTTGGGGGCATAGCCCCCGAGAAAATTTTTTGGGGCTATTTTTGCCACCAGTTTTCGGGCCCATGGTTTTGGGTAATCCATGGTATTTTTCCATTGTATTTCCATTATAAAAGAAAGACATTGTAACACGGCTAGGGTTCATGTATTAGGTATTATGCATTGTAAAGCTCTCTGAGATCAAGAAGAGAGACTGTGAGACAGTGAAGAGGAAGTGCAGCGGCTGTGCTGCAGGTCATATCCCTTCACTTTGCTGGACGGTATAATTATAAGGACTGGAAACTTCAGTGTGGACATAGCCCATCTTGGGGTGAACCACGATATATCTGTGTCTCTCTTGTAATGTGTGTGTGATTATATTTGCATTTCTGTTTATTGTTATTGCTCCGCGATCCTGTTTTTCTAACAATTGGTATAAGAGCCTATTTGGCAGATAAACCCATAGGAAGCTAGGGTTTCTGGTTCGAGTGGGAGCAATGACAGAAGAAGGATAGTTTAAGGTCGATAAGTTTAACAGCCAAAACTTCTAGTTATGGAAGATGCAAATGGAGGACTATTTGTACCAAAAGGATCTATTCCTATCGTTGGGAGGAAGAGCAAAGCAACCGGCGGTAATGAAGGACGAAGAATGGGAGGTTCTTGACAGAAAGGATCTGGGAACAATACAGCTGAGCCTGGATTCGTCGGTGGCTTTCAATATCTCAAAAGAAACGACAACGGAGGGTTTGATGAGCGCATTGGGTAAGCTATATGAAAAACCCTCGGCCTCCAACAAGGTATTTCTAATGAAGCGTTTATTTAATATGAAGATGTCTGAAGGTGGATCTGTTATTGATCATTTAAATGATTTTAATACGGTTACAAATCAACTAAGTTCTGTAAGTGTGAACTTTGATGATGAGGTTAGGGCTCTTCTAATCTTGTGTTCATTGCCAGAAAGCTGGAATAGCTTGGTCATGGTTGTAAGTAACTCTGTCTCTGGTTCAAACACCTTGAAATTTGATGATGTTATTGGTGTTATTCTTAGCGAGGAAATGCAAAGAAAAAGCACAGGTGAGACATCAGGTAATGCGTTGACCATGGAGAGTAGGGGAAGACAAAAGGAGAGAGGAAAGAGCCAAGGTAATCATGGGAAGTCTAAAATGGGCAGATCCAAGTCCAGACTAGGAAAGATAGAGTGCTTGAACTATGGAAAGAAAGGACATCTGAAGAAAGACCGCAGATCTCTAAAAAAGAAAGGAGATGCAAAACAGGAAACTACCTAAGAAGCAAATGTAGCAGGTGTTGTGTTACAAGATGCTTAGATTCTTGCATTAGATAATACTAATGATTACTGGGTAGTAGATTCAAGGGCTTCATGTCATGCTACACCCCATAGAAAATATTTTCATGATTATGTTCCAGGCAATTTTGGACATGTTTTATTGGGTGATGATGAGCCATGTAAAATTGTTGGAATGGGTAAGATATGGATAAAATTTAAGAATGAAACTGATTGGCTATTGAAAGATGTAAGGCATATTCCTGATATGAAAAGAAATATGATCTCAACAGGGCAGTTGGGAAATGGCGGCTGTCTATCTACATTTGGAGAAAAGTGGTAGAAGATCACTAAAGGATCAATGGTGATAGCAAAAGGAGACCGGGTAGGTATGTTGTATTTATGTCCTCATAATACTGACCATTCTATCTCTTTAGCTTCCACAAAAACATATACAACATTGTGGCGTCATAGGCTTGGCCACATGAGTGAGAAGGGGATGCAGATTCTCCACTCAAGGAAGTTGCTGCCATATTTGAAACAGGTAAGTTTGGAATTATGTGAAAACTGTGTTTATGGAAAACAAAAGAGAGTCTGATTTCTCAAGGTTTGCAAATAGAAGAAGAATGAAAAGTTAGAGCTTGTGCATACAGATGTATGGGGATTGGCTTAGGTACAATCTCTTGGTGGCTCTCATTATTATGTTACATTTATTGATGATGCAATTAGGAAAACTTGGGTTTATTGCACTAGATAGAAATCTGATGTGTTTGTTACTTTTAAGAAGTGGAAAGCTTTGGTTGAGAATGAAACAGGAAAAAGGTTGAAGTGTCTTAGATATGATAATGGAGGTGAGTATTGCGGCAAGGAGTTTGATAGTTATTGTTCATACCATGGGATTCGTAGAGAGAAGACAATCCCAGGAACACCACAAGAAAATGGTGTGTCTGAAAGGATGAACAGAACGATCATGGACTATGCAAGGTGTATGAGATTGCATGCATGGTTGCCCTTACAGTTTTGGGCGGATGCTGTAAATACTGCTATTTATTTAATAAACATAGGACCTTCAAGTGCTTTAGATGGTGGTATTCCAGAGGAGGCATGGATTGATAAAAAGGTAAACTACTAATTTTTGAGAACGTTTGGTTGTGAAGCATTTGTCCATATTGATAAAGATAATAGAATAAAGCTTGAAGCTAAATCCCAGAAATGTACCTTTATTGGATATGGGGTTGGTGATTTTGGTTATCGATTATGGGATTATGAAAATAACGAAATCATTAGGAGTGGAGATGTGATATTCAATGAAAAGGTCATGTATAAAGATCAGTTGCAGGGAAAGAAACAGGAAAAGGAAAACACAGAGTACATAGTACTTGATGAAATTAAAGAAAATGAAGTTCCAAAGGTGCCAGAAAATCAAGAACAACAACAAGTACCTGAAACTCCTGCAACTGCAAGAAGACCTACCAAGTTAAGTAGACTCATTGAACGATACTCTCCTTCAATGTATTATTTATTGATAACTGATGCTGGTGAACCAGAGTGTTATGAAGAAGCAATGCAGGTGGAAACTAGAAAGAAGTGGGAGCAAGGCATGAATGAGGAGATGGACTCATTGGTAGGAAACCAGACTTGGGATTTGGTTCAGTTGCCTGCTGGTAAAAGAGCATTGCAGAACAAATGGATTTATAGGTTGAAAGAAGAAGAAGGAGGCAAGAAGCGGTACAAGGCCAGACTTGTTGAAAGGGGTTTGGACAGAAGAAAGGTATAGATTTTGATGAAATATTTTCTCTTGTTGTTAAGATGACTTCAATTAGGACTATTTTAAGTCTAGTGGCAGTAGAAGATTTGCATCTTGAACAGTTAGATGTAAAAATAGCCTTTCTCCATGGGGATTTGGAGGAAGAGATATATATGCACCAGCCACAAGGGTATGAGGTCAAAGGTAAGGAGAACTTGGTATGCAGGTTGAAAAAGAGTTTGTATGGCTTGAAGCAAGCTCCAAGGCAGTGGTATTTAAAATTTGACAGGTTTATGACAGAATAAGGTTATAATAAATGTCATTCTGACAACTGTGTTTATTTCGAGAAGCTAGACAACGAAAGATATATTATCTTTTTATTGTATGTGGATGACATGCTTGTTGTAGGGTCTAACATGCAGGATATAAATGTACTCAAAAGGAAGTTAGGTAATTCATTTGCGATGAAGGATTTGGGTGCTGCAAAGCAAATCCTTGGTATGAGAATAACGAGAGACAGGAAAAGTCACAAATTGACATTGTCTTAGGGTGAGTACATACAAAAAGTGTTGGAGAGGTTCAGAATGCAGAATGCAAAACTAGTTAGTACACCTTTGGCCAGCCATTTCAGTCTAAGTAAGGAAATGTGTCCTAAGACACAGGAAGCGACATATTACATGTCCAAGATTCCCTATCAATCAGCAGTTGGCAGCTTGATGTATGCCATGGTGTGCATAAGACCAGATATTGCACAAGTAGTAGGAGTTGTGAGCAGATATATGAACAATCCAGGTAAAGAACATTGGAAGGCAGTACAGTGGATTCTCAAGTGTTTGAGAGGTACTACCACTTAGGAATTATGTTTTGGAGGTTCAGACACTGTTCTATAGGGATATGTTGATGTAGATATGGCAGGTGATAAGGGTAGTAGGAGGAGCACCACAGGGTATGTGTTTACTATAGGTGGAACGACAGTAAGTTGGATTTTGAAACTACAGAAGGTTGTTGCACTTTCAACAATGGAAGCAGAGTATGTTGCTGTTACAGAGGCTAGTAAAGAGATGATTTGGTTGCAGAGGTTTATGGAGGAATTGGGTAAGAAGCAGAAGGATAGCAGGTTGCATAGTGACAACCAGAGTGCCATTCATCTTGTAAAGAACTCAACATTCCATTCCAGGACTAAACATATACAACTCAAGTACCATTTCATACGCTCTGTTTTGGAAGATGAACTGTTGAAGCTGGAAAAGATACACACTAGCCAGAATCCTGCAGACATGTTCACAAAGGTAGTGACCAGAGAGAAACTGAGTTTCTGCTCGGTTTCAGTTGGCCTTCTAACATGAAGGTGAAGAGGAGAAATTTACCAAGTCCAAGTCCAGCAGTGGTGGAGTTGTTGTGATCAGTCTCCAAGTGGGAGATTATTGGTTATGGAGCCTAATCTCTAGATTCATAGATATTATTATTCAGCCGTGTCTGTACCCCAGGTTTGGTTATGATCCCGGCACGATCCCCAGGGGGTCCGGAGCCAGTGGGCTCCCATTGGGGGCATAGCCCTCGAGGAAAATTTTTGGGGTTGTTTTTGCCACAAGTTTTCGGGCCCATGGTTTTGGGTAATCTGTGGTATTTTCCCATTGTATTTTATTTATAAAAGAAAGACATTGTAACATGGATAGGGTTGATGTATTAGGTATTATGCATTGTAAATATCTCTGAGATCAAGAAGAGAGACTGTGAGATAGTGAAGAGGAAGTGCAGAGGCTATGCTGCAGGTTGTATCCCTTCACTTTGATGGACGGTATAATAATAAGGACTGACAACTTTAGTGTGGATGTAGCCCATCTTGGGGTGAACCCCGATATATCTGTGTCTCTCTTGTAATGTGTGTGTGATTATATTTGCATTTTTGTTTGTTGTTATTGCTCTGCGATCCTGTTTTTCTAACATCCAAACCGTCCATATGGATCGTACAACAACATCGTATAGGGTTGTACAACACAACAATAGGCTATGGGGGTTTACTGGGAAGTTTTGTAGTTGGAGGATATTTTTGTGGAGGGCATTTTGCTAGGTTTGTTGTTGTATTTTTTTTAGGTCATTTTCCTAGTAAGGGAGCCCTTGTAAGCATGGAAATTATTGTGAATGAAAATATGATTTGAAGGGAAGAAATTTCGTGTGTGTCTTCTATTGAGTAGGTATGTTTCCATTGGTATTTGTTTAATTATTTAAATTTCCGTGAAAAGATTTTAGCAAGTATAAATAAATTAGTGATCTGAAATTTAATTTTTAGTGAGGAAAATCACTAGGAATTGTTTATCTAGTACCAAGGTTAGTAAAATTAACATGGTATCAGAAAACAAACTCTAAGAAGGAAGCATATCTGAAATATACAATAGTAGATCTTGGTGGGTGCATGAGGAAATAAGCACACAACAATTATTTTTTGCAGATCTAGTTACGGTAGCAAACATTATTAGATTTGAAGATAGGTTAGATGGGGCATCTAAATTCCTATCATGTAAAGTGAGGGTTACATTACTTTTAAAGGAACATGAACTTTGGGACAATGTGGAGAAGGAAATTACTTTACCAATAGATACAACATAGCTAAAATATCATGAGAATAAGGATATTAAATCCTAGAGAGTGATCCTAGATACTGTGAAGGATAACCCGACTCCTCATGTGGCGGAGATGACAATGGCCCATGCAATGTACAAATATCTAGTATATTTTTTCTAGAGTGACAACGTGAACAAGAATATGGTATAGAGAAACAAGATTAAGGATGTATGGATGTCAATATATGACCATGTTACCAACTATCTCACGAGGAACAATCAGATATGTGATCAACTTGCAACCATTGGAGAGAAAGAAGTCAATGCAGAGCTTGTCAATGTGGCATTGAATGGATACACAAAGCCTTGTGAACCATTTGTAAAAGGACTATGTGCTAGAGAGAAGCTCCAAACTTGGGAGAGAATTTGGTATGAATGCATCGAGGAAGAGACTAGGTAGGAGTCCATGGATCAACAAGGCAAATAAGGGAAAAGGAAAGAGTTCCAACAAGAAGGGTAATAGTGAAAGTGTAATGTCCCCTCCTATCATACCAGCATGATAGAGAGGACGTGATACTAAAACTGGGCATCTAGCCCCACATCCATTAATTAAAAACTTATTGATACAAAGACATATACATGTGCATGCTATAGAAACACAGTGGAATTAAAAATCCTGTTTGATATCTAACATACATTAAAACGTTTCTGTGACAGCCATTAAATAAAGACATTGCAGAATTATAAAAGAGAATACTTATCTTAACAAAGTAGTCCCAAGCAACCAGCTATGCATCTGTAACGTTCCACCCATCCATAGGCCAGTTGTGCTTATCAACCTCTTAATGCAACTGCCACTCCCGAGCTGGGCATGATCTCTACAAGGAATCAGGGAACAACAGACTCACACATATCCAAGCATACACCAAGATGAGCCAAGCCAATCTACAATTGGGTTTATTAGGCTGCTAGGAAATGGAAAGGAAGAATTGCTAAGCTGGTGAGCTCAACCACAGAGCTATGGATACCTCTACAAGATCTATTTAGCTTGGCACCCACAATGCCTACACACCCCTACTCAAGGAAGTATTCCCTTCACCAATTCACAGTCCCTCAGTCCATACCTCCCAATTCTAGAGTGTCCTAGGTGTGCATAGAAGAGTAGCCAACCCTTTTGATCTTCTTGAGAGGTTACTCCCTTCACTAGGTTTATCAAGCCAATTCTATCCACTACCACTCCAAGTTTCTTGATCACAGGTTCAAATCAAAATAGAGATGCACATAACAACAGAAGTCTAAGTGCTGGGCATGAAGAAACATTTTTAAAGTGAGATGCCCAAAGATGGGGTTTTCATTAGCTTCAGAAAAATGTGGGAAACCCAAAAACGAAACTAGAAGATGGGGAACAACCCTGGGAATCCAAATCCGTTTTTAGAAAAAAGTCCATGGACATTTTGGGCAAAAACGGCCTCCATAACAGTCCCAAATCGTGGCCCTTCTCTCCCAGCTGTTGTCCAATGCAAAAACGAGCTCCCAGACATGGAAAATGCAGGAAAAATGGTGAAAAACGTGATGGGGAAAGACCCAGTAGTTCAAACTGCGTGAGAGAGGAAAGACTGATTGTTCAGAATCGCTTTGGGCACCATTTCATGGGTGTTTTCTTGCCCAAGAAGCAAAAACATGAATTTCCAGGTTGATGGCTTGCCCATACACGAAATTGGCTGCCATACCTCTTCATTCCCAAGGCATTAACTGCCTCAACCAACTCTTGGAAGAATTAAATGATTGGGTCCATAACCCAAAATGGGTAGTCGAGGTTTTATGGGTTTTCTCATTGACACATGGATTAACACCATTGGTTCAAGGGTTTGAATAATTTCCCTCCCTATTACTTGTAGAATCATGCCCCCATCTCTTTGTTCCATTACATAGCTAGTTGTGGGTTTTTCATTAAAATTCGTATTTACATGATGTCTTCATTTACATTGTGCCCATCTAGCACAAGAACCATAGGCATCTATTTGTTTTAATTGCCGATACATAAAACGCTAAATCAATGGTGGGGCCTTGGCCTTGAGCTCCTCACCATGATTAAATTACAATATTTACATCATTTATGATTTAATGCAAAGGGGGTCAAAATGAGGACATTACAGAAAGGGAAGCCTCACAATTGGGAAAGAAGAAAGGCTTAAGTAAAATCAAGTGTTTTGTGTTCCACAAGAATGGGTACTATGCATCTCAGTGTCCAAAGAAGAAGAAAGGAAAATGAAACATGAAACAAGTATCAACATATGTAGAGACTCACTTGAGTGAGTTTGTTGTGAAGTTTGAGAGTGACTTTTCACTAGTTTCTTTCCTTTGCATGAGCACAATTGCTAGGAGTGCATGGTACTTGGAAAGTGGTGCATATCATCATATGATAGAAGCACGGGAGTTATTCAACATATTGATTGATTTATACGAAGGGATCCATGTGGATCTTGGTGATGATTCCAACTATGCAAATAGAGGAGAGGGAACAATTTCATTCCATCTTGAGTTAGGAGGTTTGTTTGATGACCGAGATATGCTATTTGTATTGGAACTGAATAAGAACTTACTCTTAGTCTCAATTATGGAGGACATGGGTTTTTTCATTATCTTTAGGAGAGAGAAAGTACTCATACATCTAGAGGGAGATATCCCTTCCACAACAATGAGGATTGAGGTTAGAGAGGGAAGCTTATACAGGTTGCAAAGGAAGCTTGTTCAGGATTTGGTACATGATAGTAACAACTTGTGCTAGATTTGGCACAAGAGGATGGGACAATTGCATTACATGGTGTTTCCAATTCCGAGAGAGATTGTCACTTGTATTCTAGATTTCAGTGTTGAGCAACAGGGAGTATGTAGGGGGTGTGCACTTGGAAAGAATGTCAAGATTGCTTTTCCAAGTACCAAGAGTAGGTCCAATGGGATCCTAGATCTTATTCATTTAGAATAGGTATGTGGGCCGATGTCCGTAGTATATATGCATGGAGCTTCATACTATGTGATGTTCATTGATGAT
The DNA here is from genome assembly GCA_027924585.1 of Larix kaempferi. Taxonomy (NCBI): domain Eukaryota; kingdom Viridiplantae; phylum Streptophyta; class Pinopsida; order Pinales; family Pinaceae; genus Larix; species Larix kaempferi. The sequence goes on from BSBM01000343.1 coordinate 6,409,682, forward strand.
TTTTTTAGGAAAACCTAGATCTTCTTTATGAATACTAAGGATGAGGTCTTCATCCAGTTTTGGGAGTTCAAGGCTCAAGAGGAGAACTTGACAGGAAATAAGATCACGGTCTTAAGGTTAGAAAATGGGGGAACATAAACCTAAAATGAATTCAAGGATTTATGCAAGGAGGCATGGATCAAGAGGGAGAAGATAGTCTCATAAAACCCACAATAGAATGAGGTTGTAGAGAGAAATAACTAGTCCATAATCAATATTGCAAAGGCTATGATTCATTATTAGGGACTCCCTATGTTTATTTGGGTAGAGGCATGTAACA